>BROG01000711.1:145000-368314 GCA_030159075.1 Atrina japonica | reverse complement strand
GAAAAAGTGAACAAAAATTCTACATATCGATTTCCAATTTTATTTATTCTTCCATTATCATAAATATTTCATGTCCATCTGTATCATTTGTCGCAATATCTTTACCAGCCTCCATATATGAGAGATGTCTCTGAAAAAGTCGCATTATCCGTAAAAGAAATGCACATTGAATGATAATTTTAAAGAGGCATTATCTGTGATTATTTCAGAAGATAGTTTTCCTTTTTACTACTTAGATTGATATACAATGACAAAAATAGATATATACAAATTCTTACATTCCTATATGTTTTGTGAAAATCGCTTGAGAAACCCAGATTTTGCACTTTTTCAATTGCAAGTGTTTAATTGAACCTTACTATTTGTATATGAATACCACGCTGTATCTGACCTTATTTTCACAAAATATATAGGAATATAAGAAATTTTATATCTGTATAAATCTCTAATTTGTTATTGTACATCAAGTACTTGTAGCAAAAGTGAACAAAAATCGAAATACTTGTTTTGTAAACACAGCTTATGTCCATTGAACATTCACTGCGGTTTCTGTTCTGTAGAATTACAAAGTTCAAACATTCATTTTATAGTTGAGCATATGAAACAGTAATGACGTTATACCACTTCTTTTCTTCAATACATTTTAAGATATAGGTTTCCATAGAATTTCTTTATGACGGTTATTATTCCCCGTATTTCACATACACTATCAATCTTAAGATAAACATAAGTTCAAACAAATTTTATTGTCACAAAATGGCAATGTCAGTAAATACCAATTCAGTGAAAAAGCCCAGGATTCGAAAAAAAACTCAATTCCCTATCCTGCAAACACATATTGTAGCAATATGGAAAAGAGGATAATGATTTGGCATATATTTAATCATTTTGACTATTTTTTGTATAACCATGTATATTTTTGGAAATATGATACACATATATTCGATAAAATATTGGAAATCTATTGTGATACGTTCAAATAGGATAGAGTCATAGAACCTTTGGGACGTTACACATAAAACTAAGGACATGAAGTGTATCTTTTCACTAATGTACGTGGCCAAGTGGTTAAAGCATCGCATTTTGAAATATGAAGTCTCTTACTTCTGGTCAGAGCAGGTTCAAGCCACGCTAGGACCTCAGATGATTTTTGTGAGAAAGTTTGCTACTTTACTTATGGAAATCCGGTTATATCCGGGTTTCATAGCCACCATTAAAAACTGGCCTCATATAACGGAAAATGTACTGAGAGTAGCAAACCAAATTCATATTCATCAGAGTACGATGTAGAAAGTTTGAAAGCTTTTTGTTTTATTTACCTTCACAATAATTCGTAAAGAAAATACTTACGGGGGCACGGGCAAAGCCGATAGCCATAGTCAGAACACAACCTATAACATTGGTTTCGTACATTCATGCAACCTGTAATATAAATATTTTTATAGCATCAGTATATATTTAAAAATGAGTATATAAAATGAGTATATATTTAAGAATGAGTATATAAAATGAGTATATATTTAAGAATGAGTATGTAAAATGAGTATATATATAAGAAAGAATGAGTATATATCTAAATGAGTATATATAATGTATATATCTAAGAATGAGTATATAAAATGAGTATATATCTATGAAAGAAAATGAGTATATATTTAAGAATGAGTATATAAAATGAGTATATATTTAAGAATGAGTATATAAAATGAGTATATATGTAAGAATGAGTATATAAAATGAGTATATATGTAAGAATGAGTATATAGAATGAGTATATATGTAAGAATGAGTATATAAAATGAGTATATATTTAAGAATGAGTATATAAAATGAGTATATATGTAAGAATGAGTATATAAAATGAGTATATATTTAAGAATTAAAGGGGCATCAGTTGTGTTTACTCCAACAATATTTCGATTTTTTCTACTTTAACTACTTGTTCTTGATGTACAATAACAAGCTAGAGCTATACACAGGCTTAAAAATCTGATATTCTAAGGTCCTGTGTTTTATTCATACACATATGTTGACCTCGAACTCACGAACTCACGATCTCACGATCAAGAGTCAAGCGCGCTACCGACTGTGCCAGGTCAGCTCTGGAAATACGTGTATCATCATATAACAAGAGAATTTGTTACCTACCCGTTGGACAATATTTCCATCCCAACGCATTGACAACAGACAAAAAGCTCAACATCAGTAAAAGCAATGTCAATCCTTGTTTCAGCATTTTAAATCCTGAAATCATTGAAGGAAATTATTTTAAAACACAGATAATTTCTTATTCCAATGTTTACGCAATCAATGAAACTCATCGAAAAACGAATTACCATAGCCTCGGGAGTTATGACACAACAAAATCATATTAATTAGCTATATCTAATTTTTCTCAATGAAACCTAATTTATCTCCAGTTAAACCTAGTTTTTCTCAGTATCCCACATTAACTGCCCATGTTGCACAAATGAGATAAACCTAGTTTTTCTCGAGAAAACCCTAGTCCTAGTTTAACTGAGAAAACTTGGTTTAACTGCACCACAATATCATTAATGATGTGTGATAATATAGATACCGCTCATCCACCAAGTACAACATACTTTATGTCAGTCAAAAATGGTGTACTGAACCTCTGCCTCAAGAGATAAAGACGAGAAAATAAACAAGAATAGTAGCGGTGAAAATGTTTGATATATTGCTATGAAAAGAACAATATATGATACAAACTTACAAGACACAATTTGATGTAATAGATATTGCCTTATATGGTGAATTTTGTCACGTGACAGAACATAATTGCTATATAAGGCACTGGTGAAATACCTCCTCTTTCCTTTCTTTTCAACTTTACTAAAATAGTTTTTTTTCCATTCCAGCATTTGTTTATTAACTACGCTGTTAGCTGTATATAATTTCATATACTATTTGTGTTATTTACCATGTACGAAGCCACGACGTTTTGTAGGGAATTGCCCTGATTTCTCAAGTAGGGTTGTAAACTAACTGCATGCTTTGCAGGGAATATCTTACTCATATGTTGATGTATTTTAAAGTGTATGGATATTTGTTAGATGAACAAGCTTAATGGCGAGTTCAATTAGTTAACGAATTCAGATTGAAATCCACCATATTTACATCTGATTGGCTTATGTTTTAGGTTTTGAATATTTATATATCACATGGACTATCTAGAAAACTCTAGTGTATTACTAGTGACCAGTGCATGACTAGTATTGATAAATAATTAAATTGACAGTGGCCATACATATATGTTGTGCATTTTATAAGATATTTTAAAAGAATATAAAACGTTGAAATAATATGCAAAACATTTACAAACGCAAATAAAAATATCTCTCTGAAATGTTTCAACTTATCAAGGTGTAAGAAACACCTGTATTTGTGTAAAACTTATAATTCTTAACACACCGCAAATGCATATCGTGTCATCTTTTTGTGAATATTAAAACACGAAAACAGAGTTAAAGTTTTGCACAAAATATTCAAATCACAATGCTTAAAACGATCGCTTCTGTCTATAAGACTTTTGTCAGTTGAGCTCTAATTTAAAATAGATGTAAAATTCCGAAATAAAATGCGGTGTCTAACAAGTGCAAAAATAACCCAAATGTATTTCCAAATACGGTCTAAGAGAAACAATTCTAATATGAAGACTGTCTTCGTTCTAGGGGTTTAAAATTTAAAAACAAAGGTATCCATTTGAAATATTACTTTAGTTTGAAATAATCAGCTGGTTCCGAAATACCAGGTACTGGCTTTATCTATACCCTCAAACGGTCCACAAGCAGTGACAACGACCCCGATGGTTGTAAATATAATAAATATAATACCATATAGGTGTATATTTTTTAAAAGATAAATAATGAAATCAACATATGGATTGTTAGATGATGTTTTAAAATTTAAACATCGCCTTACAAATGACGATATTTTCCTGATGACGATATTACATAGAGTTACGTCCTTCTTCTGAACTGTTAGACATTTCACTTGAGAATCGTTAAATATGATAATAGGTCTACAATTCCTACAATCGAATAAAGGGAATAATCTAACACTTACTTTCTTTCTGAAGTTCTGTCAATATGTATTTCTAAGGTGAATGTCCTGGAATATACTGTTGACTTATATTTATACTGATATGTTTTAATTCTCATATATATGCAGATATTTTTTGGGACATGCCCTTTACAAATCAACATTTGTTTAATGTTTAATTCATAAATGACACATAAATATGCATTTAAATCCGTATCCAGAATATCAATGATATTGAAACGAATTGGTGAAATTGATTGCATAAAACTGTCAAATTGGTAATAGTTTTCATGCACAGACCTTTTGTACATTTTTACAGTACAGTAAAACCTCGTTATACTGCCATCATCTGTTCAGTCTAAATTGATATTATTGGGCATTATAAAGGCGTTTTGCGATAAGTCGAGGGAAAACTGAAATGAAAATATAGGGAAATTGGAAAAGTAGACTTTCAAAAAGTATGGCGCAAAGCGAGGCTGCAAATGAAACGAGGGGCAAAGAAGATTGACTGTATTTGTCAAATGTCTAAAGGCGGCACACATCCTTTGTTAAATTTTTACGGCCGAGATATCAGTGCCCGTGCTTAATATGTTCACCAGATTTGTGTATTGTCTCCCCTTGACGTCCTAAAGAGTAATAGTTTTGTATCTGGGACTTCTATGTCTAAAGCACTATCTTCAATTCCCCGAGATTGGTCACATGCTAAGACGTAATAAAAATTATATGCGGCAAAGTTAAAAGGATAAGTAATACTTGTTTATTCGTTTAAATGCAGCTTTGTCCATTTTGTCCATCACTATATAGTAATACTGCTTACCGCCAGTCTCATAAACACAAATGACCCCTTGCAGTGGAGAAACATTTGATTGTGCAAGTTGTAAGTGGAAGATCCAAGCTTCAAAGTCCTTAAAACTATTGTCAATTTCCTCCGCCAAAGTGAGGCGTAGTTTCGATAATATCATCTACTATTCCAATGCGCAGCAATTTACGCACGTAGAAGAACCCGCACCATATTTACGTACGTCCATAGTACAGGTCAAAATTTTATGATTCACCTGCAGTTTGTGTCATCTCCTTTTACATAAACAATGCTTGGCGGTACGTAAAACAACAACAAAACAAATAGAAAACAAATGTGTTAGAGGATATCTAGACCGCGCTAATTTCGCTTTAAATTTAAAGTCAAGATCAGTGATATATACGACCACTAGGGGTGCGACGGTACGGTTAAAAACCAAAGAACCGAACCGTTGACCTCAAACCGATCGGTTCGGTTCTCATTTTCCGGTTTTCGGTTCGGTTCAAAAATTATTATTCAATAAGGTCCTTCTAATGACCCAAACGGCACGACATTTACCTGAAGCGGACATCAATACTTCTAATAAAAAAGTAATATTCTTTATCAGAATATAAAATAATCTATAAATGATAAATACATATATAATTTGAATGTAGATGTGATAATATATCCATTATTGTTAGATGAACCGAACCGAAAAAACCGAGAACCGTAACAGAAAAAAACCGAACCGAACCGAAAAAATCTTGAACCGTCCCACCCCTAACGACAACTTGCTGCAAAACAATATTTAAACAAAAACACATATATATGAGACGGTTACTAGATCAAAGATAGATGTGTTTGAATTTGATTGGTACAATATATTTTCGTTTTCACAGAACTGAAGAGTGATATTTTATGAAATTAATGAATGGATGGATAGATAGATCAACAGACAGACAGACAGACAGATAGATAGATAGATGGATGGATGGATGGATGGATGGATAGATAGATAGATAGATAGATAGATAGATAGATAGACGGACGGACGGACAGATATATTGATAGATAAACAGACAGACATATAGATAGATAGATGGATAGATAGATAGATAGACAGACAGACAGATAGATAGATAGATAGATATGTTTCTTATGCCTTTTCAATAAGAATGTGATCGATTTCACAAAAACGAATGCTTTTACAAATTGATGATAATTTCGTATGACTTGCAGGTTTGTAACAATTTACAGTTTTTTGCAAATGCGCTATAAAATCATGATTTAAAAAGAATATGACCCATTTAACAAAAATGAATACGTTTACAAACTGTTGATAATTTAGTATGATTTGCATGCTTGTGACGACTGTCATTGCAG
This sequence comes from Atrina japonica, assembly GCA_030159075.1. NCBI lineage: Eukaryota > Metazoa > Mollusca > Bivalvia > Pterioida > Pinnidae > Atrina > Atrina japonica. The sequence continues at coordinate 362,088 of BROG01000711.1, read as the reverse complement.
GTTTTTTTTCAGTATGCTATAAAATCATCTTTTGTATGGTTAAAGTACATCTGGTGTCTATTTCATGATAATGTACATAACATTCATACGCGCGAGTATGTAAACTATAAATAGAAAGACACGTGAGATGACCGGACATAATGAATGAACAATTTATGACAGTGTATTTTTGAAAATTGTACAGTGTATTTTTTCAACGTTTGTGTAAATTGCTTTTTTCTGATTTTTATTTTCATTGATATTTCATTATTGTTATTTTTTCACAATCTCGATGTTATTTTGTGACATTTTCTGTGCTTTTTCTTAACTATTTTTCATCCAAGTTTTTGTTACTTTTTCACAGTCTCTGTGGTATTGCTTTAAACAACAAATTTTTATAAAATAACGCTGTGAGTCAACAGTCAAGTCCAAAAGAAATACGTGAGGAACAAATCCTCGTACAGACGTCTCAACAACCGCCATTGAAAGGCAACTCAACATTTGACCTAGTGAAACAGAGTAATCGCAAACAAGACTATTATACCGACCGTAAAATTTGTGGAACGTTGATATCAAACGCGGTTTTCGATATCCCTCAAACGCGGTTTCGATATCCCTGTGTCAATTATTTGTCAGTGAGTACTTTACATCTGTATATCAAATGTTCATATGTTGAACACGCCGTGGAATATAAACTCCATATGCGGGTGACTGTGGGATATTACTACTGAAATGGGAAACATTTCGGTGGGAAAGCTGAAATCGTTGCGTTTGACGTATAGCGTAGTTGCCAATTTCCCGTCTGTGCATAGAGTAAGTAAACTGTCTAAGTATGAAGCGTGTGCACTTGATTCTGTTGTATCTTTAGTATCTAGTTCGCTGGGATACATCGCTTTGACAGATGTGTGAAAATTGTCATTATTAATCGACAAAACGTCGTCGATATATCTAAATTTCAAATTAAAGGACACCGGTAGCTTTTTTTTCTTTTGATTCAGCAGTTTCTAAATGAACCTGAAATGTGATAAAATAACATGGATATTAAATAAACCATAATGTGGAAAATTAAATAAGTCGAAATATGAAAATATAACACAGATATTTGATTAGCCGAAATGTAAGAACATTAACACAGGTATCAAAAAAGCCGAAATGTGAGAACAATAACAATACTAGAAAATAAGATGAAATTTGAGAAAATTAACAAAACTAGAAAATAATCCGAAATGTGAAATAATAACACAGACTTTAGATAAGCCGTAATGTGAGAAGCAACAGAGAAATTATTTGAAGGAGCTTTAGCTGTGTTTTTCAAAACCATTTTATTTCTTTTTTTTACTACTTAGATTGATACACAATTACAAAAAAGATATACACAGGCATAAAAAATCGTGAATCCCTATATACTTTATGGAAATTGCTCGAGACATTCAATATGATCAACAGATGAAATTCAGGTTTGGCACTTTTTCACTTGCAATTGATTAACACAATCTTATTGTTTGTCTATGAATACAACATTGAACCTAACCTTATTTTCACAAAATATACAGGAATATAAGGGGTTTTTTATACCTGAGTATAGATCTTATTTGTTATTGTACATCAAGTGTAAGCAGTAAATGTAGAATAAATCAAAATAATACTTTTGGGTTAACCCAGCTAATGCCCCCTTTAAAACTGGCAGATGTGTACAAATCCAATGTAATGCCCATTGAAGCCGGACTGTGAAATATAATATGAAATCTATTCGTTTAGACATTATGCATGTTTAACTGTAATGTATTTAAACGATTAATGTATACAAAGCGAACAGATATAATCGACAGATGTAAAACGAAACCGATTCCGTAATTCTGACAGGTGATCAACAGAAATTGACATCACAAAATAATCATACACCAAGTTAAGCACTAATCATATAGTAAACGTAAATTATTTGTGGTTCACGAGATTTATACTTATACAATGTCTTACGAATATTTGATCATAAAACATGTGTCGTCTTCTTCCAGTCTCAAATGTAGATCAATAAATTAATAATGTTCTTCCATTTATTTGAGCAGAACTCAAAAAGAGTAAAAAGTAAAAATGTTTGTGGTTTACAAATATCCAATGATATGATTTCTTTCAAATTTTTGATAAATAATCAACATTCCTTGTCTGCTTACAGTTTTTTTGATTTAAATAATTTCATGTTTATTAACATTGTGATCTTTTTTCAATCGTAATGCTTTGACGACGTCGTGCTGGCGGGAAATAGTGCATCCATAGGTCAACAAACAAACGACGGCATTTCAAGCGAAATGCAGAGATAATTGATGATTTTTAAAAGAAAAGCCGAAGCGACACGAGCAAAACTATGTGACATTCCAAACAAGTTAAATGAATGTGCGTTATTCATGTAAATTATTTCCGGTCTGATAAACCGATAGGTGGTCCAGAAATTCTCTGTTACTTTTGTATATATATATATATATATATATATATATATATATATATATATATATATATATATATATATATATATATATATATATATATATATATATATATATATATATATATATATATATATATAATATATATATAAAGCAGGAATGTCGCTACAACATTGTATATTTACTATGAACCTCGGATCATGAAGGATGGAAGTTCTGTAAATAAATCATATAACAAGTACAAATACAGAAATAACGAACTTAAAAACTCACCATGCCTCGGCTGGAGTTCGAACTCGACCAACGGCACCAACCGCCTTGCTCCCATGGACGAAGCCCTAACCATTCGGCCATCTACGCACAAAATGAATGTTTCGATAGCGATGTTTGGGGTTCCGAACATGATAACTTTAAAGTTTGGAAAATGTTCAGGTAACTGCAAGTAATAATGTGTTAAATATGGGACGCCAAAATTACAAAAATTATTTAAGCCTTGTTTTTCTCTGTTAAACTTAGTTTTTCTCCAGATAAACATAGTTTTCTCCATTTAAACATAATTAACAAGTAGGCTATATGACAAACGCGACGATTTCGGCTTTCCCATCGTAAATTTTCCACATTTAAGTATAGGTGTACCAAGGTAAAGTGGTACATCCGGGTAGAGTCAAAAACCAAAACGATACCAAAAATATGTTGTACAGGTAAAACATAATTGCCATGCACAGATCCCATGCATTACTGAATCTCTAATACTTTTGTGACGACAAGTGGCTTGTCACCCCTGTTATGATTTGATTTAGATTTGTTGTGTTTGTAAACATGTGCGAATTTACCTTGGTAGACCTGTAGTAATTTTCCACTATCACCTGCGCATGGCGTTTATGTTTCACAAATGACCCGATATGCCAGGGCGTTTTCAACATATGAACATTTCATATACAGAGGTAAACTACTCACTGACAGATTATTGACACAGAGATATTGGAAACCGTGTTTGATGTTAACGTTTCGCAAATTTTGATAGCGATTGTTGAGACTTCTACACCAATTGTGACAAGTATTTAGTATTTCATCTGGATTTGACTGTGGACTCACGGAGGGTGTGACCGGTCAACAAGGGATGCTTAATCCTCCCTGGTACCAGAACCCACCTCTTGATTTCCAGATGTCCATGTTTGTCCATTTTTAACAGATTACTATCAATATCCTGGACATCCTAAAGATTTATATTTTGGTATCTGAGATTTTTATATTGATATACAATAACAAAAAAGAGATAAACACAGGCATATAAATTCTTATATTCCTATATTTTTTGTGAAAATTTATTGAGAAACCTAGGTTTGGCACTTTTTCAATTCCAATAGATTAACTCAACCTTACTTTTTATATATGAATAAAAGACTGGACCTGACATTATATTAAAATAGAAAATATAGGAATATAATATGTCTATGGTTGTGGGTAGCTTCTATTTGTTATTGTGCATCAAGTTCCGATAGTAAAAGCAGAAAAAATCTTAATATATATTTTTAGTGAGGGTGGAGGTAAACACAACATGTCCCTCTAAATGAAACAAGATGTTTTATAAAAACGTCCTCGAGTCCCACTTCAATCGGTTAGCAGGTAATATGATACTGGTCGTTTTGGTAACCAGGACATGAGGAACAGAAGGGAATAAAATGAACAAAATGAACAAAATCTCAAATTATACATATTCAATTATGACTTTAATTCCTGATCAATTGTCATAACATGCTTCATTTTCACCCGTATCATTATTTTCCATATCCACTGCCTCCTCATTAGCCTCCTAAATTACCACCGTAAATTCCCATAGAGGTCTCTGAAAAAAAAAATTCGTCGTGAAAGAAAAGCACATTTAAAAAATGATTTAAATTTGAATTTTGGTGATGTTTTACGCCGCACCCAATAATTTTTCAATTAAATAATGGAGAGCATGTTTTAGATTATGGGGGACAGAAACCACTTGCAATGTACCAATAAGCGCCCTTCCTCAAGTAAACAGACAACTAAACAGACAAACGCTCTCACAGAGTTCAGCTAGATAAGAACCTGCGCTGACCAAAGTGAGATACTTTATACTTGTAAGAGCGATACTATTACCACTAGACCACGGAGGTCCACATTAAATCATAAATGCTGGAGTATACTATCACTGCCATTTCTGCGCTGCTAGATTTACGACGTTCAGACACTTTTTCTTATATATCAGGACCCAGTTGCACATCAGGTTGTTGAATTTTATGTGAAGTTAACCAATGTTACCACCAATGGGCTTCTTTGTTCACATTATATAGTGGCATTATGTCACCTTAGATCTTCTGTACAACAGTCATTTATCAACAATCATTCACATATCACATAAAACATAAACAGTCACACCATGGACAATATGGAAGAAATAACTGGGCAACTGTTTATTTTTTTTATTATATTTTATATGACCATTCATAATTTAAAAAAATATCTGATAAGTATCGTCAACAAACTGTAGGCGGCTATCTATGGTGACAGTTTTCCGATTTATAACCTTTCCAAAAAGTACATAAACAAAATGCTTACCGGTACACAGACAGAATCTGCCATAGAAGGAACACCATTTATAACATTGGTTATATGCAAGAAAGCAACCTGTAATGATAGCAATCAGGCATAATTATTGTTATATACGTCTGTTTGTTTGTTTGTTGTTGTTTAACGTCCCACTCAAGAATTTTTCATTCATATGGAGACGTCACCAAATGCGATAAAGGGCTTCAAATTTTGGCCAATGCTCGGCACTTACGGCCATTTAGCAGTGAGGATTCTTTAACGCGCCGACACCTTCTGTGACACGGGACCTCAGATTTACCTGTCTCATCCGCAGGACAGGAAACCAACTTGTCGTCGGCTGGACTCGAACTCACGACCTCACGATCAAGAGTCGAGCGCGCTACCGACTGAGCCAGGCCGGCTCTATTATGTACGTATTGTGGAGCTTAAATGTAAAAATTTTGAACATTGTTCAATTAATATATAAAATCCAGAAGAGAAAATTAATTTCAGGTAGGCAACAACTCTGGAAAAAATTATTAGGTAAAAACCATTAGGTCGTTGCCACTACTGGTGGACCGTTTCAGTCCCCGAGGGTATACATAAACCTAGAACCTGGTATTTCGGTACCAGCTGATAATCTTATACTAAAGTAATGTTTGATTGTTTACTTATTTAGCACCATTTAAACTCTAAACTTTTAAACAAAATAAGATATTCATTTTTACAGTGGTTACTGTTAGACGGATTGACAATACATTTAGATTAACCATTTGACCTTTTATGATGCCATCCTGGACATCCTAAAGATTTATACTTTGGTATCTAAGATTTTTTATATATTGCATATAAACTTACGACTCACCATCTGGGCACCAGTTATGCTGTGCATTCACAATTAACAACGCGCTCACAATCAACAAAACCACTGTTAGCAGCTCTTTCAACATTTTAAATCCTGAAATAATTAAATGATATATTTACTGATTTAATGACAAGTGTTTCATCTTCATGCACTTCTTCACGGAACAGAACATCAATGTTATTGAAAACTGGTGGAATGTTAAGACACTTTCATATGCTGTAATTAGATGTACGTTTATTCCACCCGAGGGGTCACAAAATCCCAAATTATTTTGATTTTTTAAACTATTACTACTTATACATGATGTACAATAACAAATAAGAGCTATACACAGGTATAAAAATATTATATTCCTAAATATTTTGTGAAAATAAGGTCATGTCCAGTGTGATATACCAACACAATTATAAGGTTGAAAAATCAATTGCAAATGAGTAATTGATAAATTAGGTTACTAATACAAAATACAAATTAAGAATTCTCAGCAAAGGCAATAAATTGTTTATTATACCGAAATATTGAATCAATAAACACCAGGAAGACATGATACGCGCGAGGGAGATATGACGCACGCGAGGGAGACATGAAGTGTAGTCTCCCTGAAACATGACGGCTATCAACCAATCTGTGTTTTATTAATGAGGTATAAGATAACTTAAAATAATACAATACCACAATCGAATTAATCAAATAAAAATAACACTTACTTTCTTTCTGAAACTCTATAATTTTTTCTTCCAAAAGTTCATGTTGACGGCGATTCTATTCTCTTGTTTTATACCAATTTTCTTGCATTTTAATTTCGACATCTGGAGTTGCTCATATATACATAGATATGTATTTTTAATATAAAAAAACAGAAAAATGCTCTTTAAAGATCCACATCTGCATTTTTCTATTGTTTGTTGAACAAATAGATATGCATGTAAATTCGTATCAATAATACCAATGATATATAAAAACATTTTTATTGATTATACAAGATTTTGTTTTCAATAAATTTATTAACCTCTACTGCCGGTATCACATAGAAAACCTTCCCCGAAAGAAATTTTTCCCTCCGGAAAAGTTTCCCCATCAGGGAAAATTTTCTATATAGAATTCATTCCACCTTCTCTGCACAGATGATCTCGTTTTTTCAAAACTATGATCCAGGATTCGAAATACATATACAAGCAATGCAAAAACAAACAGTGAAATTCTTACAATTCTCGCTGGCGGATGATATCGCAATTAAATGTTTCTTTCACAACCGCAATCGATTTCCTTTTTGTATCATTAACCTTTTAATAAGCTGATTTTTCCCATTGCTGATTTAATTTAAAATTAATAATTGAAACTTAAATCCATTAGAACACGACAATTTAGATGTGCAAATTGTCTCAACAAGAAGAACAATTGCAATCCCAAACGAGATAGGACCAGGTGTCCGGAAGGAGTCAACGTCCTCTGCTGGCATGCCACATCCGTCGCAAATGTTCCATGGAAACCTTTCTAGTTCGATGAACGGGTCAAATATGGTGAAAAGGTCGAGAAAAAGCACGATTGGCGAAAGGGAGTCACTGTCTGTGGTCGTGTTCTAGAATACTATCTAATATTATTGAGAGGCGGACTTCATAATATTTAACAAGATCCCTGTTATCGACCATAAAACTTCTTAAACGACGACTCCAAGCGTTCAACCACATAACCTTGCGTAAGTAGTTTATTGGCGAGTCATTTCGCTCTCAAAATAAAACACTCATAAGAAGATCATGCCCTGGCATAAAATATAAACTGTGAAATGAAAATTCTATAGGCAGGAGAAGATGGAATATTACTACTTAGAAACGGGGAGTTTATGATATGGAAATTAAAATCGTCGCGTTTGCCATAAAGGGAGATGTGAAGTGGACCGTCTTTTTAAATCGTCAGGAGTAAATCTAGGTAAGAAGCAGATGTGTTGATCTCTGTCGTCTCATTGATCTCTAGCTCAACAGGATATTTCTGGCCGGGGTATATATTAGAATATTTCTGACAGAGTTGTAGTGGAAATTGTTACAGCGAGAAAACAATGTCAACCGACGCGAATACTTTTGAAATCACTCTTCCTTTGAAAAACACATCTAAAATATAACTAATTAGTTTCCGTGAGTACTGAAACAGTTTTCCATTTTATATTTTTTTTTATCAAAATGTCATTAATCTGTATCAATTGTCTCAAATTCCCTAGTCATACACATGTCATACATTGTTTTGTAAATGTAATTGGACAATTGAAGGAAATAAAACTTGTGTAAGATAGGTGATTTGGGGCCCTGGTTAGGGCCCAGAATGATGATATATGTATCTCATTGTTTTACTATTATTTTGAATGTCTTAACGTGCGGAATTCACTTGGTTTCTTTGTCAGGCCTCTTTTCAAGTTTCGTCTCCATAGATAATAAGCGTCTACATTGATATTATCATCGTCGTCATCATATCCATTTTCAAAGAGGAAACAACATCTCCTACAAAGACACAGAGCACCACCTACAGATATTATCATGATGATACAAACTGCAGTCAATTCTAAAACACGAAGCCAAGGCGGCATTCTAAGGTAAGACTGATTCCCGGTCTCTTGACGTCGCCGTGCATCTGAAATTCAAAGAGTTGAAAACGTTTATAAATGGCCAAACATATATATATATATATATATATATATATATATATATATATATATATATATATATATATATATACAACGACAAACAGACCATGACAAAGACATATTTCACTTTGAAGATATCCCAAGCTCAAGAATTAAACAAATCTAAATAAAACATACCGTTTAACTTTTATATTTTTACTAAATATAGCAATTAAAATACACATACTCCGTCCAAAAACCACCCATCATCAAACTTTACGTCTTTTATATTTTCTCTTGGTGTTATCTCCCTCAACGGTTTCTGACCTACATTTTTGTCAGAATTTGAAAGATGTAATGTACCCAGGTTACTGACTGGAAATAGCAAAATATTTGGTACCTCTATGTTCTAATTTTGGAATAACGTTTGATGTTGTTGTCTGTACTGCTGTTGTTGTTGTTGTTGGTGTCGTCCTCCTAGTCGTTGATTTGGTTCTTGGTGTTGTGACTGTTGTCCCTAAAATAAATTGTCCCCTTCTTAAAGTAACCATTTTATTTTTTTCTTATTGGTAGCTTTAAAGGAGCCAATGTGGTACAGTGGTTTATCACGTTTTAAAACCATGAACTCTCTCACTTCCTGTCAGCGCAAGCTCGAGCCCCGCTGAAACCTAAGCTGAGTTTTGTGAGAACGTTTACCAGTTTAGATGCGGAAGGTTTGTGATTTCTTTCTGGGTACAATGTAACCGTGTTCTTTACTCCAGCATCAACAACCGCTACCGAGCAGTTAACTCAACCCTTTACGAGGCGATGAGGTGGGTGGCCACGGGTAGGAGTGAATTCACACGACAGTTAAAACTGCTTATGACATCAGAGAGTCTCTGAACAATGAAAGCAAATTAGAGTGATTATTGAGAGATCACTTCCATCAACTTGCATCCTAGAGTATTTTCGAGCTGGTCAAAAGTATCCATTTTCGAGAATATTGATGGAGGATCCTTTTGGAAGCCCAGATGAAACCCGAAAATATTAGAGGGCGAAGCCCTCATATATGTAGAGAAGCTCACATTTTTATTCCTACTACTTCCGGGGACCCGTACTACCAATGGTAAAAATTCTGCTCACATCTGGAAGTTGCGCGAGACACAAACAAAATGTCGGAATTGCAAAGTCATATCTTAAAAGCGCATTGCAGAGGTGTTAATAAAGTGCCGTACTAGCAAACGTTTTGCAGACTGAGACTAGGCCATAACGACTAGGGTTGTACACTGAACCCGATCACGAATCGCATCCATTATTCGGATTATGTGAACTGCACAAAGTGATAGATAGCATAAAACATAACGTTGCATTTATTTCACGAGTTATAAATAACACATACGATTTTATTTACGTTTTAACACCAAGAAAACGGTCAGCCACTCAATATTTTATTTAGAACAATGAGTGAATGACCGGGACACTTGCGTGATAAAAACACTGATCATCAATCCCTTTCGGGGTTCTGATGTGTTGCCCCCGCCAAAGGGATTATTTAAACATGTAAAACTGTTGATGATTGCTTTCGCCCTCTCCATAGGTTTACCTAAGTATTATTATTTTATATACTTTAACTAGCCAATCACAGGATGAACTCTGAAAAAACCGAAACAAAACCGAAAAGCCCCGCTTCTATAAGCACATACACAGACCATGACAAAGACATATTTCACTTTGAAGATATACCAAGCTCAAGAATTAAACAAATCTTAATAAATCATACCGTTTAACTTTTACATGTTTACTAAATATAGCAATTAGAATAAACATACTTCGTCCAAATCCATCCATCATCAAACTTTACGTCTTGTTTTTCTCTTGATGTTATCCCCCTCAACGGTTTCTGACCTACATTTTTGTCAGAATTTGAAAGATGCAATGTACCCACGTTACTGACTGGAAATAGCAAAATATTTGTTACCTCGATGTTCTGATTTTGGAATAAGGTTTAATGTTGTGGTCTGTACTGCTGTTGTTGTCGTTGTTGTTGTTGTTGTTGTTGTTGTTGGCGTCGTCCTCCTGGTAGTTGATTTGGTTTTTGGTTTTGTCCCTAAAATGAATTGTTCCCTTCTTACAGTAATCATATTATTCTTATTAATAGCTTTAAAGGGGGCACCGTAGTCGAGTTGATAGAGCATCGCACTTTAAAACCATGAAGTCTTTCACTTCCTGTCAGCGCAGGTTCGAGCCCCGCTGGAACCTAAGCTGATTTTTGTGAGAACGTTTGCCAGTTTACGTGCGGAAGGTTGGTGGACTCTTTCGGGTACAATGTAACCGGGTTCTTTACTCCAGCAACAACAGGTAACCCAACCCTTTACGAGGCGATGGGTTGGGTGACCTGGGGTAGGCGTGAATTCACACGACAGTTAAAAATCACGCCATTACGTTCTCTCCTCCACCATTAAAAAATGCCGGCCACCATATAACTGAAAAATTGTTAAGTGTGGCGTAAAACACTAATTCAAATCAAATAGCTTTAAGGTGTAATGACTCCAAATAAACATAAATATCATAAACGTAATACCAAAGTTAAAGGTTGGCGACAAAAGACCAACAAAAATCTTCGAGACAGTCATTTCTGTCAATAACACTTCATCAATTGAAGTAGAATACATATAAATGAATGGGGTATCAAACAAGGTCAAATACTAAACCTATACATATTGCTTAATCCGCTGAAGAATAACCACTGTCAGAACATGCTTTTGTAAGATTTTGGGGGATTTATATAGGGTTTTAGTTTAAACAAGTTTGATATATAAATGTAAATGTGCGTGCGTGCGCGTGCGTGCGTGTGTGTGTGTGTGTGTGTGTGTGTGTGTGTGTGTGTGTGTGTGTGTGTGTGTGTGTGTGTGTGTGTGTGTGTCCGTGTCCTCGGGAACACCAGAAGTGGTGACGTGTGGTTATAAATACTATAAACATAATACTAAAGTTATAGCTTCGCAAAAATACCAAATTAAATGCTCAACATTTGTATAACATACCATGCAACAACAGTAATAAAAATAATTTGATAATACTGCAATGTATTTGTTCCACGTTATTTCATCACCATCATCATCATTGTCGTTGCCATTGCTGTTATCATCATCATTATCATCATCGTCATATACATTTACTCACAATTGAAAATGAAATAAGTATATATACCATGATCGCTCTTAGCACAGTCCTCATTCGTCTGTCCATCTTTATCATCGTCTGCAAATTATAGTTTACACCAGTTTAAACTTCCTACAGCCAGTACAATCACTCTGAATGCTTATTGTCAATATATCAAGTATATATATTATATATATATATATATATATATATATATATATATATATATATATATATATATATATATATATATATATATATATATTATATATATATCCTAATAAGAGGAGCATGTTCTTGCATAAAAAATAATCTATGAAATAAAATTATATCAGTAATCCGAAACCTTTAAAATGAGCCATCGGATCGCGGAATACTTCATAGACATGGCATCCCTTCTCATAGAAGATGACATCAATAAATTGTATAAGAGACATTGCTATGGAACATCCCTATGCATTTTTTCGAAATGAGTGTGAAATGTCCTGTGAACAAGGGCCGTGTCCGACTAGTCCATGTTTTCTCCAACTCGTTATTTCGGAAGTGACATTAATATATCTGAGCTTCATTTGTTTATAAACTTACGATGTTATTATTATGTAATATTGGAAGTATCTTCGACAGTCTTACAAATAAACTGACTCAGACAATTTTCTTGTGCAACTGTAGTTAGACAATGACGACTGATTTTGCGATATCGCCTTACATCTCGGATGGGGGCTGGATTCTTTTCAGGAGACAGACAAATATGTCTGCTACTGGATATGAATTCTTAGATACCAAAGTATAAATCTTCAGAATGTCTAGGATACATATAAAACTGTGGTGATATTGGAGAAACATGGACCTCTGGAAATCCAGAATTGGGATCGGATGGCATGACGTGACGTAAGAAACGTTGGGGATGATTCAAAACATGTTTTATCTTTTTTCAAATCCAAACATTTTGTTAAGATGACAACTTTAAACATCTATAATAATAATAATAATAATAATACAATGAAAGAGATGTTAAGACTGAATTTATTCATTGTTTTCAATTTGTTCTTAATTTATTAGTTCTTTTCCGTAATCATTTACTAAAATTCTAATTTAGAAACAAAAGGATAAAACAGGGTAAAATTTGTAAAAATATGATTACCTGTTGATGACGGGGTACATCTTTCCTCATCAATTTTTCCATCGCAGTCATTATCGATTCCATCACCAGACGACATTACCGTTCGATGACATGGCTGAAGTTAAAGAGGACTAAAATAAGTACATTCCTTTCCTTACATCTCCTTTCGAGATTCAGAAGGAATAAATACGCTTTTGTCCTAAAATGGCGAAACTGACAAGAGGCAAACATTTTCAGGAATATAGAACGGTATAAAAATACTAATTACTAAATAAAGTTTTGTATCATAATTGAGATAATAAGAGCTTTTTTGTCGTTTCCAGTCGCAAGACTGAATAATCTCGCTTGATACGCAGACATAAGGAATGATCTGATGGAGAAAGAATCAGTAAGAACTTGACTTACCTTATTGATACGAGCTAAACGGAGTCCTACAGGAAATGCGTATGATTCTCTACTTTGTCGTCCAAATAAAACGCCACTGAAAGTTGAAATTGGGGATATATGTCGAAAGGTGTAGATGCCTTCACTAATTTTAAGATGTCCGCCAACTAAAGGTGGATTTGTGTTTGGAATGTCAGTAAACCTCGTAGTTCTTGGTAACTGTCTGTTATTCAGCAATAAACCTGTTCTCTCCGATTTGGACACCACAAACATGATATAGTTAATATAGGCACTACCTGCTCGTTGTGGGGTTGCAAAGGTATAGTCGGCAGCATATTGTTCAATTGGAGGAATTAACACCATCGATGGGTCTGCAAGCTCAGAAAATGGAAGCTCACTTTTCACTAACTGGGCCAACAGTATTGGTTTATTGGATACAATTTTCGTGTATGTATTTGAACCAAATTCCTCTTGTATGTATGATCCAGCTCTGTGTATTGATAATGTCTTGGATAAATGGCGTCCGTTTTGATTTCCAACAACAGAAATGTTTGTATTAGGTTGACTTGAAATAAACCGAAATACGTCACCAGTCGTCCGATCAGGAATAGGCACTGTTGCAAATGATTTACCCCAGGTACTTACCGGAAACAGTTGTTCGACTAAATGATCTTCTGTCGGTCCATCTCCAACGCTCGTCCTTTTATTTCCACTAAATACGGAAATCTTTTTGTCTGACAACACCCTAGTACCTGTTAGATCATCAACCGAATTAATCTGAAAAGAATCCAATCTGTTCATTGTGACATTCATCCAATCATTTCCCTTGTAGTTTCTGCCCCTGTAGGAAACACGAACATTTTCTGGAAGCAAAACAGAAACTCTACTACTGTTTTCTATGGCAACTATCAACAGTGCTGTACTGTGCGAAGCCGGGGAGTACGAAACGGTGATGTACTCGGTATCTAAAACATCTGTTGGGAGTCCAAGATATCCGTCTGTTGAAAGCATTTGTTTGTTTAAAGTATAAATAACAACTTCGTCCGAAGCCGTTATAAGAATACCATTTGATAACATTTCAGTTCCTTTATGATCAAACCGCGAATCAATAACTACCTTCTTAACTTCTCCGGAAGTAACAGAAAGGGTTGTATGCAGCATAAGCCCACGTGCTCGTGGCGCAGATACTGTTACTGTGACCTTGTGTCTGTTAGATGTTGTTATAAACACCTCGTTATCCACATTATAGAATCTATCAAAGCGAAAATTTTCCATGAATCCAATTATAAATTCGGTTCCAGCATTGTCGGGAGCCCCTGTAATAGTACGATGAAATTACAAGTCCATTAAAATTTGACAAATTGGATATAAAAATGTTGTTCCAACATGAAGAGCAATTGCGAATCACAAACGGGATGGGACCAGGTACCCGGGAGGAGTCAGCGCCCTCTGTTAGCATGTCACACCAGTCGCAACTGTTACATTGAAACATTTCAAGTCTGGTGAAAAGGTCAAGCTCGGTGAAAAGGTCATCACTTAGTTTCAAATATGATTGGTGGAAGGGAGTCACTGTATATGCTCGTGCTCAAGAATACATTGTTTAACAATATCCCCGTATTGACCATAAAACTTCCTTAGTGACGATATAAAGCGTTCATCAACGTATCCCTGGGTGAGTAGTATATTGGAAAGTCCTCTCTCTCTCTCTCTCTCTCTCTCTCTCTCTCTCTCTCTCTCTCTCTCTCTCTCTCTCTCTCTCTCTCTCTCTCTCTCTCTCTCTCTCTCTCTCTTAAAAACGGGCCATCACCATACGACTGAAAAATTGTAGAGAGGGGTTGAGTCTACCAATAATTTATATTAAATGTGGTCGTCTAAAGTTTTTCGTTCTTCACCTATGCGTGTCCACTGTATTGCAGGAATAATGTCAAACGTAGCTTCCTTAACTTAAATCTTAGTGCCGCTGTCCATTTCCATACAAAAGACAATACCATAAGCATAGTAATAAGGTTAAGGTTTGCAAACGGGGTCAAAACAATTGCTCTAAACGATCGTTTCTGTCAATAAGACTTTATCGGTAGCGCTCTAGTTTTAGATAGTTCCGAAAGAAAAAAAGTGGTGTTAGACAAGGCCAATTACTAAACCTTAACGTATAATTGTCAAATCCGTCTTAGAGTATTCACTACAAAACGATGACTATAATTGAAACACTTTGCAAATAAAGAAGTAAGGTGTTTAACAAATATTATAAACATAATACCAAAGTTATAATACTCAAGACAATCGTTTCTGTCAATTAGACTTCATCATTTGTGCTCCAATTTTAAACATATTTTCTAAAGGAAAAATGGTATAATACAAGGCCAAATAATAAATCTAAATGAGTAGCCAAATCCGTCTAAGAGTAACCACTGTACAAAAATGGTCATCTTAGCTTTTAGATAATTTAGAATTTTAATAGTTTATCGGTGTCAAATATTACTTTAGTATAAGATTATCAGCTGGTACCGAAATACCAAAAGAGAAAGTGGTATCATACAGGGTCAAATAATAAATCTAACAGTATAGCTGAAATCCGTCTACGAACAACCACTGTAAAAAGATGACTATCTTAGCCTCAGAAACTTTGGAATTTAAATGGTGCTATAAGTACCAAATATTACTTTAGTATAAGATTATCAGCTGGTACCGAAATACCAGGTACTAGGTTTATGTATACCCTCGGCACTCAAACGGTCAACCAGCAGTGGCAATGACTTAGTGGTTATAAATATTATAAACATAATACCAAAGTTATAATACTCAAGACGAACAATTGTCTTTTTTCAAATGAGTTACTTTGCTATTTTCGGGTTAAATGTCTAAAGAACCTATCGTTACATCTACAAGATTAATATAAAAATAATACAGTTTATACTAATATACCAACCATAAACAGCTGGACAACCTAATAAAATGACAAACTGTAACAGTGTCCGCCCGATGTCGCTAAAATTAGAAAAGAAAGAGAAATTAAATATGCATGTACTTTGGACATTGTTAGTCTTGAGGAGACCATTTATACTACAGAATACATATGGTGTACAGTTTGGATAATTCTAGCAAACACATTATAGTTAAATGTTGTAGTTTAGGTCAAATTTATTGTATATATTATGAACATAATACCAAAGTTATATTGCTCAAGACGATTGTTTCTGTCAATTAGACTTCATCGGTTGAGTTCCAATTTTAATAAAAGATTTTCTAAAAGGGAGAGTGATATAATACAAAGCAAAAAAATAAATATAAATGCATAGCCAAATCCGTCTAAGAGTAACCACTGTAAAAAGATGACTATCTTACTTTTCGAATAATTTGTTTCTGGAAAAGGGTAATTGTTCAATTCACGCAAATGTATAATTTCTAGAAAGTTTTGCAATATTCAGATGTAAAAATTATGGGAATTAATGTGCATAATGCGTTGAAGATATTTATTTAACTACTGTATCTGTATCAATAATTTTGCTACGAATATCTCAGTGGAAAAATTATTAGAAGACTCCGTGGCCCTGTGGTTAGAGCATAGAATCTCTCATTTCCGATTAGCGCAAGTTCGAATTTACCAATTAACATGCGATAAGCGGGTGGTCTCTTCCGGGTACATTGTAGCAGACTGCCACCATATACATGAAACTGAAAATTGTACAGCCTGGTATAAAACACCACTCGAAATATAAAGAAATAAAAGTTTAAAATATAGTGATTTAGGTTATGCGAGTATGCGTGGGAAAATTTAAATGAAAAAATGAGACTATTATATTTTAACGTACAATTATGATCTATAGTAGTTCCGGGTTTTCTTTAGTTTCAAATGTTCTCTATACTTCCATTGCTTAAAAAAAAACATATCTATTACTATTATTATTGTCATTATCCAAGATGCTCGGTAGCGGTAGCGGCTGCGAAGCACCGCGTTCTTAAAAAAAAAAAATTCGGAAAATGACAAAACGTCGAGGTACAGGCATGTTAGTTATCTGTATTTCATAGTCCGTGTTGTTCATTACAATTCATTAAGTAATTACAGTGGAACCTAGCTAATGCGACCACCTAAATGACTGACTTGAAGTGTTCTGAACATTAACCCTTTCAACCCTACAGGCCATAATTGAATGGTCTAAACAATAGAATAGAGCATACCATATAAACACCTTGGGTGAAAGGGTTAAACATTAAGATTGAAATCTACGATAGACTGAATAATTACGGTTTTAAATGCGAGGTGGCTTTTTAGCGATGTTCCACTGTGTTAGAGTCATTAGTTAATCTGTAATAAGATTTTGAACTGACAAAACTGACAAAAATCTATTAATGAAAGTACCTTGAAAATTGATGATTAAAACACTTTAAAAAGAAATTAAAACACCTCGCAATTAATAATGAAAACACTTTAAATAATATTGAAAACAATAAGATATAACATTGAAAACTTTTTTAAAAAGCAATGAAACACCAAACCATTGCTAAGGAAAACACTTAAAATAACATTGTAAACGCTAAAGCACTATTGTAATAGCAATGTAAATTCATAAAACTAACGATGAATCACCTAGAAAATAACCATGGATACACCAAACACATTTAAATACCATTAAACAACAAAAGTCATCTTGTGTATAGGTCCGAGGCATTTTTTGCACTGATATATGACTAATACTTTGTGAAAAGTTTGTCAGTTTACATGAGGAAGGCTCTTTCCGGGTACATTGTACCCGGGTTCTCTCCTCCACAATTGAAAACTGGCCACCACCATATAACTGAAACATTGCTGAGTGTGGCGAAAACAACATTCAGGGGATGTTTACTCCTCCATGGCACCTGATTCCACCTCTTGTTTTCCAGAGGTCCGTGTTTATCCATTTTTACCAGATTTGTATCTATATCCTGGACATCCTAATATTTATACTTTGGCATCAGATATTTTTATATCATAAAGGTATGAAGATGAACCCAAGACATTTAGGTATATAGAATTCGGACATCAATCAATGAGACTAGATATCAAAATACGTGTACAGTGTAACCTCGACTAAAGACCTCAATGAGGAGGCAACCTCGAATTTAAGACCGTAGATATAGAGTCTCTTGGAAATTTGAATCATAATTATCTAATATGTCCAGAACAACACTTTTGGAAGAGGCCATCTCGCTATTGAGACCATTTCGAGTCGATCAGTTAGGTGGTCTTAGTGGCGCGATTCCAGGGCCCGTTTGACAAAAGGTCCTAAGTCCTAAATCATAGGTCTTAGTCCTAATTGTCATAGGACTGACCAATCACCGATGCGTTGCCATGGTAGTTAGGACTAAAAGTTAGGACTTAGGACCTTTCGTAAAACGGGCCTCCACTGTACAAACATTTTGTTTCATACAAATTAAACATACCTCGAGTGCTGCATTGTATATTTCCTCACTCGGATTGCTATGACGTTTATTTTTCTGTCTCATTTTCACACCGACTTTTAGACTTAAATATGCTCAAAACATAAGACTACATTATACTACGTTGTTATTGAATATTGACCAATCAACATTCACATCGGTGTAACCATAGCCATATATCAATGCCAGAAAAAAAAAACACTCGTGACGTCATGTTAAAGTGAGAGGTGATTACTTATCAGGAGTTCAGTATCTTTTTAAAAATAACACAAATGCCGTCATTATTAACTGCCATGGTGTCAAAGAGAAGTATATTAATTTAAAAATATAACATAGATACCCAAATCTTACCTGACAGGTGATCCAACAAAGCTATACAAATCTAATGAACATTGAATAAGTAAAACAAAACACACACACAAATTATGTGTTGAATAATTGAAAACACAAATTATGTAATGAATAAGTCAACAATTCATAATAAACAAGTAAAAATACAAAATATGTTTTGAATCATTAAAAACATATGTACTGAATACGTAAAAACACAATTTATGCAATTAATAAGTAAACACAATGATTATATAATAGTTATAATCAACAATACCAAAGTTACAGTGTTATAAAATAGACCAAAAAATAAAAAGTCTCAGATACCAAGGTATAAATCATTAGAATGTCCAGGATATAGGTACAAATCTTGTAAAAATGGACAAACACGGACATCTTGAAATCAAAAGGTGGGATCAGGTGCCATGGAGGAGTAAGCATCCCCTGTCGGCCGGTCACACCCGCCGTGAATCCACAGTCAAATTAAAATGAAATACGTGAGGAACTAATCCTCGTTACAATTGGTACAGACGTCTCAACAACCTCCAACGAAAAGGCAACTCATCATTTCACTTAGTGAAACAGAGTAATCGCAAACAAGACTATTATACCGACCGTAAAATTTGCGGAACGTTGACATCAAACGCGGTTTGTTTTTGTCAATATGTCCTCATTATCATTAATAAGTAAAAACAGAAGTAATGTATTTGATAAGTAAAAATAAATTATGTAATGAATAAATATCAAAATATTTAATGAATAATGAAAAATACAATTCGTGTTACATATTTTACAAATTAAAGGAATTCCTTTATCCCGTTATTATATTCGGACCTTGCACTTGCAAACTACGTAATATGTAGCCACCGTGAGTGGTGATGCTTTTTGGAACTATAAATTCACTGATCTATACATGAGCCGAGTGGTTAGAGCATCCCGCTTTAAAACATGAAGTCTCTCACTTTCTGTCAGCGCAGATTCGAGTCCCGCTGGACCCTAAGCTGTGTTTTGTGAGAATTGCCAGTTTAATTGTGGAAGGCAGGTGGGCTTTTCCCGGGAATATTGTAACCGGGTTCTTTCCTCCACCATTAAAAGCTGGCCGTAAATCAAATCTCTCTCTCTCTGTCTCTCTCTCTCTCTCTCTCTCTCTCTCTCTATCTCTCTCTCATCTCTCTCCTCTCTCTATCTCTCTCTAATATATATATATATATATATATATATATATATATATATATATATATATAATATATATATATATATAATATATATATATATATATATAGGCTATATGAATAAAGAATGTTATCAACACAACAGTGATATTTAATAAGACTGAGCCAGACAATATTCAGGTTTAATGGCTTATCCCGGCTATAAATACGTTTTAGAGTTGAGGTCATGAATTAAAGGATCAGAGTTCGGTGTCACCAAATTTACTCAATACAAAAGCTGAATAAAATTATATAGTTTTAAGGTAAGAACATGTATCCATTTATTTCTTACAGGAAAATCATAAATGTATGTTACCCTAAATGTTTATGTGAATTGTGAAAAACAATAATGTTTTTGTTAATAATGCTTTTCGTAATCAGTCATATCTAGAACATTGACAAGCGACTATACTGGTGCAGTACCTATTCTCGAACGGTGCCTATTGCCGGACACTTTCTCTATGCACGTGAATGAACAAGATTTTTCCAGATTTTTTTAATACATCGTCTGCTTCTAAACAATAAATAAAACATGTTAAAAAATTATGATAAATAATTCCAATACAACGGTGTAATTACACATCTTTCTATCGGACCATCCAACATTTTCTTTTCACAATCTGGGAGGGAAGCGACGTCACTGGCTCAGCGTAAATACTACTACTGTCCGACAATAGTGTGCCCTCCTGCAGTTACAATTACTTTTTTTTAAAATGGGTAAATTTAGTGTTTCTGTTGTATTTTACACCAAAACTTATCAGATTATATCGAATAAAAAAGTAACCTATTATGATACAAAATTTCAAAGTAATTCAACCAATTGAACTAAAGACATTTGGTAAAAACCTCGAATTTCTTCCGAGAATAGGTACCGTACCAGTATCGTCAAGATAAAACAACAAAACTTTAGCATTCCTTATTGAGTTAATTTGATTACCTTGAGTCCTACTATATTTTCCTGCTCAGTCGGTAGCGCTCGACTCTAGATCGTGAGGTCGTGAACTCGAGTCCAGCCGGCGGCAGGTTGATTTCCTATATTCCCGATGAGACAGTAAAAACCGAAGTCCCGTGTCACAGTAGGTGTCAGCACGTTAAAGAACCCTCACTGCTCAATGGCCGTAAGTGCCGAGCATAGTCCAAAATTTGAAGCCCCTTCATCGGGATTTGGTGATGTCTCCATATGAGTGAAAGATTCTTGAGTGGGACATTCAACAACAAATAAACAAACAAATCTATATATTCCTTTCATACAGTTGATAAAAAACAATGGAAACTTGAAGAAAAATTGTTTGAATACATATCCCAATACAGAGTACCATATTTAAGATTTTTGTTTGTTTTATAATAAAATCATAAATTGGATCCATTGTCTTTATGTAACTGAGAGTTAAGAACTCCTCCGTTCCCACCTGATCCCACCTCTTCATTTCAAGAGGTCCGTGTTTGTCCATTTATTTTTTACCAAATTTGTATCCATATCCTGGACATCCTAATGATTTATACCTTGGTATCCGAGACTTTTTATATTTAAGGTGCATTCACCCTTTTTATCTTTTATTCCTTTAACATGTTTATGGGGTGTGGCTAAAACGTATTTCAGGTTGTTTATAACCTTAAACAAATTTGAGTATATAAAAAAGGCCATTAATCAGCTTCAGGAGAGTGAAAACACCCGCTGGTGTGATCTGACATTTTGTTTTATGTTTGTGTTCGAAACACCAAGGAGAGTTCTATATCACTAACGACAACTCTGTCTAATACCCACAAAGGGGGATCCACATAGGCGTATATTACTTCTGCTGATATGGACGACAACGTTAATAGTAGGAAGTATATCAGATTGGCTGTACATCGCCCTACAAATAGAGCCATCACTGTATAAAATACTGTTGTGTCTTAAAACGAAATACGCATGATACAAGATTGACACACATTCTGTTGAAGCTTAAAAGTATGATGAAATTGTGTCAGTTTTGCAGTCATGAGGTCAAGTTTATATCCTAAATATAATCGTATGTGCGCAAGTTAATTGCTGGAGTTCCAGCGATGTCTAGAATTTCAAATTAATAAAGTGATCAGGTGTATAAAAGTGACTACGAGGATAACAAAATACATGGTTAAAATTCAATTATCATGTATCAATAAAAACACATGTCATTAAAATTTTCATGTTGTCAACCTAAGATTTATAACATTTTTAAACAGAAGACTGCCATACAAATAAAAAAAATCATGAAATCTTAAAAACAATTTATCAGGGATTCAGATATCAGCCAGTTATAAATACACCAGTACTCTATTAGGTTTGAGTAACGATGTCGCCATTATTCGATGTTGTCGCATATCCAAAATACACAAAACGACCATTTTTATAACTATAAAATTATAATAAAATTTAATGTCCTCCAAAGGACAAATTTCGTTTTATATTTTACACAGTTATTGTCGTCTTTCACTTGATAAAGGTCAAGTGGCCGAAAATTTGTGAATTTTGAGTGTTTTATTGTTTTTTCGTATGATATATATATATATATATATATTATATATTTGTGGATTTATTTATCACTTATTTCTTATGAATTTGACTACGGACCCGGTCAACTGGGGATGCTTACTACTCCATGGCACCTGATCTCGCCTCTTGATTTCTAGAGATCCGTGTTTGTCGAATGTTCACCAGACTTTTATATTTGTCTCCTGGACATCTTGAAGATTAATATAAAAATCTCAGATACCAAAGTATAAATCAATAGGATGTCCAGGACATAGATACAAATCCGGTAAAAATGGACAAACACGGACCTCTGGAAACCAAGAGGTGGGATCAGGTGCCATGGAGGAGTAAGCATACCCTGTCGACCGGTCACACCCGCCGTGAGTCCACAGTCAAGTCCAATGAAACACGTGAGGAGTGTATCCTCGTCACAATTGGTACAGACGTCTCAATACTATGGTATCTGAAATTTTAATATGTATGATATTTTAAGGACCCAGCAAATGTTCTACCAAACATTTATCTTACACTCCTTACCAGCGATTAGGGAGAAATTTCAGCAAGACTCTACAGTTGCTTATTCCAGAAGCTTTGTAAATCAGATGTGGAAGCTAAAATATTCCAAAGAGCTTTTGGAAAATTTAAAGACAAACCATTGTTTTTAATCCATACGTATTCCTTTATTCAACAATTCCGCATAATCAATTTAAAGAGTTTTTTTACACCATTGACAACTTTTTTCACTAAAAGTGGTAAACAGAAATTTAGATAACCTTGTCATTGGTCATCATGATACTTATTTCATGTAATACCACTCTGATTCAACACAAAAAATCAGTGAAGTCGATGTAAAACGTGCTAGAATTTCTAATAAACAATAAATATGTAGTGTTTGAAGATCAGGTCTTTCATCAAATCGTTGGCATTCCAGTGAAAACCAACCGTGCCCTTTTATCTGCCGACTTGTTCTTTTCTTCAAATGAAGAAGACTCCATTTTGAATCAAAAGAAGAAAAAGCTAGCTGTGGACGTTGACATTTATATATAAGAAATCCCGACAAATTAGGAATAAAAGATGCCAGAGAATCTGAAACATAGGCTTCCTACTTAGACATTTTAGTTTTAGTGTTATATATATATATGTATATATATATATATATATATATATATATATATATATATATATATATATATATATATATATATATATATATATATAATTCGTTTTCATGACTTGTATTTATTTGCTTAGATCCGACACCGTAGGATATATAGTGTTGTTGCTTTAAGTGTTATATATATATATATATATATAATATATATATATATATATATATATATATATATATATATATATATATATTATATATATATATATATATATATTGCTCGTTTTACATTTGTGCTGTTGGTTTCAGTGTTTTATATATATATATATATTGCTCGTTTTACATTTGTGCTGTTGGTTTAAGTGTTTTGTATATATATTGCTCGTTTTACATTTGTGCTGTTGGTTTAAGTGTTTTGTATATATATATTGCTCGTTTAATAATTGTGCTGTTGCTTTAAGTGTTTTGTATATATATTGCTCGGACTAATAATTGATATCGTATTTTCTGTTCAAACCAGACTTGCGTTGATAACTTAATCGCATTCAATGTCCATTTCGTGAAAAGTAATAAAATTTCAAAAGTTTGACCCACTGTACTTACAAGCAGCTAATGTATCCACAAACATTCTTTCCTCTCACTGGTGTCGTTAAAATTAACTTGTTTAATTAGTTCCAATAGTGTATTTGCTATCTAAACGTAACTTAGCAATTCTATAAACACAAATGTATTTCTTGAGAACTTAATATATCGACAGTATGAGAACAATGGCCGGACGCAATACATGTCAAGGAATCTAAGGAAAGTTCATCTGTTGTTGTCAAACGACATTCATATGTAGATAATCAAATTCCCACGTGACAGAACTCCAAACAAAATAACAGTGATAATAATTCAATATACAATGTATTTACTCCAAATCGTATAATCACCTTAACCTATTAACCCCTAAAGACACATTTGGACTGGTCTAAGTCTTTGATTTATAGAAGAGTCCAATGTTTTTCAGGGGTTGATGAGTTTATGTATATACAAAGTGCAATAGTAAAACAGACACACCAATGACTAATGGTTAATGACTAATGACTAATGTGAATTATACGTGCTTCTCATTCCGTCTTCGTATTTGTGGAAAGAATTTAATATTTTTATGTTTCCATTTTAATTTTTTTTAGTGCACTGTGTTAAAACATATAACTTTGGGTGTGAGTATAAACTGGACAGTGCAGGAAATTCTTATCTGACACTGGATAATATTGATTTCTGTAAAATCTGGGGCATATAGGAAAGACAACTTGTTTTAGGGATTGAGAGAATCAGTCAGGGTAAGCTAAACATGTATACATTGATACACTTGTCGGTGTTTTTTTTTTCTTTATAATTATCAATTGTTTAAGTCGAGATACACTTTTTCATAACATTTACATGATTATAAATGAATAATTAAAGGCTATTTTTATAATTTTTTCTTGTTAAATTGATGTACAATAAGAAAAGACACACACACAGATATATATATATATATATATATATATATATATATATATATATAATATATATATATATATATATATATATTGTGAAAACGAGATCAGGTTCAGTATCGTATGCATATACAAATAGTGTGGCCGAATTGAACATTTGCAAAACGAATAACTTCCAAACTGTGTTTCTCGTTTCTCAAGCAATGCTCACAAATACAAATACATAACAATTTAAGAATTTTTATGCCCGTGTATCTCTCTTTTTATATTGTACATCAATATATATATATATATATATATAATTGTTATAATTGTACATTAATATAAGTAGTAAAAACGAAATATATTTTTGGAAAACAAAGCTAATGCCCCTTACAATTCCTGAGAACCTTTTACCTAATGTTTAACGAATTTGATATTTTTGATAATTATCAATTATTCGGGTCGTGGGGCATTTTTCCCATTGTTACACAATTTTGTATTTAATTATATATTATTCATTCAAGTTCTGGGGCAATTTTTCATATTTACACGATCTTTTTAATAATTATGATTATTCAAATATGAGGCACTTTTTCATATCTACACGATTTTTGTTTAATAATTATGAAATATTTAAATATTCAGGCACTTTTTTCTTGATATTTACACAATTCTTTTAAATTTAAGGCACTTTTTCGACATGTTTGTACAACTGTTTTTAACTAATTATGAATTACTAAGTCATGATGCACTTTTTCTTCATACTTGTACATTTGTTTTAAATAATTATGAAATATTGAGTCTTGGGATCCGATTTTAAAAAATTATCATTAAACATTGAGTACGACCATAACTCAAATCATAAAACACAACAAGCGTTTCCACGGAATGAGTATAACAGTTCCATTTGTTCATTATAGCTGATGTTTGATTGTCTGTTTTTGTTTTTGTTTTTTTTATTTTATTGTTCGTTTGCATTATTGTTTCGCCGTTGTTATTGTTTGTGTTTATTTATTTTTGGGATGTCATTTTCCTTATCTAGTTTTATCTTTGATTTTTTCTTTTTCTTATTTTTACATAAACTACCATAACTAAATCGACGGCCATCAATAAATGTCGTTTTTATGATGTGCGCCAAACAGTAGTTTAAGAAGTGGGCGCTTGGAAAGCAATTTTTCTACTTTAATATGCAAATTGGACAAAAATTTTAGATTCAAGATAAGAAAGAAAATTAACACTCTCTCTTAACTCATCCACCCCTGAAAAACAATGGACTCTTCTGTAAATATTATAAACATAATACCAAAGTTATAATGCTCAGGACGATCGATTCTGTCAATTAGACTTCATCAGTTGAGCTTCAATTTAAACAGATTTTCTAAAGGGAAAGTGGTATCATACAAGGCCAAATAATAAATCTAAATCCGTCTAAGAGTAGCCACTGTAAAAAGATGACTATCTTAGCTTTTGGGGAATTTAGAATTTAAATAGTGCATTCAGTTCCAAATATTACTTTAATATAAAATTATCAGCTGGTACCGAAATACCAGGTACTAGGTTTATGTATACAAATAACAGGTACTAGGTTTATATATATAAATCAATGACTTAGACCAGTCCAATTGTGTGGGATGAAAGAGTTAATGAGATTTTATTCCATTTTCAGATCATAATGCAGAGCGTATATATTCTTCTGACCGTGATCAATATTGTGGCGGGCAAACACTATGGACCACCATCACCACTGATCAAAATACTATGGGACAACGAAGCGCCACCTCGCCGTGAGGTGAATACCTTTACAGAATTACGTTCCCATATAAGTAATCCTGTGTGGAGAGAAATCACCGTGGACGGAATACTTTTAAACGATATTCCGGATCGTTACATTCCAGTTGCTGTTTTGAATGAGAAAAACCATAAATCCAAACATCTCAGATCTAATACCGTTACTGCATATTGTCAGACGGCAGAATGCATAAAACTTCTGGAAGAATATCAAAAATGGCGGATTAACAATGGCTACCCTGCAACATACGGCCGCTGGGGAAAATAGCCGGATTGATCATCCTTGTGCAATAACTAATAGTACAATACTGACATGAAGTAACTCATTCACCCCTAAAGACACATTTGGACTGGCCTAAATCATTGATTTAGAAGAGTTCATTGTTAATCAGAGGGTGATGCATTATTGGTTAACATTGCTTCTTGGTGCCTCACAAGATGTCATTTCAAAGTGCAGTTGAACTTTGCTTTCTATGAAGAACTAATTTTCATAGTTGCCAAAATAGCTTTTAGATCAGCTATACATCTTCAGACATTGCGACGCTATCGGCGATTGAATCATTATCACATTTTGAATTGTAGAAGTTTCTTTTTTTAATTATTCTTTTTCTACTACTTAATTTGATGTACAATAACAAAAATATAATAATTATACCTGTTCATGATAGTTAGAACTCGAGGAACATAACTGCTTGTTCATGATTTATAACAGACATCAGCTATCTTGTTTCTTAGAACACAAAGAACAGATCTGTCTTGTTCATGAGAGTTAGAACACAGGAAAAATAGCCGTCTTGTTCATGACAATTAGAACACAAAGAACATATGTCTTGTTCATGAGAGTTTGAACACAAAGAACATATCTGTCTTGTTCATGAGAGTTAGAACACAAAGGACATGTCTTGTTCATGACAATTAGAACACAAAGAACATATCTGTCATTCCTGATAGTTACAACACAAGAAACAGTTACCTTGGTTACCTTGTTCAAGATATTTATGACATAAGGAACAGAGTTGCCTTGTTCATGAAAGTTCTTACACAAGGAGTTCCAATGTTCATAATAGTTTGAACTTGGGGAAATGAGCTTCCTTGTTCATGATAATAAGAACACAGGGAGGACGGCTACATTGTTCATGATCATTAGAACACAGGGAGAAGGGGCTACACTGTTACATAATTAGAGTACAAAGAACAGAGTTGCCTTGTTCATTATAGTTCGAACATGAGGTACAGAGCTGTCCTGTTCATGATATTTAGAACACAGGGATTCGAGCTACCTTGTTCATGATAATAAGAACATGAGAAACAGAGTTGCCTTGTTCATGATAAGAACACAGGGAGGAGGGCTACATTGTTCATGATCAGTAGAACACAGGGAACAGAGCTGTCTTGTTCATGATAATTAAAACACAAAGAATGGAGCTACCTTGTTTATGATAGTTAGAACAAATGCTTACATGGTTGTTAGAACACTTACAACTAAACAGAACAGAATCCTCCAGATCAGTAGTAACAACAAATACAATACAATATGTTTGCAAAATATTGAAAATATAGACAGAATAACAAAATGTCAGTTTTCTACAGGAAAATTTATTTCTCACTTCCTGGTTTGTTAAAAGTCTCAAATTTCATACATGTATTTTAGTTTATACCGGATGCTATTTTGAAATCACAGCTAGAGATAATCATCGTCTTTATAGACTTTTCTCAATTTTTCCTTTTTGCCCCTGTTATGGTGTTTTTTCCACGGTTTTTCCGATAAAGATTGCATACTGCTGTTGGGTGTGGAGCCACTACCAGACACCTGCTGTAGCCCCTGTGTCCTTGTAAAACTGGACCCGCCATGAGCACCTTTTGAGTGAATGCTGGAATCAGTCTGAAAATGGATATACATACATACAGTGGAACCACACCTAAAGACCACCTCAATTAAGAGACAACCTCACTTAGGACCCACCTCACATTTCAGACCACAAGTTTTCAGCGTCTTGATAAATATTTAATAAGTACAAAACCTCTCTTTAAAGATCACCTCACTAATCAGACCACTTTCAGTTTGGTGGTCTTAATAATGAGGTTCCACTGTATATATATACAGCTTTATACAATGTAGTAAACAATTTTCTTTATTTGTTTTGGTTTGTTTATGTTGTCTTTATACACCACACATAACAATGTTTCAGTCATATGTTGGGAGGCCAGTTATAATGGTGGCAGAGAGAACCTGGTTACAATGTACCCAGGTAGAGACCACAAGTATACAGGCAAACTCTATCACAAAGTCAACATAGGTTCTAGTGGGACTCTAACACACAGTAACCAGAGATGAAAAACTTCATAGTCTAAAGTGCAATGCTCTAACCACTTGGCCACAGAATACAAAAAGGCCGAATACAAAAAGTCAGTTTTCCGTAAATAAACCATTTGTGTAAATCCGTACCCAAATATCATTTGATGCACCCGCTCCATGATGGACAGCTAGATTTCAATTTCTTTCCCCAGCCCCTTGGGCTACTAGCTCCTTTTTGTTTGCAAACTTGAAACCCCTCCTAGGAGCAAGCTTCTTGTCAACTTTAGTTAAAATCTTAACTGTCCAGAGATAGCAATAGCTCAAATCAATAGCAATAATCAACCTTAGCAATGGCTGACTTGTCTTTTTGGTTAGGTGAGATAAAAATCTAAAACTCACTATTCTGACCAAAAAAACCACTCTGAATATTACCTTCCTGAAGAATTCCCTGTCCAATCTACTTTGTGGTTGGATTTTCTGTACCTACAAAATGGAAAGACATAATATTAGACAGAGATAAATTATAAATATTTACCAAGAATAATAACTATGTCATCTTAAACCCCTGAAAAGAAATGGACTTTTCTGCAAATCAATGACTTAGACCAGTCCAAATGTGTCTTTAGGGGTGAATAGGTTAAAGATCACTTTTGTATACTTGAAAATGTACGCTTCTGTTGAGAGGTCTACCAGGGTGCCAGGCTAATATGGCACATGTTGACAAACACTACCAGTCTAATTAAATCATGACAGGGGTGCCAGGCTAATTGTCGACACAAACATACTGGGCTTCAGTAAAGCATGGAATCTGTGCACAGCAATATGTTTTAACTGTACAATCCATTTTGGAAAGTAGACTGTATTGTTTTGGTTTTTGGTAGAACACAGAGGTGTTACTTTACCTTGGTAGACCTATAATTTTTGCTCTTTTTTTTTGCCCTTAGATGAGAGGGCAAATTTAGAATGTAAGCAAAATTTTCAAGCTAAACAGGTGAAACAGAGATAATACATGCCATCAGTGAGACTGTGGTGATAATGGGCGAATTTAAGATGAGTGAATATGTTTCCTGCCATGATAGGGCAAAAATAACCCGGGGCGAAAATTTCTAGATACAGTTATTATTTACCGTAATTTTACAGAGTAACTCTAATTATGAAGAATAACATATACAATAAAACTAGGTCAAAAAATAGCTGTTTTATGGCCTGGACATGGAAAAAAAATCAACAAAGGTGCATTATTCGGGAAAATAAGGGGCAGAGCGGTCATGATATTGGTATGTAATAATCTGTCCTCTCAGGTGTATTATTTACCATACAGTGTATTAAGCCTAGATGACAGAATGGTGGACTGATGGCCCCGGACTGGCAAAATCTAATGGAGAGACTTTGCCCTATCATAATGTGAACTGTCATACTGTATAGCTGGAAATTTTCGCCCCAAGCCTGGTTATTTTCGCCCCCAATTATTTTCGCCCTTTGATGACAGAAAACATATTCATCCCATCTTAAATTTGCCCTAAATCTCACAGTCTCATGGAGGGCATGTATGTCCGTGAGTCAATTACTCAGATTGAAAATTTCACTTTCATTTTAAATTCGCCCTCTCATCTTGGGACAAAAATATCGAAAATTGAATGGGAGCAAATTTTGCAGGTATACGGCATGACGTTTCCTGATTTATTGTGTATGAGAGTCATTTGATTTGCATCGAACATAAACAGGTTAAATACATCTTATAGCGTGCTGGGTTTGTACTCGTCACTTTTTAGTAAAGTATGAATCAAGTGTGCACTTATCTACTTGTCAGGATTACACAGAGTAATTCCCCCCCTTATTCATATTAATCATTTTTGGACCTACATTTAGGCCAGAATTCGGAATAGACGAGATATGCAATACACAACATATTTTCACATTGACCATATAGGGATCCAGGGATTTTTCTACCCCGAAATAAGGCCCCATTCCCAATGAAAAAAACAATGGATTTTTTTCCAAATTGGCAGTTGAAATTTCCCATTTGAATTCAAATGACAATGAATTTCAGGAAATTCTTCTATTTTCACATGGATTTGTGTATTTCTAGATTTCACAATTTCAATAAAATGTTTCTAAATTTCCCAATTCACAAGGCCCATTCCTCAGTCACAAAAGAGTGTGGAAAATAGCTGGGACCGGCAAAAATACCGGATTAGACAAGAATCCAGAATATTCAAGGTCCAGAATAGACAGATTACACCGGATCACACCTCCATTTTACTACAAATACTGTTAAATACTTAAACTGACCTTTGAACTGCTGCTTTTGGTTTGCTTCTGTTTAATAGTTTCCACTAAACCAGCCGTCGGCTCAAATGATTCAGCGTCGACATCAGGCGGGGGATGACAGTACAAAAGTCGACCCTTCAAAAAAAAAAAAACAATAGAACAGTAATGATACATCTGTACATATTCAACTAAAGTCTATATACAGTGAAACATGTATATAAAAACCTCCTTAGGGACACAACAAAACCAGTCTTTATAGGGAGGTGATCTTTATATAGAGGTTGATTTGTGCACAAATGATACTATTGGGGACAGCAAAAAATGGTCTTTATACACAGGTGGTCTTTATACACAGGTGGTCACTAAAGCAGGTTTTACCATAATAAAATATGTAACAATAGTTTGTGACAAGGCAGAGGTCGAATTTAGCATTTCTGTGCCACTGGTCTGTTGGAGTAGTTGGAAACAAACTTTACTAGTCCTATGACAAATTCACTAGTTGGCATGTATTTCCCGAATCTGTACAATAGTTATTGAATCGGTAGCTTTTGTAAGTTATCTATTTTTTGTGTTATTTATATTCTCATGAGCCAAAGCAACTACCGGTATATTGATGAAAAAAAGGGGCTGATTAGGTCATTCCTGTGTTCAATGTACATACACAAAACTTTCATTAACTATTGCTCATGTTTACACTGTAATGTTTTATACAGATTTTCTACTAGTCAACTTGTATAGCTGAAGCATAACCTTGACCAGTCTGCTGCAAAGTTTCGAGTCACAGACTTTCATACTATCACTTATTTCAAATCCTGGAATGTCTGATGACAATACTTACATCTCAAGTGAGATTATGGGAATCTTTTCCCCTATGGCAGTAAGACAGAAAAAAATCTCCACCCTTGGGGCAACATTCTTTGAAGTCTAGTCTAAGACTTCTGCCAAGGGCTAGATATTGAAGAATCTTGCCTCAAAAGTTGGGATTTTTCTTTTTTTACCAAAAAACCCTTCCACCCCGAATTATCTACATGGTATGATCGTTTCTATTGTCTTAGACTAGTCTATTATGGTCTACAGTGTGAACAGGGTTAAAGAGGGGCATGAGTATTGTTCTCTGACTTGCTTGTGATATGTTTGTGTCTAGCCACTGATATTTTAGCATATTAATGGCATAATAATTTTTTTTCACAGTGACACATCACACAGTGTCATTGAGCAGAAACAAGAAATAAGAAATAATTTTATGTTTTGTGTAATCAATTTGTTGTATCAATTATTACTTATTTAACTACAAATTTACGTTAATATACCAAATTACATCAATGGCATCTACAAGAACTTCTGAGTCACTCCAATATCACTTCAGGGTAAGTGCAAGCAGCTTGTCTACACCTTGTCTACTTCTTAGGGTTTGGACAATGACTATACCTGGCATAATGACAGAGACACCTGTCAAAGGTGAGACAAAAACCACCCAATATGTCTGTATCAATGTCACATGACCAAGCTTACCTGTCAGGTGTGCTAAATTACTAAATATGTCTGTTTCAGTGTCACATGACCAAGCTTACCTGTCAGGTGAGCTAAACTACTAAATATATCTGTATCAATGTCACATGACCTGTCAGGTGTGTTACATACGTCAATATCAATGGTTGATGACCATACTTACATTCACATAATCCTTCAGAATATAGCGAGCTGCTCTTGGACAGTCCGGAAGACCTCTAGCCGTCATAAAACCCCTCATACCTACAACAGACAATGTAAATGAAATTTATATGTTACTATGACAACAGACATTTTAAATGATATCTATATGTTACTATGACAACACAATTACCTACACCAGGAAGTACTCACAGTAAAACTCGTCTATAACAAATTCTTTTTTTTAATGCTGTTTTATGCCAAACCAGATTTGTAAGTCACATTTTAACTGGTCGAGCATGACACAACTATGAGGTCATTTACATGTGACCCCATAGCGGTTTTCGTTAGATCTTCTACTCAACATACGTAACAAAAAATGGGAGCAGCGATAGATCGGCTTTTAATTAAATTACTTATATCTGTCAAAACAATAAACATTTAATTTTATTTTATTTAGTGTTTTTATGCTACACTCAACAATTTTTTAGTTATATAGTGGCGGCCAGTTTTTAATGGTGGAGGAGAGAACCTGGTTTCAATATACCCGTGAAGAGACCTACAGTCTTCCACAAATAAACTAGCAAACTTCCTCACGATAATCAGCTTAGGATCTAGCGGGGCTTAAACCTGCACTGACCAGAAGTGAGAGACTTCATGGTTCAAAGAGCGATGCTCTAACCTCTCGGCCACGGAGGTCCCAACACAATAACATGGGCTATGTTTCATACTATATAATGTATACCACAAAATTTTTGCTTGTTCAATTTTCGCCATTTTCGCCCTTAGATGAGAGGGCAATTTAAAATGGAAGTTAAATTTTTAAGCTGAATAATTGAAGCACGGACATACATGTTCTCCATAAAACTATGGTGATGTAGGGCGAATTTAAGGCGGGGCGAAATATATGTTTTCTGTCATAAAAGGGCAAAAATAACCAGGGGCAAAAGTGTCCATGTATACAGTATGACAATAGCAAGGTGAGATGAATTTCCTTGGAGTATATTTAGATTGTCCGCAAGACAAAGTTCACATGTCAATTTCGGGGATATTACCAGCGAAAAGGAAGAAAACATAAAACTTAACTTTGGATTGTATAAATGGTACTATATGCCACACTCAACCATTTTACAGTTATATGGTGGCAGCCAGTTTTTAATGGCAGAAAAGAGAACCTGGTTACAGTGTATACAGGCAGAGACCGCTGGCCTTCCACACTTAGACTGACAAACTTTTTCACAAAATCGACTTAGGTTCTAGTGGGGCTCAAACCAGCACTGACGAAGAGTAGAAAAACTTCATGGCTTAAAGTGTGATGTGGTACCCACTCAGCGATGGGGCCACTTTAAACTGAATAACCTGGCTTGAATTTTAAATCTTACTTACTTCCATAAGCACCAAGAAATTCATCTGATGTTGGTGGCCGAGTTGGATCCTCCCCTTCTGGTGGTGGTGGTATGTTTACACCATATATGGTCTCTAACGCATCCTTTGGGATGTGGTGACAAACCTGGAAAGTGAAAGGTTTTGGCGTGTTTAGGTTTTGCTGCCTATTTCATATTTATTGTAGGAGATAACTCCAGACAGAGTTACAAGATGTTGATAACCAACAAAATATCACAAGTTTGTTCAAATTTAAAAATCCTAATTCTTGAGGTAAAATCACAGAAATATGTAAATTACACAGAACCAATTACGGTGGAATCGAGTTGTCTTGGAAATGATGGAACCACCTCTATTTCTTTGAGATATCCGGAATTTGAGATATCCGAAATTTTAATTAACGTATATTTATCTATCAATCAAAATCTGGACCACTCGTTCAATTTTGAAATAACTGGAATTTCAACTATCTGATTGGGACATAACAAGATTTCACTATATTTTACATTGCCTTCTTTAAATTATCTAATTTACATCAATGTGATTTTGATATGATAAAAATTTGTTTCGCATAACTATTCGGTATATTACACGTATGAGAATACTACAACTCAAAATGCTGATATCTTGAAGATGTAACCAAGGTTACTCACCAGCGAGACAGGAGGGGCATGATCCCTCATCTGATCGATGGGAAGAATCCCATTTACAATTAATTCCGCTTTTGTCGAGACAAACGAGGGAAAAACTAATCCCGGACAATCACACAACATCAGGTCATTCTCTACATACAAAGTCTGAATAATACAAAATATCAAATATACAGAACTGGTAACAGTCGATATACAAAGTCTGAAAAACACAAAATATCAAATATATGGACCTGGTGACAGTCGATATACAAAGTCTGAAAAACACAAAATATCAGATATACAGAACTGGTAACAGTCGATATACAAAGTCTGAAAAACACAAAATATCAACAATATGTACCTGGTGACAGTCGATGTACAAAGTCTGAAAAACACAAAATATCAAATATATGGACCTGGTAACAGTTGATATACAAACACCATTTTACTTGTTTTTTTGAGTATGCAACACTTTGTCCACTATATAAGCTAAAACAATAGATTTGAATTATTCACAGAAATTGCAATGTATGATGGTTTACCTGGAAATGTTTAGTTCTGCCAGGTGTGGCCGAGACTGGAACTTTCTTCATCTTTAAAATGGCATTAATTGTGGAACTCTTTCCGACATTTGGATAACCAACCTAAAATAAAATATAAACAAAAATTTACATATTCCACATTGACAAAGATAATGAAAAACTACAAAATAATTCTGACACAAAATGTCTGAATTAATAATGACTTTATATTCTTTATAGTCTGGCTGTAAATATATTCAAGATAATGCATGTGTCAAAACCCTTTCTCTGATTGGCCCAAAAACGCTGCTGAGAAGTGCCTTGTACAAACAATTATGCATCGCTGGTTCTAAAAATAGCCCAAATAGTTCCACAGAAATTGACATTTACTGGCTAGTGGTTAAAAATAGATCAGGGAAAGAAACTGATCAACAAAACGTGAAGTCTCTATGCTTTATCAGGTCAAATGAACATATTGTGATATGTCATAACATTTAGAATCTAATTAGCAGGCTCTTGTTCACTGACCTTATATATACTCCGATAGCTATTTCCTGTCTAATCATCAAGCTAACGATAGACAGCACGAAACTGGTCTTACAGATTTAGTGAGACCTAGCCAAGACTAAAATTGTCAAAACTATAAAGTTAGGTTTTAGAATATTTTTCAGTCCAAATTTTTGGCATAATTCTAGCCAACCATTAGTGTGTAAAATGAACAAAAAATACATTCAACATCTACAAAGTCTGTTTATATACAAAAAAACATCAGAATATTATGTACAAGCATAAGAATAAAGAAAATTATACAAGTTTACCATTCCAATAGTCGTGACATCTTTCTGAACCTTTTCCCCTGTGTGTAACCTCTTCAACAAATCCAGTAATTCTGTGCCAGTCAAAATTGTGCCATCATTTTGGACCCCTCCTGTGGCCCCACTAAGTGTTTGACTGACATCACAATCACCTGCTACTGATTTAACTCCACTGACTGCTGACTGCTGATCAGTTTCAGACGAAGAATGATCCATTTCTACATCATCTGTCTGTTGTGAATTAGATTTGTTATTTGACACTGACCCTAAATGATGGCCTCTTTCTTGATTGTCAGAAGTGTCAATTTCACTGTTTTGTGTAGAGTCTATTTTACACTGATTAAGTCTACTTTCCTCAGAATCTTTGATATTATGACTGTCACTTTCAGTGTCCCTTACATCCTCCTCCATCCTCTCAACAGTCTGAGGATTAACTGTATGGTCCTCACTTGTTGAGGGGTCACATGACTGTTCTAGACCTGCGTCTCTTTCTTCTACGTCACTGTCATCATCACTTTCAGAGTCAATTACATCTAATGAAGAATTTTCATCCTCCTTGTTTTCTTGTGTTTCCTGCAGAAAACAAAAGTTAACTACATTAGGGAAACTGAACAAACATTATACAGTAAAACCTGCTTTAGCGACCAACTGTGTATAAAGACCATCTGGTCATAAAGACCGTTTTTTACTGTCCCCATTAGTACCATTTGTGTACAAATCAACCTCTATATAAAGACCACCTCCCTATAAAGACTGGCTTCCATGTGTCTTTATATACAAGTTTTACTGTACAAAATAAAACTTCAAACTGTTAATAAATGCATGCTAAACGTATGACCAAAATATGACAGAAGGCAGTAACTATGATTTAGTGTCATAGTTAGCCAAACACTGAAAAATGAATATGACAAAATGAACTGAAGATGTATCTATGACAAATCTGAACAAGAAAAATATGTCAAATTGCTACAAATGGATTTTGACTTTGATTAGTGTTTTATGCCACACTCAAAAATTTTTCAGTTATATGGTGGCAGCCAATTTTTAATGGTGGAGGAGAGAATCCGGCTACAATGTACCGGGGAAGAGACCATCGGCCTTCCGCAAGTAAACAGGCAAACTTTCTCACAGCTTTAAATGGATATAAAGATTGCTAACAATATTACTCAAAAGTGACAAAGCCGAACCTAGGGAATTCCCGTTTTTGATCGAGTTGTGAAACGCCATATTCCTATGTCACGTGACTATAAAAATTTATACATCATACATTTTCGACTGTCATTGTTGTTCAAGTAAGTTTCAATGTGTTTTCAAATTAAAATAAATGGTGTTCTGGTTCAGGAATAAAAATGCAAGAGTATGCATATGAAACAAGATTCAAATAATACACAAAGAAGTGTTTTAACGGTTCCATTTCAAGTAACTATTTTCTACAGCGTGTGGATAAAAAGTTAAAAATTGTTCGGCCAATCCTATGGGCATATACAATATAGCCGAGACTTCTATACTGAGTACATGGAAAAACCCCAGGAGTTCTGAGACTGTCATAGTAATAAGGCCTTGCTTTAAAATCTGTGTGAACTGATAGATGGATACAGATAAACAACTTATAGGAGATAAAATTCAGGAAACAGGTGTAATTTACCTCAGCTTGCCGATCTGCTTCATTCAGTGCTGACCAAAATGCCACCCTAACATTCTTCTTGTTGAAAAAATCACACCAAATCTTTCTGTAAAATGAAATATTTATAATGGACTTATTTCCGACTACGATACAACAATTAATGAAAATTAAATTTTACAAAGTCTCCCACATTCAAGCCGAATTATCTAAGTTACAAGTTTGAAAACTTGGGTATTTAACCCATCGACCCTTGAAAAAACATTGGACTCTTCTGTATATCAATGACTTAGATCACCCCAAATGTGTCTTTAGGGGTGAATGGGTTAGCACTCACTAAATGATGATGTATCATAATATAGTCAACTGAGAATACGATTTATCGTTGACAACAGAGAGTTCAGATGAAAATGATCATCAATATTTTTTGTGCTCGAATGGAAACTGAAACAAATCATGGTGTCTATTACTCATTTTTGTACCATTATTACCGTCAGAAATATCTGCAAATATTTTAGCAAATGAAAGAGTGATTGGTGCTAATTAGCTACCTTCGGAAATAACTGCACAGCGAAAGACGTTAATGTCCTATGAACACATATTTCTTTTTGTACTTCATTATTACACCTTTTTTATGAATATTCATGATCAATGAATATGTTCATGAAAAAAACATCATGATATATAGCATTCTCGGAAATAGCGAATGATCTCTAACCTTTGAGCTATAAATAACCTCAGAGAGGAACATATTGCTTTTTGTTGATAAGAACCAAGTTGACAATATATTTTGGCTTGAATCGAAACTTCATTGGTGACTAATATTTCTCGACATCCTCACATCGACAATAGCGAAAGAGTGATTGGTGCTAGCATAACCACGACCTGTACTATCACATCGCTGTAAATATAAGTCACAGAAAAAAACTAACTTACGTGTTCATCCTACTTAACTCACCAACCCTTGCAGCAACATTTGGACTGGCCCATTTCAAAGAATGGTAAAGGCCATTGTTATGAATTCAGCGGAGGGCATTTGAACTGTATATCAAATTTTACAATAATCTTACATGCAATATCAACTTGTCCAACCCCTGCAAATTATGACTGGCCCATTTCAAAGAATGGTAAAGGCAGTGGACCATTCTATTTTATAATCTTGAATTCAATGACATGATAGTGGACCATTCTATTTATTGATCTGGAAGAGTCTAAATGTGACCACAGGGGTTTGACGAGTTAACACAAAGACAATAAATGATGTATGTGTTCAATGATCTACCTGTATGTTTGCTTTTATCACCTAAGGAAACAAACAATCATGCTAATTGAACATTAAAATTTGCATAATTTTCTCCCTAGATGAATGCTTTATAGTGTCATGCCTGCAAAACTTAGAAATGTACAGTGCAAAAAAATTATTGGTTTCTTTTAGATTTGTAAATGTCAATCATCTGATTACCTGGGGATAATTTGAAGCAGAATGGTGTCCTATTAATTGATCACGGCCCTATCCCGCGGGAACCACTCTCCTATAGAGTTGTCTGGATAGGTACAGTCCCGGAGTAAAAGACAAAAAAGCATTGTTTATCAAGTGGATGTCTTAACTGATACCAGATAAGTGCAACCCTTGAACTGAAATAAATGTATAATTCAACAGGGGAGATAACTTCACTTAAGCTTATGGTGCATGGAAGGTAAGTCAGTTAGCAGAATTATACCTTCTTTCTATGACACGCCACAACTGCCTCCAGAAGTCCAAATTTTTTTCATATGGTGTCAACACAATTCCCTCTATATCCTGTAATCTGAAAATAGATTCCAAAATATATTGACGATGTACACAGTAACACAGTAAATGATTTTAGTACACACAAGCATGCACACATGTGCACACAAACACACACATATACAAACACACTTACATGTATGCATATATGCACACATACACATATGTACACATACACATATGTACACATACACATATGTACACATACATACATGTACACATACATACATGTACACATACACATATGTACACATATACATATGTATACATACACATATGTACACATACACACATGCACACATACACATATGTACACATACACACACAAACATAGATATACTATATATACAGTATCTATATTAGTTTATATCCTAAAATCCTCATCTTGATATCTATATTCTGTTCATTTGATTTATATACATTTTTCCAGTGCTATGTACTGCCAAATCAAACTTGTCTATACAGGCCACTCAAGGAAACGGGAAAAAGCAGCAGTTATAGACAAGAGGCCTTTGTAAGGAGGTCAATTTCTTATAAAAAAAGTTAACAAAGGTTCTGCTTGAATGGCCATTATAGGCAAGTGTCCTTTATACAGAGGTGGCCTTTATTGCAAGGTTGACTGCAGTTGTCAAGAACTTTTCACATATTTTAGAGTTGTCACATTAGCTACATGTATAAGGGGGAGTTCCATAGATTTAGATCTGGTCAACCATGAAATCTTGGTCTCAATGATCTCTATCAGTCAATGGTAAGAGAGTATCATAATTAGTTACCGGAGTTATCAACAAATGTCTCTACAACTGTTACCAATACAAAAGGATACTTACACGGACAAAGTGCGCCGCCAATCCAAAAATGAACTACGCTCTGCACTGTCTAATTCCTCAGCTGTGGTGTTTTCATTCCAAGAAGGCCTGATGAAAAAAGACGAGACAATTATAGCAATATGATAGAGAGATGGATGGATCGATGCATGGATGGATGGGTGGTTGGCTGGCTGGATAAATAGATAGATAGATGGATGGATGGATATATGGATGGATGAATGGGTGGATCAATGGATGGATGTATGGGTGGGTGGATGCATAGGTGGGTGAATGGATGGATAAATACAAGTAGATACATGCAGATGGATGGATGGACAGACAGATGGACGGACGGATAGACAGACTGATAGACAGATAGACAGACAGATATATACAGTACATGTAGAGTGATGGATAGATTGTGATAAATATATCCTATATCAATGCTATTTTTTATATTATGAAAGCCCTTTTGAGATCCAGATTCAACCAAGTATTCAGTTTTCATTCAGAATATATCAACTGTATTAACTTCAAATTCAAGTTTTAGTACAATAAATTCATTATTATTCATCATAATTTTAGTACAATAAATTCATTATTCGAAATTTCCCAATTTTTCAAAAAACAAAAAAATAGATGCATATTTTCCCCCAAAATGGGCGGGTGCAGTTATGAAAAAATCCAACAAAATAATTGGCATTTGAAATATGGCTATAGAAAGCATTTTGCATATTTTTAGCCAATAAACAAATATCTAAAAATGTAAATTTCATCAGAACTATAATTACTATGGTTACAAACCTCCGCGGGATACGGATCAAGCTTTTGTGCTCTTCATGCAGCTGTTTGATACGGTTTTGCTCCTCAGATGACAAAAATCCTGAATTCTTTTGAGGATCGACAAATTGGATATTTAGTTTCTCTGTTTTTTGTCAAAATGAAATGAAAAAAGGACATTATTCAGATGTGCTGAAATAAATGTGACTATAACTCTGTAAAATAAATCATCTAGACTAAATAGTAAAAAAAATGTAAAAAAGCAATCCTCTACACAAGGTACCAAAACACCCGAGTGTCCAAGTGGAGCTATTTTGGTTTCCTCCAATTACAACAGTAACCATCCCCTCAAACTAACATCAGCGCCAATGATCACAAGAGACATTTCAGGAACTGACTTTAGCATTTCTGTCTCACTAGTCAGTTGGACTAGTTGGAAACTAGCAAAAAAGTGGTACGACAAATTACTAAATTGATAACAATTTACCAAATTGGTACCAGAATTACTGAACTGTTAATTGGCTTGCCTATTGCAATCTTGCTGCTCAATTCAAGCTTTACCTGTGTAGGTGGGCAACCATTAACGTTCTAACCCTGTTAACTTTCATTAATCATTGCTCATGTTTATACTGTAAAGTTTACACAGATTTTCTTCTAGTCGACTGACTAGCTAAAGCAAATCCTTCAGTAGTCCACTGAAAAAGTTACTAGTCTCAGACTGGCGTACAACTGCTAATTTCAAACACTACATTTATATGTAAGTAGCAAAAACTTGTTTGCAAGTCATTGTACATGTAAAATTAATAAAGTTCATCTCTATGTTTACAGAAACTATACATACATGTAATTGACATTTGAACTTTGACCTATCTAATTTGCTTACAGAGATCATCATCAAGATACTAACAAGTATGTACAGACACCACAATGTTTACCTGCTGTAAACTCGGTCCCTGCAAGTTCTGCTGTTGTGAGAAAATCCTCTAGATTGCTTTGTTCTGTGACAGACTGCAGGTTGAGTCGTCCCCAATCATAGCCATCCTTTAGTTCACTTGTGTGTAACTGAAGTATTGCAGAAATAAAATTGACATTAGTGTACACACAAAAAATAAACAAAACAAGATTTAGAAAAAAAACATTATTATTCATAACCTCATCTGGCTAACAGAGAGAGAGAGAGAGAGAGAGAGAGAGAGAGAGAGAGAGAGAGAGAGAGAGAGAGAGAGAGAGAGAGAGAGAGAGAGAGAGAGAGAGAGAGAGAGAGAGAGAGAGAGAGAGAGAGAGAGAGAGAGAGAGAGAGAGAAAAGTTGTGAAGATGGAGAGAAAGGAGCTAATTTGGGGAGATATATTCCGGTTGACTGTCACACACAGAATTCACCAGGGTAATTATACTGTTAAGACAATATGATGTACAATAAACAATTATTTTACTATTTTGATTTCTTTAATTTATTATGATTTTTGTTTCAATTAAAATCACTTTCTAAAACAAATTCTTAATTTGCCCCCCTTTGTAAAGTGTATCAGTTGTATTTATATACAACTACTAGATTTTGATTCTGATTGTAAAATATTTTGAACACCTGAAACTATATGTTTGGTCTTACACTTGATAGAATAGGTTCAGAAGCTAGATGATAGATCATCAATGACACCATGCATATGATATGATAAAGTTTTGTACAAAAGTAATTAAAGTATTCTTACAAAATTGTCTCCTTTTGGAACAGTCCTTTTCCCAAATCTATCTTTGATGATACTTTTACCAAGACCACCACCCTGTTTCTTCTTGCCCATTGTTACTCAAAAATGAATTTTATATATTTTTAATCTGTTAATTCCAAAGCACGTTGCACAATCACAAGAAAACGGATTCCATCTTGAAACATCAGCTGGACGAGATGTAGGCCGTGCCCGAACTCTACGACGTACTTTTATATCCCAGGTGAGCGTTTTATTTTATTTGAAGTTCCTTTGTCTTAAAATGACAAAACCATATTAATTTCTTTAAAAGACAATGCGATGGGTAGGTCTTTTCCTATTTCCAAAGATTCGTTTCGACGTAAGGGGAAAAAACACGTGGGCCACTGTTTACAATAAGGAAACTCTACTTCCGGTATACATACGGAGTTAAATAACATCTGATAATGACTAGTTTATTTTATATGTTTCCATTTTTTGGTTATTAATTAATACTTTGAATATAAAAATAAATACAAGTAAAGAGACTATAGACTAAAATAATAAAATAATATAAACGTAATTATGCGCAAGCACCTGTTCTCGGCGATCTCTCATTACCGTATTTCTTCAAATAAGATGCTGGATGCACTACTTCATATCGAGCCTACCTATTTGTTATTTAGTGACAGAGCGTTCGACTCGCAAGCGGAAGGTACTGGGTCCGATTCCCCAAATTGCTGATATTACAATTATAGGGATACTAGACCAAGAGAAACTACCGAGATAACATTATTCACGGGGGAAACTTTTTGAAATGCAAAAACAATAAACCGTAATATGTATGGTAAGCCATTAGGGAATCTATTCCCTTTTTTCTAATATTATAAAATAATTTTCTATTATTAAAAAACATCTATTTTATATCTGGATTTCCGGTCGGATTTTTTTATAGCAATATCATTTTAATCGGCACTGCATTAAGTCTGTGATGACAATGTTATCTTCATCTTCACTTTCCTCATTTTCAAGTTCAATGTGGTCCAGAAAAAATTGATATCTTAAACATCTAGGGAGCCTTTTTTCAGGGTTCCAGACACTACAACCATATTTTCTAAAGCAAATAACTGATTTAATTTCATGCTAAAAGAAACTTCAACAGTGTTTAATTTTCAGTTCTTTAATAAAAAACAAATTCAAGGGGGTGTTACTCCCATACCCCCTCTAGATTTGCCAGTGTGTGCAGGAGATAAAGAATACTGTTGGCCACACGCAATGTTAAAATGATAACTTTATTTGCATCGATGAAAACGATGAATGAATGATTTTTTAGGAAAAATTACCATGAGAGAGTGAGAGGGGGGGGGGGTTCTCACGAGAAAGAATGCCAGTGACACACAGCAATGAACCAATGTATACAGTCATGTGTCTGAATACCAAATCGGATTCTTTATGAATTACAAAAAATAAATAAATCAATCAATCAATCAATCAATCAATCAATAAATAAATAAATAAACAAACAAACAAAATACAATTACACATTTGAAAAGGGTCATTTTGTTCTAGCTAATGGTGTCATGGTTAAAAATTGTTATAAACTTTATATAAACATGTTTTCACTTTTTCATTTACCAGGGGTTTCGTCAAGAAGTGAAAACATGATAATATTTTCACTTTTTAGTTTAAACATATTTTATTTATGTCAAATATATATACATATAACATCAATACA
The DNA here is from genome assembly GCA_030159075.1 of Atrina japonica. Lineage (NCBI taxonomy): Eukaryota > Metazoa > Mollusca > Bivalvia > Pterioida > Pinnidae > Atrina > Atrina japonica. Next base: position 317,203 of record BROG01000711.1, on the reverse strand, counting down.
GTAATAATGCGTATGACAAAAAAGGGATCAGAAAAAAGCTTATTTTCACTTTTTGGTCAAACCCCTGGTAAATCAAAAGTAAAAATATTATTTAAATGTACATGTGCGGTGCGTAAATATAATACAAATGTACTACATCTATACAAACATTATGTTTGAGAAATAAAGAATTTAACATTTTTTTGCAAAACTATAGCTTTGGTATCTTGTTTATGATATGTAGATTTTGCTCAGATCTAGAGATTAAGCTATTAGTCCGCGGTTTCACATAAGATTTCGGGGCGGAGTAAACTTTTGATTATCATATGGATAATTCTATCATGTTCCCACTTTTAGATTTACTAAGGAATTTAGCTCACCTGAGCCGAAGGCTCAAGTGAGCTATTGTGATCACTCCCCGTCCGTCGCCCGGCGTCCATCCGTAAACTTTTTATATTTTCGACTTCTTTTCTGAAACCACTGAAGGGATTTTGACGAAACTTGACAGGAAGCAAGTGCCCAACGTCCTTTACCAAATTTGTAGGGGGTGGGTGCGGGGTGGGCAGAATAACCCCCAAAAGGTACCCCTCTTTAAAAATCTTCTTATCCAGAACCGCTGCATGAATTGAAAAACGAATTGTTTCTGAGTGATCTACATGGATGTATGATTCAAGTTTGTAGTTTTCATAAAAATCGGAAAATTAATTATTGACGCGTTTTTGAGGTCTTTTCAGACCTTGTCATTTTCATTCATTTTTGCACGATTTCCTCAATTATCTCAGTCCCCTTGCATTCATTCATTTAAAGTGTTTTACATGTAATTGGGTGAAGAAATGTTTTGGGGCAAGAATTTTGCAGGAAGCAAGTGCTTTACCAAGCTGATAGATTTCAGCCAGATTGGAACAGGGGTGGATCAAGGGCGGGGCAGAATAGGTCCCAAAAGATTCCTCTCTTTAAAAATATTCTTCTCCAGAACCGCTACATGAGTTGAAAAACGAATTTTTCTGAGTGATCTGCATGGATGTATGATTCAAGTGTGTATTTTTCATAGAAATCGGAATGTGAATTTTTTACGCGTTTTTGAGATCTTTTCAGACTTTGCCATTTCCATTCATTTTGCATGATTTCCTCAATTATCTATCCTTGCATTCATTTTGATGCATTATTTTAATGTGTTTTATTTGTAATTAGGTGAAGAAATGTTTTTTGTGCAAGAATTTTGCCGAAATTTAATATCTAGAATTTTTATGAATTTCTTAAAACAGCAATATTTATGTTTCTTGGTCAGATCGGCCTCAAAAAGAGAGTAGATGTTCCCACTTTTTGGTAAAACCCCTGGTAAGTCAAAAAGTGGGAACATGATAATTCTACCCACTTCTCGGTTATGACAAGCTGCACGAGAAATCAAAGTACTGAAAGTACTGATACGAGTTGATGGTAATCGTAAGTTTTAATGAGGTATAATACACTCAGTATACTGAATACTTTTTAATTCGGTAAAATCAGGTTTTGCAAAAAGTAACTAAAAATCGGGTCAGACATTTGGCCTAACGTGAGTACTGATGGTTCATTTATTATGCAACAAACTACATAGATCAGCGATATGATTATAAAATTTTGTGCTTGTAAACATCTTTCATCGATATTACATTCTCTGTGACAGAGCAGTATTATATCCTTATGCTACACTTCCTATCAGTAGCCTTAAAGACATAGTATCTACGATTTCCTCAAATATTTCAATCTCAATTGTTTGGGTCAAATATGTTAATATTTGGAGATAAAAAACGAAAAATTGTTGAATTAAAACACATAGAAGTATAGTTTTATTGTATTTCACAACTTTCCACGTTTTTTTTTATTTTTTGTCGGTACGACAAAAATTCGTTTGCAAGCCCGCCCATATTCATATAACCTTAGCGTGACCTGTATTTGCGCATGCGCATTTCCATTGTTGATAGTGAAAAGCATGGCGTCCAAAGCAAAAAACAAATCGTGGCCGACCTGTTAAATTGACAGATTCAGCTAGAAAAAGAAATCGGAAAGAAGTTCTGGCGAAATACAACAAGACCAAGATAAATATTGGAAAGGAGCATGATCGATGGATAAGCCTCAAGGACCGTCTAAACGATACAATTATGTATAAATATCGAATTGTAAATAAATCAACACGTGCTTACCTCAGCATCCATTGATTGATATCGATACGATCTAGGTCATTGCGTGTGCTTCTGGGATTGTTTCTGTGCATAATTAATGAGTTTGATTCTTACAGACGACGACAACAAATCAGCATTTATCCGTTAATTACGCTAATTATACAAAAAAGTGTCGACGTGGAAGATCATTATTCAGTTATATCTTCGATATTTCCGCAAAATTGCCGACTAAAAAAAATAACCATTTTCGTAGATACTATGTCTTTAAATCTCTAGGTCAATACGTGTACATGTAAAACATTTTCCCAACTTCAAAAACTACAGCGAGTTTCTCATCAGTTAAGATCATGTGAATGAGGAATGACGCAACTTTTATGTCCAACTTCACAGACAGATCATGCCATTACACAGTAAGGGAAACTCATTTGCATATTAATCGTGCGCAAGAATTGTTAACAGTCCAGTCTATCGCTTTTAATGTCAATTCTATCACAAGAGAATAATGGTAAAAATAATTGAAAAGAAACATTCTAAAGCAAATTTATAATATCTTAAAATTCATAATGGACGCCGAACTGACCTTAAATAGCATGTTTCAACAAGTCTTGTAGACCTATATTTTTCAGCCAATTGTTACTATATTTTCGTCTTTTTAAAAAGCAAAAATATACGAATAATAGTGTGATTTGGAAATTTCAATTTTGCGGCAATATAACGTGTTATTAACCCCATAGTGCAAAATGTGCTTTGACTTGTTCCCAATAAACAACTTAGTGTAACATAACTGCGTTGATGTTCCATCAACTCGTAAAAATGTTTTATTCCTCATTGGATACTCTCTTATGTATGGTGACAAGTAGGATCGATTACTCTAGTCAGTGTAATTGTAATGTAATGCTTTATTATCTAACTCGCCCAGGTAATAAAAAAGGGTTCACAAGCTTCCACCCCACCAGTATATGGATTTTACTAGTTGTAGTTGAGGCCTTGGAATTGTTCAATAAACAACGGGGATTTTCATTCTTATCCAATGCGGAATGATATGATCTAATGAACGAGTACGCGTGCATACCAAGTGCGTGTGCTTCGTGTTTAGACATTCAGTTGCCCCAGGGTCCAGCATCATAAAACTTGAGAATTTACTCAAGTCTGAGAATATTCTCAACTTGGCCTGCTCAGCCAATGAGACAAAAGTTAAGTAATATAGTTTTTTAGACCTAAGTAATTCTTAAGTTATATGATGTCAGTAACATGAACCAGGCTATGTTATACGACAAATACGATGGCCTCCACAAGCCTAATGTCATTTTCACACATTTCAACAATAATGTAACACGTGGGATGCAATGTGCGGCCAGAACAGGGATCGAGCCCAACATCTTCCAAACACCAGATGCACGCTGTTATCAATTCAGCTATCTGGGCCGGCGCCAGCTGCAGCCTTTATCACGTGCAGGGCAAGTTTATGTTCCTCAAATAATCTGGTATGTCATGTAGTGTCGGTTCAACTTACGACCATTTCATACACAAAGGGAAATAACTCCGATCGCTGTATGGTTCTAGTCTGGGATCCTGGCTCACTGATGCTTGGACCAGGAACCCAGGCTATGTATGGTTCAAGTTACGATTCGTTTTGTCAATGTCATATGTTTTGTTTTTGTTTTTTTTTATTTTACTATCTGGAATGTTGGATTATTTGTACCCCCTTCCGTAGACAACGTGAAGAATTTTGGATTAAACAACTTGGCACTGCATATCCCTATGGATGTAACGATAATATCCAAAGTGTAGGCAATCTATCAAGCCCACTGTGTAATGGTGTTAATGTAATGGAACTTTTTAATTCTAGCGTAAGACGTAAACGAAGTCACGGACATCGTTCATACAGCCGACCCTACATACATGATGTCACTTTTTCATCTCTTTTACCTTGCGTTAACAAAAATTGGGTCTTCATCACATCCGCAGCAAACTTTATTCTGTTCCTTTTACAAATCTCAATAAACTTTTTCAAGAAGCAAGAATGAACCCCTACACGGATTCTTCAACCCCAGAATACATACTGAACTCCATTATAATGGACATCGCTTACCACAGGCTGTTTAAGCCTGTACGCGTTACAAACGATGACTGTTCTAAACAGAAACATCTTTTCCTTAAACTTAAATTTACAAATAAAGGCATAGACGCTTTAAACATTGGCAATGTTCTAAATCACAAAAAAGTTCAGTCCTGTATTCCACCATATTTTAAACTGAAGAGCACGCCTTGCATTTCATATAGCTATACACCTAGCATCGCATACAAGCTATTCAATTACAAACAGGTTTTTGCAGTGCCTAGACATCAACCATCTTCTACACAACACTGTCACATGTTCATGTGCTTCATCTCCTTTCCAATACAATACTATCGGGCATGTCATTACCGGCGACGTTTCTATTGTTGAAAATGAAAGCCTCAAAAATCTTATTTTAAGGGGCCCTAAATACCGGGAAGCCCGTTCCTTTAATTGGCGTCAGAATTTTAGTTTAGTTATGGATTCTGTCGAAGATTATGCCAGACGATGGGCCAAACATGAAGACGTAGAACCAGACACTTTGTCTGAATGGCTGAAAGCCATACGATGGTTGATAAAATCTCGTATTCGAAAACTTAAAGGGACTATGAAAACACGTTATCCCTCTGTATTTAATGATCCAGAAGTAGTAACTGAACTGGATAGGTTACATGACCAATATGTACTGGCAGACAAAGCCTCAAATAATATAGTTTTTATTTGTAAGGCACATTACTATAATTGTTTATTAGAAGAACTTGGATTCTGGAAATCCTACATACACACGTAGCTCACTTTCAAAGGACGAGATCCTTCAAAATCACGTGTCCGTATTACACTCATTTGATATACCTACAACGGAGACCGATTTCGAGCTACCACATTTATACTGGATACCTAAACTTCATAAAAACCCATATAAGCAAAGATACATAGCAGGATCCAGCAAATGTTCTACCAAACCTTTATCTTTACTCCTTACCAAGATATTGACAGCTGTTAAGGAGAAACTTCAAAAATACTGTACAGTTGCTTATTCCAGAAGCGGTGTAAATCAGATGTGGATACTTAAAAATTTCTAAACAGCTTTTAGAAAATTTGAAGGCACATAATTTTTCTCGAATTCACAGTATCAAAACTTATGATTTCTCAACTCTTTACACTACTATTCCACATAAAAAATTAAAAGAAAGACTTTTTAGCATCATTGACAACTGCTTTTTCACTAAAGGTGGTACCCGAAAATTTAAATATCTAGTGATTGGCTATCAGGATACTTATTTCGTCAAACACCACACTGATTCTACACATAAGTATACTGAAGTTGATATAAAAAACATGCTGGAATTTCTAATAGACAATATATTTGTAATGTTCGGAGACGTGGTCTTTCAACAAACTATCGGCATTCCTATGGGAACCAATTGTGCTCCTTTATTGGCCGACCTGTTCCTGTATTCATACGAAGCAGACTTCATTCAGAAACTGCTGAATCAAAAGAAGAAAAAGTTAGCGGTGTCCTTTAATTTGACATTTAGATATATCGACGACGTTTTGTCAATTAATAATGACAATTTTCATACATATGTCAATGCGATATATCCCAGCGAACTAGAAATTAAAGATACAACAGAATCAAGTACACACGCTTCATACTTAGACATTTTACTTAATATAAACACAGACGGGAAATTAGCAACTAAGCTATACGATAAACGCGACGATTTCGGCTTTCCCATCGTAAATTTTCCACATTTAAGTAGTAATATCCCTCAGTCACCTGCATATGGAGTTTATATTTCACAAATGATCCGATATGCCAGGGCGTGCACAACATATGAAGATTTCATATACAGAGGTAAACTACTCACTGAGAAATTATTGACACAGGGATATCGAAAACCGCGTTTAATGTCAACGTTCCGCAAATTTTATGGTCGGTATAATAGTCTTGTTTGCGACTACTCTGTTTCACTAAGTGAAATGTTGAGTTGCCTTTTCGTTGGCGGTTGTTGAGACGTCTGTACCAATTGTGACGAGGATACACTCCTCACGTGTTTCATTGGACTTGACTGTGGACTCACGGCGGGTGTGACCGGTCGACAGGGGATGCTTACTCCTCCATGGCACCTGATCCCACCTCTTGGTTTCCAGAGGTCCGTGTTTGTCCATTTTTACCGGATTTGTATCTATGTCCTGGACATTCTATTGATTTATACTTTGGTATCTGAGATTTTTATATTGTTAGATAGTCGCTGTTAATCCATCTGTATCATTTGTGAACAGTGTTTATATCTGACCAGTTTTGAGGCTAGGTTTTGCCTTATGCTTCTTCAAATGGAGAGAGAGAGAGAGAGAGAGATCGTGGGGAAGAGGACTTTATTTTATATAATCACAAAGTCTCATGTTTTTACAATATCCTAATAGGAAATAAAGCAAGGTATTTTGTCGCTAAAGTAGTGCCGTTTTGTTTTGTTTTTTTTTTTGTTTGTTTGTTTGTTTTTGTTTTTTTTTTTTTTTTTTTTTTTTTTTTTTTTTGGTCTGTTTTTTTTTTTTTTTTTTTTTTAATTTTTTTTTTTTTTTTTTTTTTTTTTTTTTTTTTTTTTTTTTTTGGATAAAAAATTAATTCGGACGCGTAATGCATTAAATCTAATTTTCATTATTTTGGTATATTTATATTTTATTCAAATTAATTATATTTTATCGTTATATTTATGCATATATATATTTTCCTTTTTATGTCTTTTGCACTTTAATATTGGGATAACCGAATTGGGAAAAAAAATATATCATAAGTCACCATCAGAAGCTTACCGATCAAAATATTGACTACGCGACAACAAAAATACAAAAGTTACCGCCGGTGTGTGTGTGTCGTCAATGTAAACACAGTCATGTAAATCTTTGGTGTATTTACGGTAAACATTAACCGGAGTAAATGTTTTATTGTATAATGATTGGTTAAGTGCCAGTAAAGCGGGAATATATGTACGATTCATCTAGCGTAGGAAAGAAAGAGAATTAAAAATGTTGGGTTTAAACCACATTAACATCGGTAAGAGAATAATAGCTAACACAGATAAAATTCTGAAGTGAGACAAACCTCAGAAATAAATTGTGGTAGGGTAAATTAGCAACTGATAGCAATTTTTGAACACTAGGCCTATAATGGCTATATCACACTAGTCTGGCTAACGTAGACTAGAGTAGGGCACAGCTAGCACAGCCACGGGCACTTGTTTAGAAAACTCAAAAGAAAAGGGGCGGTCGAGAATTACGCACTGTCCTAATGCCTTTAGGGATTCTGTCGCGGCCGTTTTATCGTAATGCCCCGCCAAACGGCCGCGACAAAATCCCCAAAGGGATTACTCACTGTCCCTAGACCCTTCTCAGTACAACATTATTGAACCCCACCCCCTTGAAAGAAACGAGTGCCAATGCAGTATGTCTTTGGCCTAAGCCTATTCTGTGGAAACACTGGGTAAAACCAAAGGATGACATACATGTCAAAGGCACTTGTTTCTATCATTTTTAACTTGACCCCAGATAAACAATGGACTTGGTCTCTTCTATAAATTGATGATTTAGACCAGTCCAAATTTGTCTTTAGAGGTGAACAAGTTAAAGAGGGGTGCCAAGGAACAATTAAGTGCCCATGATTTGTACACTTGTAAACATACACACACTCACGCTGTAGTGTATAGCAGTATGCAGTCTGTTGACATGGCTGCCCTGAACAAATTCAGAAACTTTATTCACATTTCCTGTCCTTCAAAAAATTGATAATAACTATACTGTATACAGCCAGCACTGTATTTTCCTGTTTCTATTTTGTCTTTATTAATTTTTGGCTTTTCATTGAGAGCTTTGGAGTTGATGTACAAAATGGTTGCAAGAATAGAAATTTTAAGTGAATTTGCAGGACTGTCATTCGAATGTAGCCACCACCCAATTCACACCCGCTAATGGCCACTATATATTCCAAGATTTTTTTTTCAAGCAGATTTCCAGTTTACTAATGTGAGTAACATGTCTGTTTATTTATTTTTTTCAGAAAACCTCAGAACTACAAAGAAAATTGATGGATCAAAAAGAACATTTACTGTGAGTAAAGTTATACAGTGGACCCTTGTCTTGAGAGAACCCCCCCCCATCTGCCACTGAAATGTGGTCTCTCAAGACAGGTGGTCTCTCATAACAGGTTTTATGCAAAGGATTATTTAACCAAGTGTTTTTCAAATTGTGGTCATAGTAGACAGACATGTCTTTTATATGACAGTGATCTCTCAGTACAGGTTTTACTGTATTTTGCAGACATCCCTGTTTGTCCAATGTTCACCAAATGTGAATGCTATCTCCTGAACCTCTTGACAGTTAATGAACTCATTGACCCCTGTGATCACATTTAGACTCAAAGGGGAATGCATGTTTTTGGGGTTTTTTTTTTCAAAATAAACAGGGTTTCCAAAATAACAAAGTTATAATGGTAATAAAGATATTCACCAGCGGATCAAAATCATTCCAAGTAAAGCAGGATTTTAATATAACAGGTTTCAATGTAAACTTGTGGGTTTAACTATATGTATATACTGTTTATTGTATACAGGTGGCAGTAGAAGGTAACATAGGTTGCGGCAAGTCAACATTTCTACAGTATTTCAAAAAGTTTGACAAGGAGATTGAGGTACGATATTTGTTAACATTCAATTTTTTGGGCGGTGTCCATAGGGGGAGGCGCTATATTTGTCCCCATTGCCAATTTGAAAAATGTAATGTTGGTCCATGTCACCACCATATAACTGAACAAGAAACCGCTAAAGGCAGTATGGCCAGATTGCCAGGCCTTGACACAAACTGATAAGTTTTAAGGTGTTGGGGCACAACAACCATATACAAAACTGAATATGTCTCTTCATAAGAAACAAGAATATATATGGTATAATGGAGCTAAACCCTAGAGCTAAAACAAATGTTAATGTAATTTCATAATCCGGATTTTGATTTAAAATCCAGTTAAAGATTGTTGATTGTAGTGTTAAACGCCAAAATTAAACAATCTAATGCTTTTGAATTAGGTCAATTTGATTACCATGAAGAGTAAGCGGCACTTTCAGTTTCAAGGATTTTCAATCCTATCATACGGGACCGAAATAAATAAGGCCCCATTCCCACTGCAAAAACAATGCGTTTTTCCCCAGTTGAAGTCAAATGAGAATGAATTTTAAAAGATTCTTGTATTTTCATATACTTTTGTGTATTTTTAGATTTCCCAATTTCAATAAAATGTTGCTTAAATTCCCAAAGTTTCAAATATTTGACGTTTCATACAAATGAAATGTTTTTAAAAAATCCTGGGTTGAAAAAAAATATTATAATGTCGTATTTGTGAAATGAAATTGAATGTGAATAATGGGTGTGTAAACATTTGTATTCTTACATAGATGACAGAAATATCAACTGTCGGCGTATTTCATTCATTCTAGGCAATATATGTGTGATATGTCAAAATTTTCGTTGGTAACATATCTTTTTAGCCTAAGTTTTGGTCTAATACTTTTTTTATCAAAATATCAGACAGTCTATATGCCATTAAGATGTCCACATTTTTTATGTTTGATATTGAAAATTTACAAAATAATTGCTCTTCTGTATGCTCCCATAGAATGTAGATCATGGGGATTCAACTTGGAATATCATTTGCTTTCAAATTGAAGATGAAGAGATTTAAATAAACAAAATTCTGCAACTGACAGTGACTTTGGTCAATTTTACAGGTGATACCGGAGCCAGTAAATAAATGGAAAGATGTAAATGGACATAACACACTGGTTTGTACTTGATGACTAGAATTTTTCCATTTGATAAAGTTCTAGAATTTTCCAATTGATTACTTGTATTATCACCAGAATTTTCTTCATGATTACTAGAATATTCTTAATTACTGAAATTTTCTTCTTGATAAGAATTTTCTTAAGAGATCGAATTTTCTTGTTATAACTAGAATTTTCTTTTTGAGAGCTAGACATTTTTGTGATAACTGGGAGTTTTTCATGATTAGAATTTTCTTCCTGATAACTGGGATTTTATTCTTGATAGCTAGAATTTTCATCTTGAGAGCTAGAATTTTCTTGATAATTGAGATTTTCTTAATGATTACTAGAATTTTCTTCTTCAAAGCTAGAATTGTCTCCTTGATATCTGGAATTTTCATCTTGATTACTGGATTTTTTTTCTTGATTACAAGAATTTTCTATAATTTTCATCTTGATAACTACAATTTTCATCTTGATAACTAGAATTTTTTTCTTGATAACGAATATTCTTGATTACTAAAATTTTCTTGATAACTAGAATTTTCATCTTGGGTGCTAGAATTTTCTTCTTGATAATTAGTATTTTCTTCTTGATAACTAGAATTTTCATTTTAATAACTAGAATTTCTTGATTACTAGAATTTTTTTCTTGATTCGAAAAGAATTTCTGATAATCGTCTTCATATATTACAGGAAATGATGTATAAAGATGCCTCTAGGTGGAGCTTGGCATTTCAATCTTATGTACAGTTGACAATGACGGAAGGACACGCCTTGAAGAAGGTAAATTTTCCTCAACAGCAGGTGGGGCCTCCGTGGCCGAGTGGTTAGAGCATTGCGCTTTAAATCACAAGGCCTCTCACCTCTGGTTCGAATCCTGCTAGTGTCATTTCGAATTAAGTGGGAAAGTTTGCCAGTTTTCTTGCGGAAGGTCGGTGATCTTTACCCGGGTAACCGGGGTTTTTCCTCCACCAATAAAAAAACTGGACGCCATCATATGACTGAAAGATTGTTGAGTATGGCGTAAAACAAAAAATCAAATCAAAATCAAATCTCAACAGCAGGTAGACTTGTAGTTGTGTTTTATAGATTTCTAAACTATGATCTACATTTCAGTGTTGTACAGTGTAATGTCCACTTTGTTTTGTAAATTTGGTGTGTTTCACTGTTTACTGGATATCACTTATATTTAGTAACAGCTTTGTTTCATTTTCTCACTTTATAGGTATACTATGGTGGTCAGTTGCTTAACATCACTTAACGGTTATCTCTCTCTCACATACCGTCTCACTTTCTCTCTCTCTCCCTCTCTCCCCTCCCCCCCTTTGATAATTCAGGTCTGCAATTGTATACAGTATTAGATGATTTAGTGCAGAGATGAAGACAAAATCTCACAATTTTAACTTGTTAATTCTTCAATACATTTGATTTATTTATGGTTTCAGCCCGGTGGTATCAAACTGATGGAGAGGTCTATCTACAGCTGTAGGAATTGCTTTGTGGAAAATCTTTATAAAAAGTAAGATAACAATCTAACATTATTATAACATTGAAAATTTTAACATTCAGCGTTATATAGGGATCATGCAGATTCCAACACTGCACCGTTTCTACAGTTTTGAAGCAATATAGTACACTAAAACTGAGGCTTTTTCAAGAAGATTTGGTGTCTTATTTTTAGGTGTGTAGCAGTTTTGAGTTTACCAACTGTATCGCGAGCCAGCTTGGCTCAGTCGGTGGCGGGCTCAACTCTTGGTCATGAGTTAGAGTCCAGCTGGAGGCAGGTAAGATTCCTGTCCTTCAGATGAGACAGTAAAAACCGATGCCCTGTGTCACAGTAGGTGTCGGCACGTTAAAGAACCCTCACTGCTCTATGGCCGTAAGTGCCGAGCACAGGCCAAAATTTGAAGCTCTTCACCGGCATTTGGTGATGTCTCCATATGAGTGAAAAATTCTTGAGTGGGACGTTACACAACAATACAACAACAACCTATTGTATTGCCGAAATGGCCATGAGGGGGGATTGTTAAAGTTTTACATTGCGTCTGTTTGTCTGTCCTTTTGCTTTGTCCTGGCAAGATCTTCCTCATTTCTTTAACTAGGCTTCCTATTTTTGGTGCAAGTATACATCTCAAAAAGACGAGTGTTTCGTACAAAAATTGTGTTCCTACCACTTGTATCTTTTTAGAGTTATTCCCCTTTTTTATAATGTTTTTTTTTCCATGCAATATGTAAGTTATTTCTTCACCTAGACTCCCCATATTTGGTCCAGACATATATCTCGGGTAGATGGTTGTTATTGTCATATTATATATCTTATTTGATAAAGTTTTAATTATATCTAAGTTTAAATCATTATCAACAATATTTATCCTAAATTTACCGATACTTCTCATGTTTTTGTCTTTCAGTGATAATGCCTTAAACTTTATATCGGTTTTTATGTTACAGCGGATTAATGCCCGAGGTAGATTATGCCGTCTTAACAGAATTTTACAAATGGATCCTAGAGAACGAAGAGACAAAAGTAGACCTTGTTGGTATGTCATGTATCAGATATGTCCTTATGTATCGGATATGTCCTTATGTATCGGATATGTCCTTATGTATCGGATATATCCCAGTGTATCAGATATATCCCAGTGTATCAGATATATCACAATGTATCAGATATATCCCAGTGTATAGGACATGATATATTCTTATGTTCCTATATATCAGATATATGTATCAGATAGTTCCCAAACATTGGATATATCCGTATCCACGGCCTAGTCGGTGTAGTATCCATCTTCTCTTGACAACAGGTGACTAAACCTGACGACGACACAGTTATACCTGAATGATCAATTTCCCAGGGGGCTTCTGTGGCCGAGTGGCTAGAGTATCACGCTTTGAACCATGATGTCTCTCGCTTCTGGTTCCCGCTAGAACCTAAACTGATTTTTGTTTACTTGCTGAAGGTTGGTGGTCTCTTTCCGGGTACATTGTAACCGGGTTCTCTCCAACCAATAAAAACTGACCGCCACCATATAACTGAAAATTTGTTAGAGTGTGGCGTAAAACAACATTCAGAATATTCAAATTCAACTTCTCAACAGAACAAAACACTGCTCTTACAGTTATCTCCCCTTTGATAGATTGCATAATTGTGGTGGCAACAAAGATGCCCACAAAACAATGCTATCAAGCCCAGCATACAGTCAATATAAAAATTATTGAAATCAGGAAATATTATGCGTTTATTTTTTTCAGGTTTTTAAGCAAAAGTTTGACATGTGCTAAATCAATTATGGACCTTTCCTAATTGAACTGTTCTCCTTTTTGTGTTTTCTGGATACTAAGGAACTATACCTCTCCAAGCAATACTATTGGAGAATGGCCCTCAAAAGGAAATGGCCAAAGTAGATGAAAAAGTAAATAAATTCAGATGCTTTGTGACAAAGATTTTCCTGGGCCCTTAGGGGTCCAGTTATAGGACCCATTCTAAATGCAAAAATGGTTTGTAAAACAAATATTAAAAAATTCCAAATTTGGAATTTCAAAAGTGTTCTAAAACAAGTGTATCAAATTAAGGTTTTCAATTTTAGTTAAAATATTGTATATTTTCTTATTTTTCGGCCCATGGACCCAGAATTGAGGAGGTAGGAAAACCCTTGTGACAAGGGACACAAAATTCTGTAATTTTCTGGCATTGATTTATATTTTTCTCATCCTTCTACAGTATATCTGAGAGCTGATCCAGAAGTTTGTCAGGGGAGAATAAAGAGAAGAGCGAGAAACGAGGAAAAGGGTGTACCACTGGTAAATAAAAGTGTCCTTGTTCCAAGGTCATCAGGTCAAAGGTCAAAGGACCTGTCAAAGGACCCAAACACCAATACATACTGTATACTAGGAAATGAAATATTTTTTTTTTTTTTTGGAGGTCATCTGACTTAATTTTGGCTTTTGTTTCAAGGTCAATTGGTCAAAGGTCGGAGTCACCAGCAAAGGACCTGAACACTAATAAATAAGATACAGCAAATTTTTAGGTCTCATGAGCCAATGGCTTAGGTGATCTTTTGCTATCCAAGAATTAAATTCAAATTCCACAGGAATCTTCAGTACCTGATTAAGTGTGGCCAAGTGGTCAGAGCATCGCGTTTGAACCATGAAGTCTCTCACTTGTGGTCAGCGCAGGTTCAAGCCAACTGGCATCTAAGCTGATTTTTTTACTTGTGGAAGGCCGGTGGTCTCTTCCCGGGTAATCAGGTTCTCACCTCCACGATTAAAAACAATCCGCCACAATATAACTGAAAAATTGTCAAGTGTGGCGTAAAACACTATTCAAGTACTATTCAAACCAGATTAAGTGTTGTAATCTTTGGGTCGGTTTGATAATACATATTATTTGATAAATTGAAATTGATGTTCACAAATTTAGATAGAGATTTTCCCGATCATAAAGAATCGATGAATCAAAAACCAGATATGCCAGTCACATCTTTTTTTGCCAGTCACTTCTTTTTTATTGTCGCAGTTAATTGTGAAAAACATGTACTTGAGCATGTATACCAAACCACAATGTTAATGACACCGCAATGGTGTCCGAGGAGATCGTTTCAGATTTATTTTCATAATTTACTCTTTCAGGAATATCTTCAGTCTTTACATGAACTCCATGAAAACTGGTTGGAGAAACCGTGCGGATTTCAACCTCCGTCCCCGGTCTATGTAAGTATAATAAAATCCATATAACCTGGCGGGGCGGAGTCTTGTGACCTTTTCTTGACCGGCACGAGTTTAAATTTTAGGTAATAATGTATAACATTAAAATTACACTGGCTAGAGTAATCGTTCCTACTTGTCACCATACATAAGAGAGTATCCATTGAGGATTTAAACGTTTTTTTTTCTGTGCAGCTTGTTATATTGGAAAAGTGAGTAGAATCACCCATATGATAATTAGAAGTTTACACCGCCCTGCCATCTTATGTGAATTGGACAATAGATATTGTTATGAAGAGTATTCAGATAACAAAACGTATAACCAGTATTTTCTGGTGTTTTCCAATTTACGCTACATTTCGTGATAGTATTAAATCACAAAAATAGAAAACGCAAAATATAAAAATATTGGATCCACCAAAATCATGGCCCATTTTATTAACATGTATGTACATAAACTTGGTATCTTCCACTTTTTGTTCTTGATGTCTACTCACCAAAATGAATTCTGATTCGAGTTGTTGTTTCTTAGTGTAGAAGGCATGTCCATCTTACGACTTGTAAAAAATCAAAATGGTGGGTCTGATGGGCATTTTCCAAATCCTAACAGACCGTTGACAGTTTCTCCAAGTCCAAGATCAATATTGGTAATGTAATATTAGAGAATTGCTAGAAAAATTTTGGTAATGCTTTAAATAAAATTCAGTTTGGTAAAATATATAATCATCAGTAAATCGCAAAATAAGAAATATTAGCTTTGACTACCGAAATCACGAAAATTTTGTACCACAGAAATAACCTGTTATAAGGTATATGTGAAAGACCTACCCGATTGTTTTACCGTTGTTTAACACCCTGCCAAGAATTTTTTTACTAACAAGGAAATGTCATGAACGTAAGTGAAGTGCCACAAATTTGTACCAGAGCTATAGACTGATGCCAATTCAGGGAGGGGTCTTTTACACTACACACCTAGCATGACATCCGACATCAGTTTTAAGTCTCATCTGAAAGACCTGTGACTTTCATTTTGTAAGCAGAGGACTTGGTAAAGGAACAGTCACTACCATTTTTAAATCGTCAGCCCCTGTGGTCACATTTAGACTTGCCCAAGTCTATAAATAGTTAAGTCCATTATCATAATTCAGGGGTGGACAAGTTCATATTGCTTGTAAAATTGTTATGAAATTTTGGATTCTAAATTATACATCCCTGAATTCTGACAGTGGACTTAACCTTTCTGGGTGAGTCTAAATGTGACCACTGGGGTCGATGATACAATCTTCAAAATGACTGTCTTCATGTTGATTTTGCAGTACATCACAAATTACTCTTCCAAATACATGTAATTACCTTGTTAATTACTGAATTGTACTCCAACTCATTTACTGTGAGACACTGAGTGATAGTGAAATGATAACACAATTGTACAATCTCACATAATGAGACAGGGATTTTCCACCCATGGTAAGGGGTTTAAATATGGCCACATTCCCAATGCAGAAAAAAGAATGCATTTTGTTCCCAATTTGCAGTCAAAATTTCTCAACTGAATTCCACTGACAATGATTACTGTATTTCCAACAGTTTTTATGTGTTTTCAGAATTACCCAGGGATCTCCATGGATGTAAATTTAACGATGGAGCAATCTTCAACTCGACTCGAACAACCGCCCCCAAACTCCTACTACACCCCCGCCTGAAAAATATGAGTCGCGACTTTTACGATGGCATTTGAATTTATTTATTTATTTATGCTCTGACATATGTTGAAAAAAGTGAATTTGATCTATTCCTCCACTGAAAACATTACAGTTGATATAATGAATGTATAATATCATATTAATGAAATTAGTATAAAAAAAATTTATGATTTTATTGATAAAATCATTACACTTCAATTAATGTATATAGGTTAGCTGAGGGTAAAAAGAGCATTTTTGTACTGTTGATGACACCGACTTTTACACCATGCACACTGACATTAATTTATAAATCAGTCAAATTTATGCATATTTATCTTTCAGTGAAATAATATCAATTTAAAAACTTTTGAAACCTAGAATTAAAATGCAAATAAAATTCATCGACCTTTTTTTTTTTTAAATTTGTGTACAGATGAATAATTTTAGTAAATCTTTACATCTTTTATCGATCGGGTTTGATGTTGGCCTGTTCATTTAACTTGTTGGAAATGAAACACTGCCGTTCCGTCGTGGTTAATCATTTTCAGTGTTAAATTAATGAATATACAGTAAAACCTGTATACAGTGGCCACACAAGGGACCAAAGAATATTGACATTTATGTGCAGGTGACCCTTATACACAGGTTCAATTTAGTTGAAGTATGCAGTCAAGGGACTTTTCAAAATTGGCCTTTATAGACAGGTGATCCTTATATAGAGGTGGCCACTATAGCAGGTTTTACTGTACTGTTAATAATGTTTGTTTTTCTTCTGTCTATTACGGCGTTGATACCAAAAATTCATGTTTGGTGATACATTTGCTTATGTTAGACGTCATCGCTGTCTGTGGCACTGTACATAAAAAGCAGCATTTTCATGAAAATTGCAGACAGATTCTGTCGGTTGTTGGCTTCTATTGACAGGACTATATCACATGATGTTAATTTATCTGTATATTATTTCTCCAAAATTACTGGTAAATAAGCTTGAATGAAAGTGAATAACACTGAAAACGATGACAAATTTGTTTAGGCTTCACTAAAGTACATTGTATATTAGGATGGCGCTTGGAAATTTAACGATGGCGCAGACAATTTAACAATGGCGCAAGAAAATTTAACGATGGCGCAGCGCCATCATAAAACAGGTCATGGAGATCCCTGAATTACCATTTTCAATAAAATGTGAATAAAATTCCTAATTCCAAAAGCCCAGGCCACATTTCCAAAAGAATGGACAATCCCTCCGAGATATGTTTGACACAAATTTTACTTCTAGCAAATACGTCAATTCTCAATAAAGTGCCACCTTTTGTTTATCTGTTCCAACAGTTTTTGTCTATTTTTAGAATTACCATTTTCAATAAAATGTGAATAAAATTCCTAATTCCAAAGGCCCAGGCTACATTTCCAAAAGAATGGAAAATCCCTCAGAGACCTACGGCAGTACATCAAGATAACTGACGCTTTGAAATGGACGTTTGTTATTTAAATAAAAGTGGCGGATGGCGACAATGAATTCGGCACATTAAAGAGCCCTCACCGCTCAATGGCCAAAAGTGCGGAGCATAGGCCAAAATTTGAAGCCCTTCACTGGTATTTGGTGACGTTTCCATTTGAACGAAAGATTCTTGAGTGGGACGTCAAACAACAATACAACAACATATGTAGCAGAAAAAACGTTCTTTATAAAAATGTGGCATTCTTGCGAGAGTGACGATAATTTGAGAATTGACTGTAGGTTGTTTAGAGGTTGACATATCTGTGCATTATGTTATGTTTATGTTATGTTTTGTTTTTCAGAAAATTGATTGCAACAGCGATATATCGAAGTTATATACCAAGTTTGAGGATTGTAAAGACCACATTTTATCCCTATACTCTGCAGTATAACAGCGATTTTATTTGTAAATATTTGTAAATATTATCTTAGGCAATGTAAAAAAGAAATTATCTGGTTCTTGGACAAATGATTTTGAAAATGTGGTATGGTAGTAGGGTGTTCCTTTTATGTTTTTATTTCAAATCCCATAAGAGTAGGATTTTCATGTTTCTTTTTCAACTCATTCACCCCTAAAAACACATTTGGACTGGCCTAAATCATCAATTTACAGAAGAGTCCATTGTTTTTCAAGGGTTTATGAGTTGATGGATTTTTGTCCTACACAACGCCATATAAACTGGAATCTCGTCCCAAAAAGCATGCGACCACCTCTATTATGTTGAGATATTCGGAAATCGAGGTAACCAAAATTTCAATATAATATATGTTTATCTATCAATCAAAATCGGGACTGGCCATTCATCTTTGATATAACTGGAATTTCGACTCGTCTGATTTCGACATAATATATACACTGTAAGTTTTGCTTCCTTTTAATTTTTGCTATTTTGACCTTAGATGAGAGGGCAAATCTAAAATGGATGCGAAATTTCAAGGTAAATGATGGAAGAAATTAGTTGAGTCAAAATCTTTGATATCTCAAAAGTTTTAAAAGTCAGTCTTGATTTAATTTTATGGATAGAAAAATGTAACTTAAAATTTCTGTTATCTCCAATTCTTGATTCTCGACATAATAGGGGCTGTCCCCCGAATTTCTCCACTAATTTATCCTTATATTTAATGATCTGCCTACCAGTTAGTTAACCTCCTTTGTATCTTATGGAGGGAAATTAACTTTCCTTTGTAAAACAAAATATTGGGTAGGGGTGTTTGTTCTTTACTGCAATAAAAAAAGACCAATTGGTCAAAATTCTGTGGCAAGGGTTTGTCCAAGAGCCAGATATATATATTTTTTTATTTTGCCATATTTTATAATAACTCATTTTGTACATTCATTTTCAATTGATTTTATGTATCATCTACTTTTATGTATTATCAATTTATCTAATTTTATTGTATCAATTATGTGACCAACTTTTATGTTATTCATTTGACCTACTTTTATACCATTCAGTTGACCTAGTTTTACCTGTTATTTGGTTGACCTACTTTTATACCATTCAGTTGACCTACTTTTGTCTGTTATTCAGTTGACCTACTTTTGTTTTACAGTTGACCTGATTTTATGCAGCAATAGTCTGACCTAGTTTTAAAGCTGTCTTGATTTTATGGTGTTTTTATGTATTTAATGGGTTTTTTTTGTCAATTATTGTAGAAGTGTTTGTTGTATGTTAAGTTGATCTTTAAATTTGTTATAATATGAAGATCTCCAGATTCTGAAATTGGTATTCTAATCTGTCAGTACAATCAGATTTTTAATTCACTTCGGCAAAATTGTGAGAGGGATGTGCTTTCAGGCGGCAACATCCAGTTAAGAAGATTGAAGATTGGTTGAAGAGGGCAGTTGGTTGAGTTGAGGAGGGCAGTTGGTTAAAGTGGTCAGTTGGTTGGGGAGGTCAGTTGGGTTGAAGTGGTCATTTGGTTGGGGTGGTCACTTGGTTGAGGTGGTCATTTGATTGGGGTGATTAGTTGGTTGGGGAGGTCAGTTGAGGTGGTCACTTGGTTGAGGTTGTCATTTGGTAGGGGTGGTCAGTTGGTTGAGGTGGTCACTTGGTTGTGGTCAGTTTGACCTGCTTCTACTGCTCATACATCAACTAAACATTTATGCCTGTGTGTACGTCTTTTTTATTTTTAACACATGCTATGCTTCAGGTGGTAGATTTGTCCCATTTTTTGTCTATTTTTAGTGCTGTTGTTAAGGTCAGTTGAGGTCAAGTTAATTTGGTGGGGTGGGGGGTGTAAATTATGTTGGTGTGACATGTCAGTTTTGTAATCTTTGATTACTCGATGTTTTAATTGTCATTACAACGATAAATTTGTATAGACAATATTTTTTTGTCATATACATGTATCTTACATGTATACATTATATACTCAGGTTGCTATAGATACATTAAATGCACTTACACCAAATTTTAGCGTCATGTTATTTGTAAAATACGTCTTTTTCTTACCTGTTCATTTCAACAATGTTATTTGCAGAAATACCATCAATCGGCACAATTTTTTTGTCGTGAATATTATCAATTTAACTCATTTTAAGTTTTGTTCTACTGTATAGGTGTTTTTATTGGCAGGGGATTGAAATTCACTATATTCACAGTTATAGAAAAATTCCGCGAAATTAGTTACCTGTGAGTATAATACCCTACATTGATGAAGTTTCAGAAAGACATTTCATATCTTTGCACGAAATTTAATTCCCATGAATAACCGCTTTTAAGAAAAAAACATGAAATTTTCTCTCCGTGAAATTAAACATTCTAGGAATTTTCTACTGCTTTTCTAACTCGTCAACCCCTGAAGTCACATTTAGATTCGCCTAAATCAGTAAATAATAGTTACTACTGTATAATTCGGGGGTGAACAAGTCAATATTTCATGTGAAGTATTATAAAATTTGGATTCTAAATCATACACCCCTGAATACCGATAGTGGAATTTACTGTTCTTTGAGACGGATGAGTTCAAATGCTGTCACAGGGGACATTGAGTGAATGTTATGGTGCTATTATTTTAACTTTGGCAGTGATCTTGTGATTGACTGTTTCATTTCACAATTGGAAAGTCTCGGGTATCGGAATATACCATAGACCTTTAACATCTTGACCCCTAAAGTCACATTTGGTCTGATCCAAGTCATTGATATACAGAAGAGTCCATTATTTTTCAGGTGTTGATGAGTTGAAAAGTTAGTGACTGTTTCTTCACCAAGCTCTTAGCATCGGAAGTGAAAGTTAGGGGTCTTTCGAGTGAGATACCCCTTCTGTGTGGTAAATGTTCTACCCTTCTGAGCCAATGCTAACTAAAATAATTCAAGCCTGCTCTGTTTCCGATTCTCTCCATCTTCCGAGGGCTTGAATTCTCTATATGATAAAATTATGTCAGTTGTTCCCTGTCACAGGGAACCAATCACAGCATTGTATTTCTGTGAGTATGCAAAATAGGCATCTCAAGTGAAAACCAAAACATGGAAGCCTTTTGTCTTCGCTCTGCCTTATAGTTGTCTACATCAAACAAATGCTGATGATGCTTAATACAACTGGATTCTTTATTTACATCACATTATTTCAAACGTAGGACAGCGTTATTTACATTTACTTTGAATTCCTCTTTATTTTTTACCCGCCAGCTGTATATATGTCCCAAAATGCAACATGAAGTAATTTCCAGTTTGACGCATTTCGAGTGTGTATGCATTCAGGCATTAATGAAAAACAATGGACTCTTCTGTAAATCGGTCCAAATGTGTCTTTAGGGTCCAATGGGTTAAACACTTGCATATATACCAGTATTGCTAGTAGCAAAACACGAGCAGCAGTTGTATTACATAGACTTCTGAAAAAATCAGAGGTGGGGGCCAGGTGTCGTGTAGGTCTGAGCACCACCTACTGAACTCCGCAGTGAATAAGATAAAAACAGATCAGTTTTATACATATTTTATTATTATGAAACTGACATAACCTGTACAATCAGTACTAAAAAGGTCATGGAAACGTACATTGCTGTGTTCATCTGTGTGTGGTCAATTTCTACATGTCACTCATTCTCCCATCTATAAACTTATAAAAATATACAAAAAAACGGAGACAATATAATATCAAGCACTACAAGATTTCAGTGAAAAAAAAGAGATGAGAGAAAAATATAATTGAAACATGGGGCTAAAATCATTATAAAATAATACAACGCAAAAAATTTATTTTGTAAGCCATGGGTATTTTTTCACAACTATTTCTATCACAATTTCATTTAAATCCTGTGTCAAAACCAAAAAATCCTCCAGGAATGATATATTTGAGCTTCATATTTGTTTTTCTGAAACTGAACCAGCATCTTCATAATCCATTTCAAACAGTTAGGATAACTACATTGTATTTTCTAAAATTTCTACCCACCCACCCTTTTATACTCATGGAATAAAACATTATATGTTTTGTGACTGTATTGTTGAAATACAAAAATAATTTATTTTTACAAAAATAAACAATATAAATATAAAATCAAGATACTAAAGGTTTGACAATAAAAAAAACTACGTTCATGTCAATGTACCTGTCCTAAAAATGAATTATGTACGTTCATAGCAACGTACCTCTTTTAAAAAAATGAATAAAAGTTGATTCAGAAAAACTCGAAATTAACTCATCAACCCCCTAAAAAACAATGGACTCTTCTGTAAGTCAATGACTTACACCTGTTCCAATGTGTATTTAGGGGTGAATGAGTTAAAAATATATTGTCAATTTCACTTCCTTTAGTAGGGTTTGTTTATCCAAGGGAGCATTCATTAATTACCAACTGAGGGATCCAATCATTTATTGTAATATACAGCTTTGTGTTTGATGTTCCCAAAAATATGATAATCTGAATTTAAATGACAATTAATTTCAGTGTGAATAGTATTGCTGGTATTGTGTATTTCGTCTCTCTTGTATAGCGTTCTAAAACAAATTCATTTGAATAGATTAACTTATGAACCCCTAAAAACAATTGCATAAATGTCTTGGACCAGTTCAAATGTGTATTTATGGTTAAACAGGTAAATCAAAACAATAAAAAGGTCACAGGACTTGGCATATTATTGAAATCAAGGGCATTACTAAATGGAATATTTGTACTAAATGACTTCATGAAACTATGAAAATGTGATCCCTTATTGCCATAGCAACCAATATTTTATCAAAATGTACATATCAATGCAACAAAAGACACAGAAATCAAATAGCATGTTTAAATGTACATCATCAAAAGGAATGTGTAAAAAATGACCTTTATTCAGTTGCAAATGGTTAAAAAATAAAGATCTGACCAGTCTGTTCGAGACTGCGACTACTGGTTTCCATAGCAACCATAATAAACTAAATAAAAATTCTCAATTGAAACGACACACATAAATCACAACTTTAGTCTTGCAGACACACTTTTCGATAAATTACCATGGAAACAAGTAATTTTAGCTATATTTATAAATATATATATATATATATATATATATATATATATATATATATATATATATATATATATATATATATATATATATATATATATATATGATTTGCCAGACTTTTTTCCAAATCTTGTACCATTGTATGGAAAGTTTGTAATTTTTTTTTCCCACAAATCTTTCTAAAGTTAATTTTCTATTTAAGAAATACTCATTCGAAATTGACATTTGTGTTTTTTGGGAGGATTATTTAAATTCACCTCTTAGGAGATCACTTTAAGAACGTCAATACCGAGTCTCTTGAAAAATTCTTAATGAATATTAAATAAGTCCTGACCCTCACTAAACAACGAGACAACCTTTATAATCCGATAATCAGAACAATCTAAATCAGTCAGTCTGGTGGCTTATTAGTGAGGTTCCACTAACAAACAAAAAATGTCCTGTCCAAAGTTTGTATTCCATCTCAAAAACATCAAAAAAAATTTGGATCTGATCTGGGTTATTTCCCGAATTTTGTGACCAAAGCTACAGGGCCGGTACCTTGTATTCCACATAATGTTGGATTTTCGAGAATAATGTAAGTCAAAGGAACCCTCCCTTTATCATTAGACTGAACAATGTCAGAAAATATTTTAAGACAAATAAAATATATTTATTCTAACTTTGCCAGATATAAATCTTCCGTATTAGCAATATCTCATTTAAGCTTCGCTCAGAAACTACAAAGGGAGATAACCACTGGACTAATCCTACTGTACCTACAACCAACAAAACTAAAAGAACAATTACTCAAATCTCAACTTCAATGTTTTTTAAAAAAAAGAAATTCTCTAATACTACCCTTGCTCTCGAAGCTAAAGTCCTGTATTGTAGTTTCAAGCTATTTCTACTGTGACGTCTTCTCAAACAGATGAGTAAACATTTTCTCGCCAACTCTCTCTGTCTGAGATTTGACTAACAATCGTGCAGCATACCATTTAGTCATAGAAATCACATGTACTCACAAATCTGAAATCAGTTTTACAGACCAGTTATTGATAATATTCACTACCAATGCCACTCAATATTGACTCACTACACCAACATATACTCACATTACCAAATGTTGCTCAACTTACTCATTAACTCATATTACCAAATGTTGCTCATTTTACTGGCATAAACTCACTACTCACATTGACTCACAATGCCAACAGTTACTCACAACACTAGCATTTACTCACAATTCTAGTAAGTTCTCTAATAGCTTGTACTCCGTAATGGTTGCGTAAACCTGTCTAAAGTAATATTGTCACACAGATAAACTATATACAAACAGGAAGTGATCAACAGGTAGGTGGGTGGGTGGGTCGGATAAGATTTTACATAATTAGCGGCTACAGGGTAAATACAAACCATCCCCTAAAACATGGGCTTTTACATTTGATATATCTTTATCGAATCATGACCGAGGACATAATTCAGTCATACACAGGGAAAAAAATGTACAATGAACGCCTACTCACTTCAAAAGCATATTAACCCCTTAAAAAACAATGGACTCTTCTGTAAATCAATTGCTTAGGCCAGTCCAAAAGTGTCTTAAGGGTTGAACGAGTTAACCCATAAAGTTCTATGTGCCTAAATGATATGTTATTTTCTTTTGTTTTAAGACTGGTCTATTTGTTTAGGACCAGTCTATTATCAGCTTTAGAGATGATAGGATTAAAGTTGTGTTGAAACCAGGGCCCAAAGTCAACAAATTAACAGAATTTTCGAGCTCAACTTTTATTCTACTTTTTTGACGATATTGTTGTTTGTAAAACTACTGCATGGGACTGACCAGGAATCACATCAATATATATATATATTTTTTCATTCACATCAAAATCAGTCAGTCAAATTTACAATTTTCTCATACAAATTGAAAAATATGTTGAGTATGGGACTCAAAATTTCAGCACTTCCTCAAACTATTTTTTGATATTTCTGAAATTTGCTTCAAAAGAGCAATGCATTTCATCATTATTTACAATTCTAGATCTGTGTCATAAATATATACAAAAATCTCCACTTTTAGCATTAAGTCTGTTTGTTTTTAACATGAAATCCTGTAAAAAATCAATAGTTGAGCTTGAGTACCGAGTAAATTATATTTGGTGACTTCAGGCCCGAACCAAAATTTAAAAAAAAAAAAATGATAATATGAATACTGAAACAATACTGCATTATTTTACTTCCTGGCGATGTCTTTATTATGGTACATCTAAATTGAGAACTATAAAACAACGATATTCCGAAGAATAAGAAAATTTCGTTGTGATTCTAATTCCATTTATTTTTTTTTTTTTTTTTTTTTCACTTATCAACGAAATTTATTGCATGACAAAAATTTATATAAACTTTACCTAGAAATAGTAATACGATCCTGTTTTTTCATTTCAACGAAATTTAGTGTCAAGGAATTTGTTTTATTTTTAAAACGACGAAATTTTAACCCCACAAAATTTTCTGATTCTACAGTATTTATGATATTATCAGCCTCGATGAATGATATATCCTAGGCACATCACAAAATCTTATGAAATATACAGTTGCTGTTGTGGCAGATAAGATATATCATAGCACTTGGTGAACTTTGAACCTTTGTCATCTTGACATTCTTCTGACCACAGATGACCATAGAATGACCATTATTAGAAGGACTGACAGGCATAAGCTGATTCACCTTTCACCAAGAACTGGTTTTTGAGGATAAAATAATGAATGTTAAAAATAACTAGTGAGAAATACACAAGGATATATTTTTCTACCCCACTCCCTCCCTCCCCTTAATGTACACACAGATCAATTTCAAGTGAGCAGGGTAAGTGATGGTAGCTGACGTTCCTGAACAATAAATATGGTATATACATATTGACACGCGTACATAAAATATAAACTGGAATAGAATGTGATATACGGACACATGAGAACGATCATGTGACATGATACACGGTGATAGAAGTCATGTGATCACCACAGCCAAGTTTTTATACAAAATGCAATAAAATGAATACGTTTGTAGCAGAAGATTTCCAGTCATACTGGATAAAATAATCGGATAATTAAAACATAAAAAAAAAAATGGTTTAAACAACAATTTTATACAATATAAGTCAACGTATCACGAATAACTCTATGCTATGTCGTCAAAGTAACAGCCAATTAAATTGAATACTGCCACCTCTAAATGTTAAAAATAGCACAAACAGATTTACAGAGGCGTATGTGCCTACAGATCTACCCACATCCACTCACAGACGCACACATCCACATAATCGCATTTACCAACACACAAACAGGACTGGCTGATGCATCCTTAGGATGTCCCCAGTATCCAATGAGATTTCACTTTGATGTAGTTGCTGATACGAAAAAAAAGAAGTTTTCATCTTCTTCGCTTGTCCTGTACATGTGTACTGCACAGACACTTACACATGCAAAATATATCACATGTGTACAGTATGAAGATTACATTGTTTTGTGTCACACCTCAGGGGGTGGGGTTGGACCACTTGTATGTCAATCAGTCGACGGGCTATACCCACTTCAGTAAATTAATGCACAGCATTGAAAACGCCTGGCAATTGTTTAATTGGATCACGCTATTCCATAGCTGACCACAAATCCTGCACACTCGTTGGCGTTTTTAAAATTTTCGTAGATACATCAACCTGTGCTCCAAGTTCAAAAACTAAATAGAATGAGTAGTTTAATATAACCATAATTCCGTCCAACAAGAATTACGAATGATCATACGAGGAACCCCTCGGACATCTGTGGAAATTGATGCCCGTATTGTTGAGCTCGCATTGTCTGTATACTATTCATAATCTTTTTCTGATGTCCAATCAATATTACACTAAGTCTTTGCTCCAGATCGCGTGGCTGGATCGACAAAACTTGTTCCATTGTCCTGTATCCGGCATTGATAAAATTGTCTATATATTTTTCCATTTTTATTGATATCAACCAGCCTTCCACATTGGAAAAATGGGAAACTTCCTGCACTGGAAGGGTGCGACTCGTGTCCATCAGATGTTCTGGTCTGGAAAATTTGAGATAAAAATCAATTTTATAGAAGAATGATAAATTTTTCCTAACATCAACACATTTCAATTATATCTATTGATATAATTACAATAAAACCCATCTTTTTTTATTTTTGTTCTTCTTATTTTTTTTTTTGCATGCTATGTACCAAAATTTGAAGACAAGGGTTTATTCCCCTTTCATCATGTTTGCTGTACGTGGACATCTGTGTAGTTTGATTTAAAGATTGACAACAATTTAATTTCAGAATTAACTTGTCGACCCCTGGGATCACATTTAGACTCAGCCGAATAAACTGTATGGTCTAGTGTTATAATTCAGGTGTGAACAAGTTAATATTACATGTAAAATAATTTTCAAATCTGGATTCTAAATTGTACACTCCTGAATTCTGACAATGGACTTAACCATTCTTTGAAATGGTAGAGTCCAAATGTGGTTATAGGGGTGAATAAGTTAAAAGCACCAAATCTGTCGTGAAGACTCTTAAAACCTAATGGATCCATTTATAATAAAACAAGGTAATTCTTTTACCATTCACAGATACAATGAAATCTTGTTATGTCAAAATCGGACGAGTCAAAATTCTGGTTATGACAAAGTTGAATGACTGGTCCTGATTTTTTTTACTACATATTTACACAACAGTGAAACAGTGTATATAGGGGGCCACCCAAGGAACCAGAAAATATTTACCTTTATGTGCAGGTGACCCTTATACACAGGTTATATTTAGATGAAGTATGCTGTCTAGGGACTTGAAAACACTGGCCCTTATAAACAGGTAACCTTTATATAGAGGTGGCCGCTATAGCAGGTTTTACTGTACTTTTATTTTGGTATCTTGAAGTATATTCCTGGTCCAAAGTATCAAAATATTATAGAAACTGTCACTTGTTATCTCAAAATGATTGAAGGTTTACTTTTTGTACACGAAAAATATTGTTATTTAAAAAAAAAATTGTTTAAACATTATTTATTTTACAAAGATTGACAAACAAGTTATGTCCACGTTGGCTAGATGTTTTTCTTGTTTTTTTTTTTGGGGGGGGGGGGTCCTTGCTGTGGGTGGAAACCGGAGTATTGTTATTAATTACTTCTTTATCAGTAAAACACGGGAGAATCAACTCCAATTAATGAGTCAAAGTGAAAGGGTAACTGTTTAAATCCAATTTAAATTAAGTATGTAGTAGACTGAGTAAGTCTCTTTGTTATCCAATAATAATAGAAATGAAAATTTTGGTTATCTCCAATATCAGATATCTTGAAGTAAATGGGGCAGTCCCGTGACTTTCGAGATAAAGAGATTCAAATGTATTTCTTTAACTCCGTTACACACCTTGGCTTTGCGATTTTTCTCAATAACTCGGGAGCTCGAATAAATTTGTCTAGAGACCTCACAATGGTGTCAAACTTTGGACGATTTCCTCGATCTTTCTGCCAACAGTCCAACATCAACTGGTGAATAGCTTCTGGGCAGTCCTGTAGAAAAACAAGGTGGTCTTTAGTATCTTATACAAAATGGAATTACTTAAGTTTCTTACAAAAAACAGGATTAATATGTGCCTGGAAATTTTTGCCCCATTTATTTGTTGTTGTTGCAATTTTTGCCCCATTTATTTTTTGTCGTTGCAATTTTTGCCCCATGAAAGGGCGAATTTAAAATGAAGTAAAGTTCAAGCTAAAAATTGAAGCATGGGCATATTTTTCTCCAATTCTACTAGCTTTGCTGGGTAGAACTGCATCGAGTATTCTTAATTAAATCTTTGAAAATCTCTAAAAACTTTGAAAATAAATTTAGGGCTAACATGTTTTCTGTGACAAAAGGGCAAAAATTTCTAAAATACTAGATATATACAGTTCTCTACAGAATCTCAAAACTAAACAAATGTATTCTGTGGCTCTGCTGGTCATTATGAGAACCAAATCACGTGGCTAAACTGGCTATTAGGAATACATATTCATGTGGCCTAAATGGTCATAATGAGAACAAAATCATGTGCCTAAACTGGCTATTAGGAATACATATTCATGTGGCCTAAATGGTCATAATGAGAACAAAATCACGTGGCTAAATTGGTCTTTAGGAATACATATTCGTGTGGCTAAACTGGTCATTATGAAAACATATTCACATGTTTGTTTATCCATTGCTGTGTATGTCTGAGCAAGAACTGTCGACTTACACAGACATTATCAGTTCAAAATGAAATGTCATCTAAATTTGACCTTTGCTATGGAATTAAGCTGATACAGTAAGAGTTCCCCTATCATGACACTGGACAGGGAAATGTCACAAACTTAAGGTGATGTGCCACAAATTTTGACCTGTGTTATGGACTGAAGCCATTGCAGTAAGGATTCTTTTTATGTGACATGCCTGCTGTGTCACCAGACTTCACTTTTAAGTCTCATCCAAAAAAAGACCTGTGACTTTCGCTTCTTATACTGAGGGCATAACCTGTAACTCAAATCAAACATAGGACCTCCCGCTTGCAAGACAAATGTACAAATCTAACTATACTACTAAAAGTGGCTCAGAATTCTTTATGCCACATTCTTTTATCATATGATGTCTTACCATAGGTGGTGGAAGGCGGTATCCCTTATCAACAGCTCTTATCACATCCTGATTTGACCAATTCCAATATGGCCGTTCTCCGTATGAGATCACTTCCCACATCAGGACCCCGTAACTCCACACGTCGGAGGAAGAGGTAAATTTTCGGAATGCTATAGCTTCTGGTGCTGTCCATCGGACTGGAATTTTTCCACCCTGAAAAACGAAATGAGTAAAATCTCAAGTAGAGCGCAATGAAAGTTATCACTGCCACGTGCCCATAATAGACCATGGACTTATCAAGTGGCTCAATGAGCCTTATTGATCACCTGAGTGAAATAATACCAAGGTTTGACCTGTTTTGAAGCCCTTATGGGTCCTAGCCCCTTTTCATTCACAAACTTTATGCAGCATTACATGGAGATACCTCATACCAAGTTTGGTTAAAATCAGACAACTGGTTCTTGAGAAGTCGAAAATGTGTAAAAGTTAACGACGGACTTCGCATAATAGAGGATGATAGACAAAAGACAGTCGCAATAGGTCACCTTATGCAAAACCTTTGTCTCAGGTGACCGAAAAATTGGTCAATTGCCAATCTCAAAGAATTTCAACACACATATTAACTAAAGATTTACAAATTGTTTGTGTAGGTATATGTTTAAGTGCATGTTTTCAGCTCCTCGTGTGGGTTTGTGTGTGCGTGTGCATGTACAGAGTTGTGTGTGTTTGTGTGGTTCTGTATGTATTTGTGTGTGATTTGTGTATATACATATGTTCTTAGATATGCATATGTCCATATATCTGTGCACACATGTATATTTGCATGCCTGTTTTAAATGTTTGTGGACATGTGTATGTGCGTATGTTTGTGTGTATGTGTGTTTGTATCTGGGCATGTGTTTGTGTATTTGTATGTGTGTGGGTAAGTATTTGTATGTGGGTGTGTTTGTATTTAAATGTGTGTATTTGTGTGTGAGTCCTCTGTGTGTGTGTTTGTGTTATTGCACACATCTGAGAGGAAAAAACACTACTGTACATTACCTTTGTGGTATAAGCACCATCTGTAGTATCAATATCTATCTCTCGTGACAAACCAAAGTCAGCTACTTTGCATACTAGATTACCATTGGTTAGAATATTTCTTGCAGCCAAGTCCTACAAATCAAAAATGGAAACAGAAAATATTAGACCTCAAAGTACGGGAAATGGAAGACAATGTGATCATACGATGGTTTCATTTCATCATAAATGTCCAGAGACGTGCAAAAAGTATTCCTACATTTATATTTCATATATTTCTAAAAAATTCTCATATCAGACCAAAAATAGTGCAACAATTGTTTTATCACATTTAGAATTAAGAAACCATTGACCATAGAAAGAGCTATGACAAGATCTCTCTAGTTTGTCTGCCTCCATATTGTTTTCAGTCACGGAAGTCGGCACAGAATAAATTCCCGCTAAAAAAGTTTGGTGACATCGAAGCAGAGCAATATGATAAATTATCCGGTTTACAGTACGATTTTATTTTAAACGGTAGAGCATGTGACGGTCTCTGGACAAATGAAAACGCAGAACAAAAACAAAAATTTAATAAAAATATTTTACAATATTATGGAGGACTTGGGCACTAGAAAAGACAAAACTTAATAATATCTGGCTATTGGCATACAAAATAAATAAATAAGTAAACAACAACTCTGTAAACTATCTAGAAGAGGTCATTTTTTTATTTTTACATTTCTTTGTATTATCACTATTCTGCGAACCATTTAGTTCCTTAAGAAGAATTCAGTTTCTGATGAGTTATCTCCCCATGAACTACTCACCCTATGTACATAGCCCATGTTGGACAAATATCTCATTCCAGATGATATCCCCCTCATCATGCCGACCAGCTGTATAATGGTGAACTTTCCATCATTATTCTGAAAGATCAAATGAACATTTTGTCAATTTCTTGCATCTAAGTCAAACCGCAGATACATAAACATATACATGGAGTGTGGGACTTCCATGGTAGGGTGGATAGAGAGAATCTCATTTTACGCTAGAATATCTCTTGTCTTATGTCAGCGTCAGTTTCAGAATCATAAGATGTGACATTGATTAATGAAAACTTCTGGAAGTGTTTTTGTGGAAAGTCAGCGATGATTTCAGGAGTTCCATGTAAAACCAATCTTAACCTCCTTTATTCCACACTTGTTGCAAAAGTAAAAACAAAGCAACCCAAAAGTACCCAGACACATCAATTCGGAGGATAAAGTGTGCTACCACATGACTTAACACCACAAGTGGTGGATAAGTGCCACCACATGACTTGACACCACAAATGTTAGGTAAGTGTGCCACCACAAATGGTGTGTGTGCACACGTGCGATATGTGTGGGATGTGTATGTAACAATAAATTTGCATGTGAGTAGATTTACTGGTACGTGTGTGAGTGCATGTATATACATGTGTCTATATGTATGTATATACCATGTGTGTGTGCATGCGATGAGTGTGTGTGGTGGGGTGTATGTATGTAACAGTAAATCTGCATGTGAGTAGATTTACTGGTATGTGTGTGCAAGTGCATGTGTGTACATGTGTTTGTATGTATGTATATGTGGTGTGTGTGTGTATGTGTGTGTGTGAGAGAGAGAGAGAGAGAGAGAGAGATAGAGAGGGTAGATGAATAGATTGATGGATGTATATATTTAATTGTAAAGGATATAGAATTGCATATCTTTATATGCTTGTGTGTGTGAGAAGTGTTTTGTGTGTGTGTGTGTGTGTATATATGTGTGTGTGTATATATATATATATATATATATATATATGTATGTATGAAAGAGAGAAAGAGGGGAGAGATGGAAAGACAGAGATGATGATAAAACAAAGATTAGAGAGAGAAGGGAAAAAGATCCTATTACAAGTTTATAACATATTTATTTCAGGACTGATCTTTAATAGCACAATCCAAAGACTAAAACTAATCGTGCCGTGACACACTGATTTTGGCAATTATCTTAAAGGGATCCCCACCAAATCAGCAAAACTAAGCTATTTTTCTGTCTCTTTGACATCATCATCTCCTTAAGAAATTTATTGCTCTGGGTCTGGCCTCTTGGTCAAATCTAAATTAAATCTTAAACACAAATACAATTTGCTTGAACGAAATAAAATAACATGTCAAACAGACATCTCTGAAAGTGATTGTTCCCCAGGTTTGTTTATAAACTGAAAAAAAAACAATACGAAAATCCAAGGTTACACGCAATCCTATCTTAGCCGATTGATTGATTACTGAATGATGGTACTTCCTGCAAGATTTAGCGAGAAGACAATGAAATACAAATTTTCCTGACAAAATGGGCTTAACATGTCTAATCGTCCAATCAAATTCCATTTTGGTTTCCACTTTATCCTGTCAGACATCATAATTACATCATTCGTCTTCCAGGAAATCCGCGGACATCACAAAAGATTTAAGCAAACAAAATTACTTCTACATATGATATCAAATGAAAGAAAGAAATAAATGTCTAATTCGACCACCCCACCATTGCAGATATTAGCTATTCTGACTTTCAAGAAATATCTGTCAGTAGTCTTTTAGTAAAAATGTGGAACCTGTCTTTTAAGACCACTCTCATAAAAGACCATCTGTCTTCTGAGACCACATTCTGAACACCACCTCGTTAAATAATCCTTTAAATAAACCCTTTTTTGGGAGACCACCTGTCTTGAGAAACCACATTTCAGTGGCAGAAGGGATGGTCTCTCAAGACTGGTTCCACTGTACTAAAATTTAGTCTGAACACAGCCTTAAACCCCTTCAGGCTATAATAGACTTGTCTAAACAATAGAAAAGAACATACTATCTAATACTTAGGGATGGAAGGGTTAACAATGGACACATACATATTCAGAATAATATACTCTTAGACCAAATTATACCCAAGATACTAGTTAGTCTGTCTGTCTGTCTGTCTGTCTGTCTGTCTGTCTCTCTCTCTCTCTCTCTCTCAACAAAGGCCTGTACCTTTCCAAATAGGAATTTTTGTGATATTTTCCACAAACTGGGGAAAATCTAACAGCATTAGGAAATATATCTGAATATAATTTCTCTGTCATTTTAGTGTTTAATTTATTCAACTTTTACAAAGCTGGCCTTGTGCCTTATTTGCAAAAGGAAATTCAACTACATTTGTTTTTATTTTCCCCGTTATCTTTTGAATCAATTACAGAAGATTCATCTCTCCAGACAGGTTTCACTGAAATCGATTACCTGGATACTAAAATGTCCTTCTTTAACTTAATCACCCCTAAAGCCACATTTGGACTAGCCTACATAATTAACTTAATGCTTTATTTAATGATGATTCCCTACAGCCTGAGGGCTATTGATGGGTGTCCTCACAAGAATACAAAGTACAGTATATACAAGTCAAATGTACAAGAATCAACATCCCTAACTCACCCTCCCTCTCTATCTGTCTCTCTCTCCCTCTCTGTCTGTCTCACTCTCTCTCACACACTTGTATTCACTCTCATCTCATCTCTCTCTCACATACACATACATTTGCATTCACTCTCTTACCCTTCACACTTCTCTCTCTCTGTCTGTCTGTCTCTCTCACACACATACACCTGCATTCACTCTAACCCTTCACACTTCTCTCTCTCCCCCCCACACGCATTCACTCTCTTATCCTTCACACTTCTCTCTCTCTCTCACACTTGCATTCAGTCTCTAACCCTTCACACTTCTCTCTCTCTCTCTTTCTTTCACACACACACACACACACATGCACTGCATTCACTCTCTAACCCTTCACACTTACTCCTCCGTGCAGCCACTTTCTCCGATACATGGATATTTTAATGACATATAAATTTTATGTACTATATCTTATATGATTTCAAGTATTCTTTTCAGGGAGTATGTATATGTAACTGAATTGCTAATTGTGTTTATCAAAAATTAATTTTCAGAAGAGTCCATTGTTTTTAGGGGTTGAAAAAGAACTACATTTCTACCTTGGCAGTCCCTAGTTCACTGTTATACTTCAGTTTTAAAGATACATTAATATCTAGCATACAGATGTTGTCCCCCCATATCATTCCCCCTTATCCAGTGACTCACTCCCTTTGCAGGACAAAATAATGACCATAAATTCACCTAAATAATTAGCAGTCCGTCCGATTATCGTTACTCATCAGGAAAAAAAATGAGTTTTGGAAATACGTTAGATTACAGAATGTTTGATTAGCAATTAGATTAAAACCTTCTATGTGTAACTTTTCTCCTTTTATGAGATTTGTTAGCAAAAGTGATTCCAAGCCTATGATTTATGAACATGACCCTTACGACCCTCATCGTAGATTTGCTTCAACCAATGGCTTATCGGCACCAAGAAGCAACTCATAGTGTTGATTTATTACAAGAATTACAATAACACACGTGTCGAACCAACTTTTGGAATTAAAGAAACCAACTCATCCATACTAACGACTGGCTTTATGTTGGAATCTAAAGAATTTTGGACCAATTATGTCTAACGTCTTTCTAATAAAGAGGCAATGTTTATTGGGGTTTAACTGTTTTCATTACCTAAAAACAGACAGTAATTTCTAAATTGTCCACTAACAGTATCATCTATTCCATAACTGTCAAATCGAATGCCGTTAGATTTACTGGTAAAAGAAAATAAGTATGGTCTGTAATCATTTCACCAAATGATTAACTTTTCCGAAATTTCATTAATTTATTTATTTGTTTTGTAAGCCATATACCCCTAAAGACACATTTTGACTAGTCTACATCATTGATTTACAGAAGAGTCCATTGTTTTTCAGGGGTTGATGAGGTCAGTACTCATTTACAGGAAATTTGCATTTTTGTGAAACATTTTGATCATGGCAATTATGTGGTGAAATAAAATAAATACACCATAAATTAAAACAGTTCTGTAGAATCAGAAATTTTCCTTTGGGGGGGGGGAGTGTTAAAATTTTATCATTTTAAGTATAAAACAAATTCATTGACATTAAATTCCACTGAAATAAATACTTTCTGAGATATCTGACCAGCAAATGTTTCACTTAACCCACCTATCCCTGAAAATAATGAAGTCTTCTAAAAATCAATGATGCAGAACAGTCCAAATGTGTCTTTAGGGGTGTACGAGTTAAATGAATATGTAATAATGACACTGTGCCATATCGCATTTCTAGCCGATTTGTGTTGTTTTCTACTTCATTTAATGAGAAAACTTGGGCATTTACAACTACGGGAAACATAGTACAGTACAAACTAGGAACATGTGGAATGATTGTTAGCGAAAACTGACTAAGAGTATCATATGTAAATTTTGTCACGGTTAAAATTTTGTTGATAAAGGAAAACACCGAAATAAACAAAAATTACCCCCCCCCAAAAAAATATAGTAAAATCTCACCTAAATACTACCTCATAATTATGACTTATTCCCCACAGAAATATTACCCCAAAATGGATTTTTTTTTTACTTCCATTAGTTAACTTCTGGATATATATTTCCTGAAACATTTCAAGAAATTCTAAAACAATTATTCACTTTGCAATGATCTATGCATTTCATTTTGTGTCCAAGGAAATATTTGAGTGTGTGTGTGTGTGTGTGGGGGGGGTGTTTGCAAAGTCTTTCCTTGATCTCTTGCTGTATGTGAAGTGCCAATAATATACACCAATGCTATAGTGTATACAATCCCTCCTTTTACATAAATGTAATTCAACAAAAAATTTCCTTCAGGCAATCCCCCTCTCCTAAGACATGTAATTACAAAATAATCGAAGAATCTGAAGTTAATAGCAAAAAATCACTCACCCGTAAAAATGTGTCCAGTGAACCATTTTCCATATATTCTGTCACAATCATTATAGGATGACCTAAAAAAAAAAAAAAAAAGAAAGACAAATTGAGAAAATGAAATCAGAATCACCGATAAGAATGGCAAAAATATTTTCAGGAACCAGAATAAACTAACTTCCTGTAATAATAGAAATGAACACTCACTTTTTGTAACAACTCCCTCCAGGAATATAACATTGGGATCATCAAACTGCCCCATAATGCTTGCCTCCGTCAGGAAGTCGAGGCGATTTTTGTCTGTAGCGCCCGGTTTAAGTGTTTTTATTGCGACTGTCATTTCTGGTTTATGTGGAATGCGTAGTTTTCCTTTGCAAACGTCGCCAAATTCACCTGCAGTTTGTAAAATATATTTGTTAAGTCAAGAAAATGTCACCTTGACCCTTTCAACCCTACAGACAATAATAGACTGGTCTTTAATAACAGA
The DNA here is from genome assembly GCA_030159075.1 of Atrina japonica. Taxonomy (NCBI): domain Eukaryota; kingdom Metazoa; phylum Mollusca; class Bivalvia; order Pterioida; family Pinnidae; genus Atrina; species Atrina japonica. The sequence goes on along the minus strand of BROG01000711.1, from coordinate 279,881 downwards.
AAAGTGCATACCACTCATTATCAGAGGTGAAAGGGTTAAAAGTAAAACTAAATCTTTTTTGTAAAACAATAATCATGGCTGAACTTTGGACATTCTTTTCTTCAAGTGAAATTTATCTAGGACTGAATATGATAATACTGACCAAGAGTCCCAAAAGGCCTTAAAATGCCATTAGCTGTGTTTAACCAACCCCCCCCCCCCCCCCAAAAAAAAATATTTCTATTTTTTAAATTTTACTACTTGTACTTGATGTAAAATAACAAATAAGTGCTATACACAGGCATAAAATATGTTATATTTTTATATATTTTGTGAAAATAAAGTTAGGTCCCAGTGTGGTATTCATATACAAATAGTAAGGTTGAGTTAATAAATTGCAATTTAAAAAAGTGCCAAACCTGCCAAATTTCATAAAATGAGTATTTTCTAAAAGTGCAACCTTGCAACAATTTTGCAAAATACAGGAGTAGTATTTAAAAAAAGAATTTCTCAAAAAGTGCCAAAAAACCTTAAGGTTTCTTGGTTTCTCAAGCAATTTGCACAAAATACAGGAGTATTTAAGAATTTTTATACCTATGTATATCTCGTTTTAGTTTTTGTAAATCAATCTAAGTAGTAAAAAATGAAAGCAAGATTTTTAAAAAAAAACACAGCTAATGCCCCTTAAATATTCCAATTAAATACAGTATGAGCTCACCTCCGCCAATTACGGACTCTATGGTTATATGTGATGCGTCAATTTCTCTCGTGAACTCTCGGACGGCCTGGTTTGGATCTTCGTATGTATGTGGATCCACGTAAGTCTTGTGCCCTCCGCCAGGTGGAAACAATGGCATCGTCACTAATAAAAACGAAATCAAGAAACAAATCTGAATCGTGTCACGTAAAAATTCCTGGAGGCGGAAACTGGCGTTGTCACAAAAAGATATCAGGAAACAAGTCTAAAACGGGAATCGCTACTTCACCTATACCCTGTCCAATTTGTCAAAAGAACCTCTCTCTTATTTATAGCAATAATAAAATTTTGAATTTGTGTTAACCCTGCCAACACTATAGATTATAATAGACTAGTCCAAGGCAATAGTAAAGAGCATACCATTTAGATATTTAGGGGGTGAAAGGGTTATAAAAATGTTTACAGCTTTATCTCTAATGTATTACCTGGAAAGAGACATTTTTGCAATGTACCATATTTTCTAAAATTTTCAAAAGTGCATTTCTGGTCATTTTTTTTTCAGACCAAATTCAACACTATGAAAATGTTTGAGGGAGCATTTATTATTTCTAAACAGTTTTAGGTGCATATTTACTTCAAAACATAATAAAGTCTAGAGTTATGAGAATGGGTTCTTCATAACTTATGAGCTACAAGGCATAATAACAACAGAGATTCCTTAGAAAATTGAAACAGGCTATAGGCACAAAATGAAATTAAGAAGGTACATATCATAATTAACTTAATTAACAATGCATCTATCTACGTAATATATTGAATACACTCGCATATGTCTGTTTCTGATCTAAATTTATCCATGTCGTTTTTAATAAATGAAAGGAATGTGTTTGTTTTTTATTGCTTTTATCCTTTTTTTTTGGCATTGTGTTCCAAGATTGAAATTCCTATGAGGTCTTAAGACAACAATGTCTATATGACTCTCCATTTTAGTATCTTTGTATGTAATGAGAGTGTCACATTATAATGTCAATGTCTATATGATTCTCCATTTGAGTACTTTTGTATGTAATGACAGTGTCATATTATAATGTCAATGTCTATATGACTCCATTTGAGTATCTTTGTATGTAATGACAGTGTCACGTTATAATGTGAATGATTATATGACTCTCCATTTGAGTATCTTTGTATGTAATGACAGTGTCATATTATAATGTCAATGTCTAAATGACTCCATTTGAGTATCTTTGTATGTAATGACAGTGTCATATTATAATGTCAATGTCATAACACAAGTCAAATATCATACTCATGTCAGATTCAGTCCACTTTCTGATGTCAATCGTATGCATTGAAAATGACAGCCGATATGATAAATAAGCTTGTCATGTGACTGTGATGTCAAATTTGTGAAATTTTAAAACACAACAAAAACACAGAAAACAGAAAAACGATAAGAATGTCACAACAACGAGATAGGACCAGAATCACACACAATCTAATAAGGCAGGAAGAAAAAGAACAGATTAGATGTTCACTTCCAAATTTTTGTTTTTATGAGAAGTTTGAAATGTTCGTAAGTATGGTGTACATAGCACTACAGCAGGCAGCAGCAGATTTAGGAACTTAACTCGTTCACCCCTAAAGACACATTTGGACTGGTCTATGTCATTGATTTATAGCAGAGTCCATTGTTTTTCAGGGGTTAATGAGTTAAATGATGATAGAAAAGTGAGATAGGAATAAAATACAGTAAAACCTAGATTATACTGCCACCATTTCTTTAGGCAATACTTGGCATTATAAAGGAGTTTGGCGATAGGTTCAGGAAAACCTCAAATGAGATTATAGGGAAAATTAGAAAAGTGGACTGTGGGATTAAGCGAGGTGGCAAATGAAACAGGGGCCATTATAAATAGGTTTTACTATAATACAGATAAGTAGTCAGATATTTGTATTCACAGATATGTACTGTATGCCGGGAAATTTTCGCACCTGTTTGATTTTCCCCCATTTTCACCTTATATTAGAGAGCAATTTAAAATGAAAGCAAAATAATTGAAACACAGGTATGATTACATGTCATCCATGATATTTAGTGAATTACGGCTATATATTTAAGACAGGGCAAATATGTTTTTAGGAGAACAAGGGCGAAAAATACCCAAGGCGAAAAATGTCCAGGCATACAGTAATCAAATGTCTGGGTGTAAAATGACAGAAAGATGATGGAAATAATAGGAATGATGAAAAATTTTAACAGAATTTCACAATGCTGAACTCATTCACCCCCTAAAGACACATTTGAACTGGACTAAGTCATTGATTTACAGAAGAGTCCATTGTTTTTTCAGGGGCTGATGAGTTAAATGATATGTTAATAACAACCTGGAAATAACAATATGTTAATAACAAACTAACAACCATAATATGTTAATAATGATTTGTAAACAACATATTAATAACACTGTAGATAAGCAATGATTCACCACTGCCAAGTTAGTATAGCTAGTCCCAATCACAAGAAAAGAATCATCTAAGGAGAGAGCACTACAGCAAACACAAAATCAAAAGCTAATCTAAGGGAGAGAACTACAGCAAACACAAAATTACAAGCTAATCTAAGGAGAAAACTACAGCAAACACAAAATTACAAGCTAATCTAAGGGAGAGAACATGAGCAAACACAAAATTACAAGCTAATCTAAGAAAGAGAATACAAAATTACAAGCTAATCTAAGGGAGATAACTACAGCAAACACAAAATTACAAGCTCAGTAAAAGGTGTTTGTTCACAGAATAAAAACTGCATTCCCAATTGAAAATATGAAAGGTGGTAAAAAAGTTGTTTTACTTATCAACCCCTGAAAAAATAATGGAACCTTCCATAAATCAATTACTTCAACCAGTCCAAATGTGTCGTAAGGGTGAATGAGTACAGATGCCTTTAAATAAACCCAGAGAAATTTGATTTTTCATAGTGTTTTACGCCAGACTCAACAATTTTCCGGTTACATTGGGGCGGCCAGTTTTTAATGGTGGAGAACCTGGTTACAATGTACCCGGGAAGAGACACCGGGTTTCCACAAGTAAACTGGCAAACTTTCTCACAAAAAATAAGTTTAGGTTCCAGTGGGGCTCGAACCCACGCTGACAAGGTTGTGAGAGACTTCATGGTTCAAAGTCCACCCCAACCCCCCCCTCCCCCAAATGCTGTGAGAAGCTATATATATACAGAATGTCAAGTCCCATAACTCTGGCAAGCTCTGTAGATAAGTGGGTCACAATCAGATTTATTTTACATCTCACTCATATTAAATTTATTTATAATTTCAAGACAGAATCTCAAGTTATCTGACTGAAACAAAAAAATGTCGCGGACAAAATGGACAAATGTCTGACCCAAAACACAATATCACCCCCTGCCCACCACCCCGACGCCCAATCCTTGATATTATTAGTATAATATAAAAGCTATGACTATACTTCTGAGCAATATCATACACTGACATCTAATTAACCCATTTATCCCTAAAGACACATTTGGATGGGTCCAAGTCATTGATCTACAGAAGAGTCCATTGTTTTACAGGGTATGCTGGGTTAACTGCTACATAAAAGCAAGATATTGATATTAATGTCAAACAATTACATTAACAGTGGCTAAGTGCATATGCACTACATGAAATGGTTATACAAAAACTGGGTCTATATACTAGGGCACAATGCTAAATCTACATAGCCTAGAAAGAAATAAAGAGAAGGTCCATACAAGTAAATAGTATAAGGCTAGGTCCATATAACCCAGCACAGAAAAAGCTACTTCCATAAAAGATGGGTCCATTTAGTCAGACAAAACCAAAACTAGGTCTATATAGGCAAAACAAAGCTGGGTCCATATACATGTAGCTCAGAAGTTAAAAGCTAAGTCCATATAGTACCACAACAAAGCTAGATCCATATAGACCCCCAAAAATAAAAGCTAGGTCCATATAGACCCCCAAAAATAAAAGCTAGGTCCATATACATGTAATACTACAAAATAAAAGCTAGGTCCACATAGCACCAGAAAAACAAAAGCTAGGTTCCAATAGCCTCACAAAATAATTTCTAGTTCAATATAGCCACACAAAATAAAAGCTAGGTCCTTGTGCCACACAAAAATAAATCTAGGTTCATACAGCCCCTGAAAATAAACGCTAGGTCCATATAGACCCCTGAAAAAAGCTAGGTAAACGCTACAAGTCCAAGATAGGTCCCCCCCCCCCAAAATAAAAACTAGGTACATACAGTCCAACAAGATAAAAGATAGGTCCATATAGACCCCCAAAATAAAAGCTAGGTACATACAGTCCCACAAGATAAAAGATAGGTCCATATAGACCCCCAAAATAAAAACTAGGTACAAACAGTCCCACAAAATAAAAGCTAGGTCCACATAGCTCCAAAAAGTAAAAGCTAAGTTAATAAACATTAGTAAAGCAAAAACAACATAAAATGCCAGTATATCTGCCACCCCAATAGTCCTGCTGTGGTGATCCCCAAGTATATAGCTCAGTATAATAAAATTGAGTCTAGTCCATTAAGATTAACTGATTAACCCCTGAAAAAAAACAATGGACTTTTCTGTTAATCAATGATTTAGAGCAGTTGAAATGTGTCTATAGGGGTGAAGGCGTAAAGATACCAGATCAAAAAAAAAAAAAAATACCACAAAAAATTAGCATAACGCACCCATGAGAAATGAGATAGATATAGGTACAACATGAAGCCCCTGAGAGAGAAACCTGACAACTTTGTAAGAAACTGATCAATAGCTTAAGCCCCTGTCAATCAACTTGTCAATCAAGCCTTTCTTCCTCATCTCCTCTGATTTCAAAATACAAACAGCCAATGATAATAAAGCTATTAAAGATATATCATACGAATTGCCAACAGAATGAATGGATGTTTTTGTGAATGACCTTTATTTTCAAAATAAAAGAGTTGAAACGTCTGTTTGACCTCTACATTTAAAGCAGGGGAGGGGTCTAATTTTCAGCACAACACGCATTTGTCAAGCCAAGTAAAATCTAAACACATTTTTATATTCATTCTGGGAGGTTTTCTCCAACTTAACTCATCCACCCCTATGGTCACATATAGACTCACCCAAATCAATAAAAAGTATGGTCTACTGTCATAAATCAGGAATGAACAAGGTAATAATGCATATTAAATCATTGTAAAATTTGGAAGCTAAATCATACACTCCTGAATTTTGCCAGTGGACTTTACCATTCTTTGTAATGGGTGAGTTCAAATACAGCTTACAGGGGTCAATAAGTTAAAGTGAACATCATCATATATGTGATGGGCTAATGCACCATTCAAAAATGTGCTAAGGGGGTGGGGTGGGGGGGCACCATCTGGGATGGTGGAGACCCTCAATGACTATTTATTTATTTTAACAGTTTGATAAATATACATTACAGTAAAGAAATCCAGTAACAAAATGCAAGCAGGAGAAATGTGCTCCAGAGAATGGGTTTAACTGTTTGTAAACTAGCTAAGATTCTAAGTTAGGAAAGAAAATGAGACATAAATGAGGAGATTGATCTCAAACACACAGAAAGAAACAAAAGAACAGTTCAGAAAAAATCATGTTAGTTGTGCCATTCAACTACCCTTATTGTGCCCCTTAGTAATGAACATCTATCTGCTAAAGTTCTATCTACAATTGATTACTGGCTACTTACATCCACCATTCAAATGGGGCTCCAGTGGGGGACAATGGACAACTACAGGAATACAAAAAGGAAATATTCATTTACATGGTTTTAACACATAAATTACGAATCACAAAATGATGACACCTACACAAGTTCCTTAAGTGTCACATCTTTTTTCATGCATATTACCGAAAAATAAATTCATCTGCATCGAAATTTAATATCAGCAATAAAATTAAATTTTTTGTATATGCCTTTGATGTAGTCAGTAGCCGTTACCTCAATATTAAACTACCAATAAAGCAGTGCAAACGTATTTCTGCCGTTATAGTATACAACAGACCAGAAGGCCTTGAGTGTCCACCCGATCTACATGACACTGACCCCAAGGTCATGAACTTTACAAGTTTTACCAATATTGCTACAAACCAAGTTTAAAAGAGATCTGATCCAGTTGTTTTTGAAAATGTTCAAATGATTATGCAAGAGCAAACATTTACAGTAACTCGGAAATAGCATACCCACAGTGATCTGCTTAAATCCAGAAAATATCATATGGTTACAATAAAAGGCAATGTCTGCTAGGCTTTGTTAAATATTCGTACAACAAAAATTGTCTTGCATATTTCTGCTGTTGTTACATCTATTATTAAAGTATAAAAATTTACATAAAACCGGCAGATCAAATTCTACTTAGTAGCATGCATAAATACGAAATATAAAACCCGTCACCCCTACTTTTTATATATTAGACAATTATTATTGTTATTATGGATCAGTCTAATATGTTATGAAGGGGTGCTCAGGTCTACTGCTGCAAAATTGGCAAAAATAGAAAACATGCTTATGGCTGTAGCTAGCCAAAAGCAGTTCGCACATGCAAACACAACATTTTGTAAAATAAGAAAATGGCGATGAAACTCAATTAAATGATAAACAACAATGATAAGCAATGATGATAATGACAATGAAAACGTGATGACAATGATCATGGCGGTATGTGTAACTTGACAAAATTCAACAAATGCGAAAAACGTGTAAACAACATTAACTAAATCAAACTACAAGTAGAACTACGTGTCACATGATTAAAAATTAAACTGAGGAGGGAGTCAAAAGGGTCAATTATCTGAAAATGGTGGATCACAAACACAAAATAAAACAAACCCAGTTGTTAAAAAAAACAAACAAAAACAAGATTCATAAAGATGTTATTAGATCAATATTTCGTACACACATTTTCTGAATTCTAAGTATTTTGTTTTTGTCTGTTATTTTTCATATCAATAAGAATTATCTCATTTCTTAACTCCAATGTCCAGAATACTTTGTTATTCTGATTTCCAACAAATGTTCAAGCTTTTTATTGTTATTTAATGTTTATCTCGTTCTCTACAGAGCAAGGCATCTGTGGCCTAGTCAGGTAGGAGAATCAATTAGCCCTTTCATTCTCCAGTTATCTCAATGGTATATTCTTTTTCTGTTATATTGGATAAGTCCATTATGGTATGTGAGGTTAACAGGGTTATTTAGCTTAAGAGTATGCTTAAGCAAGACTCGACTCTGCACACACTTAACGCCAAAGACATTGTGGTCTAAACTGCAGTGGCTCTAACCACACAGCCACAAAGAAACCAAAATTTTATTCCGATGTGGCATAAAAGTAAGACTACAGGTACACACAGACAACTCAACATGGGCATCAACAAAAAATTGAGTCCATCAGTTTTGATCCAAGCTGTAAGTGATGTCAATGATCACAGGGACCATCTCAAAATCTCAGAATTTCAAATTCAATGATATCTAATTTTTTAGATATGTTTGAGGCACCTACATGCTTTTCTTATCCATTCACGCCTAAATGTCATTCAATATCTATCATGCAGTACCTGTTGCCTAGCGACTAAAATATGTCAGCGAATCAAGTCAAAGGATTTGCAGGCACAAAACATAAGGTTTTCATGTTATGAACCATCATTGTTGTTATTGTTATTATTGTTATTACTTTTATTATTTTTCAGAAATCAAGGACAGGATGTGTGAACTAAGTAAAAAGCACATTCCTTTCATTTAAAAAAAATCAACAAGAAAACATTCATTTTAGTTTAAAAAAGAAACAAATCAAGATGCAAGTGGGATGATGTCATAGCAACATATTTCCAGAAAAATCTTTTCTGAGATTTTCGTGATTTCTAATATCCTACAAGATTATATTGTTTATCAATATCATTTCATTCTCCAGTAACCGGTTCACAAGCAAAAAAAAAAAAAAGAAAAATTGTTGTTGTTGCTATGACAACAATGACTGACATTAGTAAGTGCAATTCATGCATACCCTCACCCGGATTGTATGGAGGATCATAGTCGCCACCACCCTTTGTCTCGTTCTGGCAATCTCTACGATTCCTGCAAAAACAAAAACAAAAAAATTACAAACTTACAAACTTTAAGTAACAATACATAACAAGAATGCCATTTGGTGGCAAGTGCTATGAAAAAAAATCATTTAATTACTGAATATAATTTCATTTTTACGCTATCACTATACCTAGCATTTGTTTAAAATCCCTTCAACTCATCAACCCCTGTGGCCATATTTAGACTCGTCCAAAATTGGTAATTAGTCTGGTCTCCTGTCATAATTCAGGAGTGAACAATTTGAAATTATTGTAGACTTTAGATTCTAAATCATACACTCCTGATTTCTGATAGTGGAATTTTCCATTCTTTGAATTGGATGAGTTCATATGTGGCTATAGGGGTCAACAGGTTAAAGAAAGAAAAAAAATTCCTCGAATGAAAGTCTGTTGGATTGTTGTTTTACTTCCCCTTCCCCCAATATTTTACTTTCATGACATCATCAACAACAATAAGTAAATCACAAGGTGTTTTTGTTTATTTATTTATTTTTATTTGTTTTTTTTTTTTAACTCATCAACCCCTGAAAAACAATGGACTCTTCTGTAAATTAATGACTTAGACCAGTCCAAATGTGTCTTTAGGGGAGAATGAATTAAACATTTAATCTTATTATTCTTATTTCAAAACACAGTAATAACATCAGTAAGTAAATAATGAATGTTGGAGTTATCTCCCTTTTATCACTGGTTGCCACTAACCTTTTTATCAGAATAACGATCATGACTGTCGCTATACCCATACACACTACAACAGCCAGCACTGCGACAATAATTATACCGACCGACAGCTTGGGCACATCTACGTGTGGTGTTTCTGCAGAGAAAAAAAATAATACAAATATGAGGAAACAATAATTACTGTAGATTTCAACAGTACTACTGTATAACCCGGAAAAGTTCGCCCTCGTTATTTTCGCCCTTTTACAACAACAAAAACATATTTGCCCTGTCTTAAATTCGCCCTAAATCACCAGTCCCATGGATGACATGTATGTCTGTACTTCAATTATTTAGCTTGAAAATTTTTCTTTTATTTTAAATTTGCCCGCTCATCAAAGGGCGAAAATTTTGCTTTTATTTTAAATTTGCCCGCTCATCAAAAAGTGAAAATTTTGCTTTTATTTTAAATTTGCCCGTTCATCAAAGGGTGAAAATTTTGCTTTTATTTTAAATTTGCCCGCTCATCAAAAAGTGAAAATTTTGCTTTTATTTTAAATTTGCCCGCTCATCAAAGGGTGAAAATTTTGCTTTTATTTTAAATTTGCCCGCTCATCAAAAAGTGAAAATTTTGCTTTTATTTTAAATTTGCCCGCTCATCAAAGGGTGAAAATTTTGCTTTTATTTTAAATTTGCCCGCTCATCAAAGGGTGAAAATTTTCAAGGTATACAGTATTTTATACATGAGGAAGATATGAACATTTTACAAACAGATTTCAAATTTGCAAGATTTTGTAAAAAAAAAATTGAATTTATAACACATTAACAGAATGATGCAAGATGCAGAGAGAGAGAGAGAGAGAGAGAGAGAGAGAGAGAGAGAGAGAGAGAGAGAGAGAGAGAGAGAGAGAGAGAGTGTGTGTTTGTGTGTCTGTGTGTGTGAAAGTGTCATTGTGTGTGAGTATGAAAGTGTCAAGTTTGTGTGTGAGTGTGAAAGTGTCATTGCGTGTGTGTGTGTAAAAGTGTTAAATTTGTGTGTGACTGTGAAAGTGTCAGATGCGTAGTGTGTGTAAGAGTGTTATATTTGTGTGTGTAGTGTGAGAAAGATGTGTGTGTGTGTGTGTCTGTGTTTGTGTGTGTGTGTGTCTGTGTGTGTGTATGTGTGTGTGTGTGTGTGTGTGTGTGTGCGTGTGTGTGTGTGTGTGTGTGTGTGTGTGTGTGTGTGTGTGTGTATGTCTCTTTGAGATACATCGGGACAAATAAAATCCCAGAATTCCATTACACACTTACCTGTAGGTGATACTGTTCGTATCAATTTGGCGTCAGTAAAATCAGACCAGCCTCTTCCAATGATATTGGCTCGAATCTGTAATTACATGAAAATAAAATAATTACAGAAAAATACACGATTAATACCGCAAGTTACCGCAGTGAAATGACATCGACCCGACAATGTCATTATAATGTCACAACACATCAAACAGTCTGTAATCAATCAAAAAACTAAACTCCAATGCCAACAGGTCACATGGAAAGAACAAAAAATCAATTTCTCTCCTGCTCTGTCTCTCTCTCTTTTAGTTTCTCTTCTCACTTTTTCTCTCACCTTCTACACAGCATATCTTTCCTCTTTTTCACTCTCTTTTTTTTCTAAGTACTTCCTCACTCAATTTCTGTGTTTTTCTCTCCCTCTTTGTCTGTCTGTCTCCCCCTCCCCTCTCTGGCTATCTCTCCCCCTCTCTCATTCTCTACCTGTCTGTCTCTCATTCTCTACCTGTCTGTCTCTCTCATTCTCTACTTGTCTGTCTGTCTGTCTCATTTTCTACCTGTCTGTCTCTCTCATTCTCTACCTGTCTGTCTGTCTCATTCTCTACCTGTCTGTCTCTCTCATTCTCTGCCTGTCTGTCTCATTTTCTGCCTGTATGTCTTATTCTGTTTGTCTGTCTATCTCATTCTCTCTCTGTCTCTCTCTTTCTATTTCTGTCTCTCTCACTCTCTCTGTGTAAAACATAGGTTAAAGGACAAGAAATGAATACAGTCTTGACTCAAAGACAACAAAACATGATATGCAAGTTTACAAAACATAGAGTCTTAAAGCTTAGTGCCTTAATGAAAGTTTTGCTGTTATAAGTAACAGAAGAAAACACAAGAGAATCCTTGTGTACCTAACAGACCAGAAACTGCTATAATAAAAAACATCGTATTACCCAAACCACTGAGAGTAACAATATTACTGCCATATGTTTACATGTACAAATATATCTAACTTAATTTGTCTGTACTTTAAGAGTTCGGAATGTGCAGAACGAAAAAGTTTATAGCTATTGAAGAGGCGATTATTACAGCAAAACAGAATCACATGGCATTCGAGTTAGAGGCTGATAAAGACAATTATAATATCGTAATATAATCCGTAATTACAACAGGAATTGGAAGATAGCAAATAAAACGTCTAAGTTATAAATCTGACTATATTTCAGGATGTGATGTCATCACGTTCCTGCGTTAGTTGTAAATTATACAACATTATAAACATAGGAAGACCACCCATGATAGATAGAACAAGTTCAATATACAATTTATTCTAGTGTTTACGATCTGTTTATAAAGATTTGATTTAGTTTTTATTTTTTTATTTAAGACGGATCATGGATTGTATATATCTTGTATCCTCTCCTGTTCATACGATGCCTATTTATTTATTTTATTGTAGTTTTACATCACATTCAGCCGTGGGTTTTCTTTCTGGCTTTATGTTGCCTTCGATTTACAGAAGACCGCATGTCAATGTAGGTGCAGCACATAAAAAAAAATTTGCTGTATTGATACAGGTCAAAAGCACATGTAGTAAGGTACAGTAAATATAGGACTGACCAGGTGATCATGTCAAATTATAGTATGTACAGTACTGACCAAAAGCATGTATATACAGAACTGACCAGAATTATGTACTTACCCTGACAAAATCTGAAAAGTTTTCCCCTTCAATCCTCCCTCCCTCCTTCTCTCTCTCTCTCTCTCTCTCTCTCTCTCTCTCTCCATTTTTCGCTACATGTTCATTATAAGAATTTATCAGTTATCAAGGTCACATTTAACAAAAACCATTACACAATTAAAAATAGGAAAAAAACACAAACAACAGTGGGCTGGGAAAACAGATGTTAAATGCAATTAAGAAATGAGCTAGGTTGGGTTTGTTTACACGTGTAATTATAAGTTTGTAGAATAAGATCACAGGGGTAATGTGGCCACTCTGTATCCAGCATGCACCACTTGCACCCACACACATGTTGCAGATAAATCTCGACACTTAAATCTCCTGGTTTCCTTACATTGCTGTGCTGGGACACTTAACTGAACATATCTAAGAATTGTTACGCTGGTATCAAACAATTTCACTATCTTCAGGGAAGAAAGAAAATCAGCTGGTCGACAAAATGCATTCTCCGGTATTTATCAGAGGTTTTATCGTCAAAATCCTTTCAATTCCTAAGGGGCTATCTAGTACTAGTAAGCTTAAAAGAAACCAGACATCAGTCTGTCAAGATTAACACTAGAAAATGTTGAGCAAGTAACTGGGAAATAAGTAGAAGACGGCATATCACGTATCATATGATGACATCTGTAACACTGGTATAGTTATTATATCCTGATTGGGATATCACTTGATATCTCCAAAGTGATTGATATATGAACTTGATATCTTTCTATCTATCTATCCTATTAAATATACTATACACATTTATATATATATATATATATATATATATATATACACAGTAAAACCTTTTTATGATGTCCTCGTTTCATTTGCCATTTCATTTATGCCACAGTTTTTGAGAGTCCACTTTTCTAATTTACCCAATAATTTCACTTAAGGATTCCCTCGACCTACATTGTATTATCAAACCCTTTTATAATGCCAAATTTGGGCTGAACAAATGGTGGCAATGTAACAAGGTGTGTGTGTGTGTGTGTTTGTGTAGGTGTGTGTGTGTTTGTGTGTGTGTGTGTGCACATGCATGCACGTGTGTTTATTTCCCTCAATCTGCATTCAAAACTTCCCAACTGAAGTCAAATGACAATGAATTTGAAGAGATTCTTGTGTTTTCAAATAGCTTTGTGTATTTCTAGATTTCCAAATTTCAATAAAATGTTTCCCAGTTTACTTTCAGAAGGCCAGTGATCTTTTCCTGAGTGCAATGTAATCTTGACCCAAAGTCACCAAAATTACTTAATACTCAAGCTCAACTACCTTTCCATGATGTTTAGGTAAAAAACACAATAAATTTATTCTGTAACTGGATATCTTTGTGTATTGATGGCATGCTATTGTCAAAAATGATGAAAACCATTGCTCATTTGATGAAAATTTCAAAAATATTAAAAAATTGTTTGAGTATGTACTTAAATTTTGAGTACCATACCCAATGTAATTATTCATATTTACAGGAAAATCATGAAAAGTGTGACACAAAAAATTTGGATGTGAAAGATGAAAAATAATCTGTTTCCAAATCACTTGGAATGCAAAAGTTTTACAAACAATTATGTAGTCAAAATAATCTCGAGCTCTGAGTATTGAGTAAATTTGGTGACTTCGGCTCCAGGTGTTCACCTCCACCTTTTAAAGCCTGGCCGATATCACATGACTTATAAATTGCCATTTGTGTCGTAAAAAAACACAATAAAACAAAGATACAAGATAACATGTCCAATATTATCACAAAGAAGTTGAACATCCCAGTGATGAAGATATACGCTCCGATATTTATATAAAGCGAAGACTTCTGTTCCACATCACAAGAGGTAATAATCTGTCTCTCTTGTATCTTTGTGTACATAATTTTTATCTTTATTAACACAATTCTGACAACTTCCTCCTGTTTTATCAATCAACTAGATCTCTCTCCCTCTCTCTCTTTAAACCATTTCATTGACACCAACATTTCATTTTTTCTCACTTGCTATCTTCTGAACACCTTTTTTTCTCACCCATTCCCTCGGTATATATTTCTTCAATTACACCATTCCTAAAATGCTTCCCTATCTATCCACTTAATTTATTCATTTCTCTCTCTCTCTCTCTCTCTGTCTGTCTCTCACCCCCATTTCTTGCCATTAAATGTTCTCTCTTATACTCTCACTCCCTGACTGCCTCTCTCTCTCTGTGTTTGTCTCTATCCCTGTCTGTCTCTCTGTCTGTCCGTCTCTCTGTATCTCTCTCCCTCTCAATCTCTCTCTCTCTCTCTCTGTCCCTATATCAGGCTCTCTGTCTTTCTCTGTCTGTCTCTAATTGTAAATATATCCCCTCTGTCTCTCTCTGTCCATCTCTCTCTGCCTGCCTCGCTGTCTCTATCTCTGTATCTCTCTCTCCATTACATTTCTCTTCACGTGTCATATCTCTTTCCATTAAACTCTCTTTCTCCCTGTTTGCCTCTTTCTGTCTGTCTCTCCCTCCCTATGTCTGCCTCTCTCTGCCACTCTCTGTCTTTCCCTCTCTCCCTCCCCACTGTACCACTTTATCTTTCTGTAACTTTATTTACTAGACAGCACTCAAGAACCAGACACACAGACCAGTAAATATTCTTTATGTCTACTGTTTTTATTATTCCCTTAAGAAAGTCAATTGGACAAAGGTAATAGAGATTATGTGAAGATCATTTGAGGGGTGTGAAACTGACAATAGGAAATATGAGAGACACAGAAAGGGATTGTGTGGAACTGACAAAATAGAAATGAGAGGCACAAAAAGGGGCTTATGTGAAAATGTAACTAGAGAATCAGTTGTCTTTGAGTCAAGTCAATAACTATTTCCTTCCTTTAACTCATTTCCCCTCATGAGCCACATTTTCACAGGCTGAAGTCATTGATGTAAAGAATAATCCATTATATGCCAAAGGTAGATTTAACCTATGTATTTCTCTGAGAGAGAGAGAGAGAGAGAGAGAGAGAGAGAGAGAGAGAGAGAGAGAGAGAGAGAGAGAGAGAATATAGTAAAAAGAAGAGATGAAGAGATAGAACATGTGAGATGAGAGAGAGATAAAGAAAGAGAGAAGAGAGGGAGAGAGAGAGACTGACAAAGAAAGTGAGATGGTGAGAGAGAATATAGTAGAAAGAAGAGATGAAGAGATAGAACATGTGAGATGAGAGAGAGAGAGAGAGAGAGAGAGAGAGAGAGAGAGAGAGAGAGAGAGAGAGAGAGAGAGAGAGAGAGAGAGAGAGAGAGAGAGAGAGAGAGAGAGAGAGAGAGAGAGAGAGAGAGAGAGATATTGTGGTATGAAAGGGAGGGAGAGAGTGACAGTAAGAAATGCCAGAAAACTGGTTAGAAAAAATGATATAGAAAAGAGAAAAATAATTAACATGACAGACACGTCAAATACTTGAATAGAAGACAGACAGTTACACAATCACAGACATATTGTTTAGTATATTTTTGGAGATAATGTTGGTATATCCCTCAGCACTCCATATCTGTTCTGTGTTAATACGGCCTACACTGACCTAACCGTTTTGACACTTTCTGTAAACTTTCTCGGAGTAAAACATCTTAACAAATTTCAATACGGCACACGTCAGTTTTTTGGGGGCTAATGTTAAACATATGGTACATTGTAGCCATCTTCACAATTTTTAGTTTTCTTTTTGACATTACAACCATAAAATTACATTGTACACGAACACAAAAATATTCCAACCTAAAAACAAAACAAACCGCCCAACTAGTGGCTCGTTTATGGACAGATTTCGTTTTCATTCCTAAACTTTGTAGCAAGTTCATTTTATTATTTATTCTAAATTTCCAAACAAAATTTCTGTTTCTATCTGTCTGTAAATAAAATTTATTCAAAATACTCTATCAAAGCACGGAAAAGCCATCATTTTTTATTTACCGGATAAACAGGAAGTGAATGACATTTTGAACCCATATTTTGTGATATATTGTTTCCTGGTGACAGTACATTTTTGCCTGTCAATTATTTTCCAGTGTACTATATGCAGAGTTTCCTCCCGGTCAAGCTTTCAGCCAGTATTTACTGACCGGCCACTCAGAACAGAAAATTATGAACTGTGTACATAGGACCAAATTGAATTACCATGTCCGTAGTTGTCATTGTATTTAAACAAGCTACACACTTAATTTTTCACGATTTTAGCAAGCTGCCCTAAGGAAAATAAATGAGAATTTCATGTCTTAATCTCCATGACCTAATCTTTCTAGTTCACTTTTTCCAAAGCAATTAGCCAAATATTGATCCATGGCCACAGATCTGATGCCATTTAAATCAACGTTGTTTTTTTCGTGATTTGTAGATGCTCGACAGAAAACAAGTCGCATCCCCTGGGCATTGCCGATTTGTCAAGTTGAGGGAGATGTCCAAAAGCTAGCAACGACAGTACCGAGAGGGTAATTAGTCCTCAAGTCACCAAGGGTGAGCTCGACTTCACATGAAAATAAATGTATTATTGTGGACGTATTCCCGCTGGTTCAAGGTACAGGAACACATACATCATGGCTATGTGGAGTTTGTATCCTCTTTGGGAGTGAATGGGTGCAAATATATTACCTCTGTCTTTAGTATACGGTATGTAGGTATCTCAGGCCCTTTTCTATAGTATCCCATGCGATTCAGATATTCAGCCCCATTCCAAATGCAAAATACATATGTTTTTTTCCTAACTTGATAAAATGAATTCCCAGTTTGGTGAACAGACAGTGAACGTAATGAAAAATAAATTATTGAAGGGGAAAATGCATTTAAAAACAGATTAAATTATATTTAGATTTACATGTCTGCAAATTATGTGTCCCCAATTTAACACAAATTCACATTTAACTTTCAATTTATATTGTCATGGGCATTTTCCCCAAATTGGCAGAAAAATGTCTGTATTTATCACTGCATGTTGTAAAATTTTTTTTAAAAAATGAAAAAAAAAAATTACCCCTCTCAAAAAGATGTGTAAAACTTTGGCTGAACTGTGAAAAATTGAAGATCTGTGCTAAAGACTAAGAATAAAAATAGCGAGCCCTCTTGTAAGACCCTTGGTCCCTGACTGTTTATCTTCTAATAGACCCTTAACACACAGTCATAAAAGGGACCACAGTTGATCAAGACCTCCAGAGTATATAAACATATTGCCTGGTCTCGACCACAAAATGTTGATCAGATAAAGGAAGACTAAACAAATCTCCTGCACTGAAGAGTGTATATATCATATATAGCATAGCATATTTTTGGCAATTTTTTTTATGATGTAGGCGTCATTAAAACTGTACCCACCTGAAAGCTATACTCTTTGTCCTGTTCCAGATTTCTAAAGGTGTAGTTCTGAAAGTAGGTCACATTGGTCTCCACATCACCAGTGCTCCACCGCTGGAACCACTTGACCTGATACATGTCGACACTGTATTTAAGATCGTGTGCAAGGTCCCACTTGAGAACCACGTTGTTGGTGGAGACACTGACCACATAAACCCTGGTGATGGTCAACATGCTGGTCTTGGTCAAGTACGTGCCCTCGGTGTACTGGGCTGGTTTACCACTTATTTGGGTCACGCCATTTTCAGCGTAAATCTTTATCATGTAGGTGGTGCTTGATTTCAGACCAGTTATCTGCACGCTGTGAATAAAGGAAGTAAACTTAAAAAAAAACTTTCTTATATTATTAAAACAAAAGTAAACATAATTTAACGAGCTTTGGCTACCTACCTGCCCACTTTACACAGGTAGGTAGCTTTGGCTACCTACCTGCCCACTTTACACAAGGCACATATACACCTGTCTTGAAAAACCACCCAATCTACCACTTAAATGTGGTCTTACAAGAAAGGTGGTCTCTCATAAGAGATTTTATATAAAAGATCATTTAACTGAGTGGTTTCCTTTAACTTATTTACCCCTAAAGACACATTTAGACTGGGCTAAGTCATTGATTTACGGAAGAGTCCATTGGTTTTCAAGGGGTTTATAAGTTAATGTGATCTCATGAGGCAGGTGGTCTTTCATGAAAGTGGTTTCTCAAGATAGGTTCAACTGTTACAGTATTTTTGTTTATTTTCTATTGTTATCTGTTTGTTTATTTTGTTAAGACAAGACTGTACAACAATGGATCATTACTGATTAAAAAAGTATGACTTTGGAGACCTTAAAAACAGCAAGAATCAATAGACACTTTCACGATTACTGTGTTCCTACTAATTTCCCCATTGCACACTTACCACTTTTGAGTGGTATCAAGACAAATAGTTCCCAATGACTAGTTTTAATTTAGTTCCCTGTGTACGATTTGAATTTCAATGGGTATGATTTGTGTTGGGTATGAAACTTCTTGTTGTCACCACTCAAAAGTGTTTGTGCGCAGGTGAGATTGGTATGAACCCGGTTATAGTAAAAGGGTGTATTACCCCTGAATTAAAGACTCAATATTTCTGTAACACTAACAGCAACATGATCATACAGATTATAGTCAAATCCCTGTTAAGAATTAATTCACTTAGAATTCATGTCAACATAATGAATTACAATTCATTTACTGAATGCCTGCACAATTTTCACTCCCACTGAATTTTTTGCCTATTTCTTATTTACATGTAGATAGGAGGACGATTTTTTGAAAACGAAAATGAAATTTTTAAAATAAATAAGTGATTTATGGATATTGTTTGGCATTCATCAGACTCTGGTGATTAAGGGCAAATTATCAGACTCTGGTGATTAAGGGCAAATTATAAAGTTAAACGAGACTTACCTGTAAGGTGAAGTTTGACTGTAATTTCTTCGACCAGTTGGGAGACTGAGGGATCAAATGAGATGATAATGCGGTCACGTGATTCATTCTTCAGAGCTCGATATCGAAATTCATCAATAAATGAAAGAGAGGGATGTATTTCAGGGTGGGCATTTGATCCCTCAGTCTCCCAACTGGTCAAAAATTACAGTCAAACTTCACCTTACAGGTAAGCTCGTTTAACTTTATAATTTCTTTCCTGTTGGGAGCCTTTCGTTATCAAATGAGACTGATGAATTTGATATCGTTAATTACTAAAAAACGAGTAATAAAAATATTAAATACTTAATTAATGTACAAGGAAAAAGAAAAAACAACAGTATCTGAAAATGACTAATGTATTATACTGGAGTACACATGAAATTGTAATTGGTATTATCGTGTAAAAACTTTTGTGTATAATCATTTAGCAAAGTTAGTTAATAGGCTATCACCAAAAGAATGGTCTATAGTGATTGACTTTTGATAGAATTTTCTAAATACACAGTCTTGCGACTATCCAACTGTTTTTAAAATAGTTTGTAAAGGTACTTTAAAGTTGTGAGCAGCACTCGCTGAAGCGGCACGCATGCTGTGAGGTTTGAAAATGGAAATGTCAATTCCTGATTTCATTAATATACTTTTAATCCATCTAGCGATGGTGTCTGGAGATGCCGCTTTATGGGGTTTTTGTGTTGTAATGAGTAGTTGCGTTTCTGTTTGCTGTAATATTGCTGTTTTGGTTAAATAAAATTGAAGAATTTTCAGCACGCATAAATCATGATCTGGCGTGAACGCAGAAAAATTCAATTCTCCCAAATGAGTTTTAGGCGTTGAATTTTTTAGTAAATCTCCTATTAATTTTTACGCATTCAACAATGTGAATATTCCGGATGTCCAGAAATTGTAATGTCTGTCCGCGTTGTCCTGATAATAATGCTAACAACATAGCAAGTTTCTGAGATAGCTGCAATAATGTTAATGATTCCAAAGGTGACAATGATTTTAAGTACTTGAGTACTATATTAACATTCCATGTAATATTATATCTGGGTAATGTTGGTCGATTTACAAATACTCCCTTCATAAATTTTTTAATTAACATGTGTGAACCGATATTTACACCATGTATATTGTCAAGATGTAAAATTGCAGATAATGCGCTTCTTGCAGTGTTTAAAGCACTATAACCAAGGCCGCTTTTATATAATTCTGTTTAAAAATGCTAACGCATTGAAAACATCGGCTTCAAGTGGATCAGCTTGTTTTTCACTACAAAATTGCAACCATTTGCGGAGATAGTTCCAATATTGTATTTTCGTCGACTCTCTCACAAGATGACATGATAATGTTAAGAGTGTCGACTGATAACAACCTTTGAGCGATTCCCTGACAAGCGAAAAAGCACCCAGTCTCATTTTCTTTAGGGGGTGAGATTGATGTTGTTTGTGTGTGGTAGAATTAATAGATCTCTGCGTTGCGGGAGAATAACAGACGTTTCTGACACCATCTGTAGAAGTTTTGGAAACCATGGTTGCGTTGGCCATATCGGAACAATCATCAAAACTTCCACCTGTTCCTTTTGAATTTTTTGAAGAACAGATCCTATGACACTGAAGGACAGAAAATGTAGCATCTCAAATGTGACCAATCGATAGAGAAAGCATCTATATAATTTGCGTGTTTATCAGGATTAAACAAACATAGTTTCTTAATTGCCCACGAAAAGGTCAATATCGAATGGACCTGAACAAACTTATTAAACACTTGTTTATTACATCCATTCGGTACCTATTTTTTCTGGATAAGACATCAGCCTCTGTGATCCTCACCGGAATAACATGCGGACAACCAGATGTTGTTATCATTACATGAAAACAAATGGATCCTGACAAATCATTAAAATTTTTCCACCCATTTTGTTAATATAAGTTACTGCGACTGTATTATCTAAATAGACACTTACATGGCAGTTAGAAATATGAAGAAGAAAAAAATAATTGCTAATAAAGCGGCTTTCAACTCTAAGAAATTGATATGTTCTTTTTGCTCTATAAAAGACCATTCCCAAACTGATGCATTCACTTGTTGTGTCATTTACCGCACCCCAACCTCGACTTGAGCTGTCACTTTTTATGATAATATCAGGCTTATTTGTGTAAATAGACCTAAAACTTGAATTTATATTTTTTATCCACCACTGAATATCTTGTATGCTCTCACATGACAGAGAAATTTTTGCTTCGAAATTTCCGAAATGTTGTTTTAAATAAAAATCTTTCTCTATTTCTAACAATTTATAGTGTAATGGGGCGAATGTTACACCTGGTTTGCTAGCAACCAACTTCCCAATAAATTGAGAAAGTTCGCGAATTGTTAATGGAGAATTTTGTTCCCGTGTTCGATAATCTTGGATGCTTTACTCTCCGTTAATCTTACCGTCATATCATGGAATTTATTTTGAAACCTAAGAATTGTATTTGCTGCGAGGGCAGGGATACCGATTTTTGTGGGTGAATAGTAAGCCCTAACTGATCCATAACATGGATAGTCTCTGTAAAATTCTGTGAACATTCTTTAAAACAATTGCCTATCAGTAAACTGTCGTCAATGTAACCAACATTTGTATATCCTAATTTTCTCAAATGTGAATAAACAGGTTTCATGATTTTTGTGAAGATATGTGCAGAATTCTTATATCCCATTGCTAAACAAGTAAATTGATATTTTTTATCCTGCCAAATAAAACGCAAGTATTTTCGGTCATTTTTATGTACTTTGATAAAATATATAAGCGTCCTTTAGATCTACAGAAGCAAACCAGCAATTCGGTGTTATCAAATTGATAGCTGATTTCAGAGTTTCCATTTTAAAATGATGATATTCCACGTAATCGTTTAAAAGATTTCAAATTAAGTATTATCCTGTGGCTACCGAGGGTCGCACGAAAATATTGGATATAAATTCGTCAAAATCGTTGGTATACACTTTTTCAATGATAACCCTTGATATGAATTTTTCTATTTCTTGATCAATAATTAAAAGTTCATCCGAAGTGAATTGAATTGGGGAAGGTATAACGTATCTGTTGCGGTTTCCTAGTAAATTCTAAATTGTAACACCGATATGTATTTTAAAATATTCAAATCGGATGTCAAAGAATTTCCATTGATTGTTGTATTGTGAAATTTTTCCTGCGGTAAAATTATCTGGCGTATTTTGTAAAACTACGTTGGTGCTCACCTGGTTACTCACACAATTTATTTCCTGTTCTTTGAGACTGAATTTGGAAACCTGATTTTTCCTGTATTTCTGGAACTGAGGATACCTGTATCCCCGTCCTATCCCTTGTGCTAAAAAATAATTTTGTTTTCTGCTATTATTGTCTTGACTAGACTGTGTGGAGTACCCGAAAGAAGGTTTTCGAGTAAAAGGTTTCCTTTTTCCTGATATCTGGGATCCTACTTTGTTGCCCTTTACGATATCCTCCATAACCTTGCCGAGATCATCACGAAACAAGTTTTCGCTTATTGGATGATCATTGGAGCATAGAGAACGGAATTCGTTGTTTTTGTCAGGTTGGATTATGAGCTCACGTCTTCTGTAAGCCAGATCAAATACACGAATTCAGACAATTTGAGTCCGTCAAGCGCTAATTTAAGAATTTCTGTCGGGATTATTTTCTCCTTCTTTGAGTTTGCTTCCAACAGTTTGTCAATCATTTGTAGTTGTGGTACAATCGCTTTGCATATCAACGCATGTGTTCTTTGCAGCCTTAGATCTTGATTTTTTGTGTTTTTATCTAAATGAGACCAAATCTCACTATTAACTTTAGGAGGAACAAGATTAGGTACGTTTATAGGCCGTAAATAATTTTCAGTGGCCTCTTTGATTGTTTGCCACATCAGCTAGCTTATCATTAATTTTTTCCCCGCATTTTTCCTCTGATCCGAAAACACTCTTTGATCTCTTTAAGCAGACTGTCTGTGTCTACTTCTCTGGTATCTGAATCAGATACCCGTGTTTCAGTGTGTGCAGCTTTTAATAAATCACTGAAATCGTCAGATTCTTCCTCGTCAGAAATATCTGATACATTGGTCATGTGCATGATTTGGGGTATCGAACCCGAAGTGGACGGTTGTTCATCTAAGGTAGATAATTTTCTTTTCTTCCCCTTTTTTAAATTCGGGGGTTGTACCTGTTTGTGCAACTAAATGGCTGACAAGCGATTGCATTGTTCTTTGACTTTGCAGCATGATTTCAACAAGTGTTGAGTTGTCTGTTATATTGACAAATGACTTCTCGCCGAACTCGCGAGCGAGAGTAGTCTTATTATGTTCATTGTCCATATCAGTTTCAGCTTCCCTGCTGTTATGAGTGTCTTCTTCAGCTGCCATTGTTGCTTTGTTTTGAGACTTCTTTAATGGAAATCGTAAAACTACGACGATTTGCCTTTATGTCTCAACTTTGTGCAATTCGTAAAACTACGACGAAATTGCCTTTGATATGTTTATGTATATGTAAAGATGTTATATACAAAAACGGTTAATAGAAAGAAGTTTGAACTGTTACGTTCTCCGTCTTAGTTAATTCCGAAAACAAAAATTACATAACAAGAAAGTTTGTGATGAAATAAGTATAACACTACAACGAATAAAGAAACTTTTAAATCCAGAAAACTTGAAAGTCACACTCCTTTGTATATAATGTCTAAAAATTATGAAAATTACTAAAATTAATCGCATATAGAAATGTAATTCACATAATTAGTTATCCCAAAAGTAATTGCGTCTGAATCAGAATCTATTCGCTTTATCTATGAATCACGTGACCGCATTATCATCTCATTTGATAACGAAAGGCTCCCAACAGGGAGAAGAAATTATCAGACTCTGGTGATTAAGGACAAATTATCAGACTGGTGATTAAGGGCAAATTATCAGACTCTGGTGATTAAGGGCAAATTATCAGACTATGGTGATTAAGGGCAAATTGAAGACAGAGAAAGAGAATATATGTTGTCTGTCATAAAAGGGCGAACATTTCCAGGTAGGCAATAATTCCTGCATGAAAAAACTGAAAACAAACCTGGTTGTGTTAAAGTTCCTCCACCCAGGAATAAAGATGGAACTGGAGTCACATTTGTCACAGTCGACTTTGTACTTTATGTCCTTGCGACCTCCGGTGTACAATGGTGGCGACCAGGTTAATGAGATGGAATTGTGGGATACTACTGCACGTAGGTTCAATGGTGCTGATGGTGGTTCTGCAAAATGCATAATTTGTTTCCGTTAATAAAGGACATTGATATGTAAAACAAACTGGTATAGACTTATGTCATGTGCCATGTTAATTAATTAACAGGACAACCAATTTACCAGACATTTTGTAAGTCTCCCAGGACAGTCCTAATAATTACATATACTCACATAACCTCCACCCCCACCACACACACACACGCATACCCATAAACACACACAAATATACCCACAAACACACACATACCTGAACAAACACAAACATATACCCACAAACACACACATACCCATAAACACACACATGTATATCCACAAACACACACATACCTGAACAAACACAAACATATACCCACAAACACACTCTCATCCACAAACACACACATAGTAAAGAATGAATGTGAAAGGGAACTAGATTTAATGGAAGGACTGAGAAAGAGTGAGAACAAAAGAGGAGAAAGGTAAGATACATCAATGAAGGGAGTATAAGCATGTGAAAGTGAGTTAGAATGAGAAGTGAGAAACTGAGAGAGAGAGAGAGCAGAAACAGAGACAGACAGTGAGAGAGACAGACAGATAGAGAGAAAAAATTAAAAGATATTCTTTGTGACCTGTAATCACTTTCACTTGTCAACGTTTTGCAGTGTCATTGACAAAAACATATAAAGGGATAATCCATTGTACAGATCACATAAATCACTCAGTTAAGTTTAAAAGCCGAGGAAAGAAAACATTATAAAACACATAATTGCCGACACTTGTAAACCCGACCCTTACAATAATGTTGCAATGAAACAATTATATCACCCGAAATCACATAATTATAAACAATCCGCAGTAATCGGACACCACTCCGCGAATAAAACTCGTCATGAAAACCCATTTATTCATCAAACTTTATTTCTTTTTCTGGACCAGGCATAATTATCTCCCTTGTCAGAAGAATTAATTGTCATCCATGGTTTCTTGAGGATGCAGGTGCACGGGCCATGCCAGGAGTATAAACAAATCGGTTTCCCAACAAATGTTAAATATTTTATTTGTTTGATATTTTATCTAAATTTCCTGGCTCTCTGGTTGCAATATACATTTAAAATGTGTTGCTTTAATATGTCCGAGATGTACATACATGTATCATGATTTTAAAAATTCAAATCCAGTCGACATAAGACACCCTCAAAAAACTAAATCCTCGCATTTCAACCTCCGGAGACAATTGAACTTGATTTCCGTGCTGTTAACACAAATCGCTTACAAATTACAAACAGGTGTCGGGTTACAAACAAAGGGAGATAATTGCTCAATCACAAATAACACAAAGAACTGTCGCATCAAAACAGAACAGAAAGAGATTACGATCAGTTTCAGGTTGCAGGTATTCTATATCGTCATTTACAAAAGCCCCAGGTTCTCGAGAGTATAAAACAAATCTCATCTTTAATTATGCTCTTATCAACTTGCAATTTTATTTTTGAAGACTTTTCCTGTTTTTAATTGCACCACACATTTTGTTACAAATGAGCCTGATGTTACTCTGTACCATTTCTTTTTAAAGTATAAACTCTAATACCTGGTTCCCTTGTTTACTTATTGAGTATGGTTCCCCATCTCTCTAAGTTTTTGATAATGTTTCCCTCATGTACCTGGAAGTATCTCATTTAAGTCAGATTAGCTGATCAACCCCTAAAGTCACATTTGAACCTGCCCATTTCAAAGAATGGTTAAGTCTACTGTCAGAATACAGGGGTTTATGATTTA
Organism: Atrina japonica; assembly: GCA_030159075.1. Lineage (NCBI taxonomy): Eukaryota > Metazoa > Mollusca > Bivalvia > Pterioida > Pinnidae > Atrina > Atrina japonica. Next base: position 253,633 of record BROG01000711.1, on the reverse strand, counting down.
GAACCCAAATTTTATAATAATTTTACACACAATATGAATTTGTTCACTCCTGAATTAGGACAGTAGACCATGCTATTGATTGATCTGGGTGAGTCTAAATGTGACCACAGTGGTTGATCAGTTAATGTGGGTATACTTGATAAACCCTACAAGTGCAGCAGTACTCCAAACAACACAGATTACATCTAGGTCACTTGTATGTTTTATTGGTTTTTTTTGGTAATACATGTTTGTGTAAATATACTCACGTGTACATGGTGCATTCTTGTCATCCAGACTGCTTCTGTAGTAGCCGACGTCACAGACACACTCGACTGATCTTGGTACATTAGTGTAGCTGTGTGCGGGACATTTTACACACGGGTGGCTCCCAATCGCCCATTTATAATACTCGGGTTGGCACTCTGAAAAATAAAAGGACACATGACTTCAACTTGTCTCCACAATACAAGGTGGCTCTCCAGTTTACATACTCTAAATGAGGTGGTGCTTAAGTGGTTGAAGGCAGTTTACTGCAAAGCAAGGATCTCTACGGCCAATTTTAGCATGGTCGTACAACAAGTCATAACCTATATTCTATGGCCTATTTTAGCATGGTCATACAACAAGTCGTAACTTTGTTCCGTCGTCCTCAGAATTCCCTCATCACTATGAAAGGTCCCACTGCCATCCCAAAAGTTGTCAATTTCATTGCTTATAAAGTGTACCTAATGTCTTGAGAGACCATCCCATCGGTCACTGAATTGCATGTGGTCCTTCAAGACAGGTGGTCTCTCAAAAAAGGTTTTACTTAATGGATCATTGAACCACGTGGTTCTCAGAACGTCGTCACATCAAGACAGGTGGTCTCCTCTCCTGCGAGTTGTCTGTCAAGACAGCTTCAACTGTAACTGATTGCTGATTGGTTACAATATTGTCAACAATTGCATATCATTACAGTGAAACTTGTATATAAAGACCCCTTAAGGACACAACAACAAACCAGTCTTTATAGGGAGGTGGTCTTTATATAGAGGTTGATTTGTACACAAATGGTACAATTGGGGACAGCAAAAAAACAAATGACCAGGTGGTCTTTATACACAGGTGGTCGCTAAAGCAGGTTTTACTGTATTATCATTATAATCATTAATTTTTGCTTTTCCTTTTACATTTTGCCAACAATATCACTTGCATCACCAGCTTTAGGTGAAGTGCCACAAATTCTTACATATGCTATGGACTGGTGTCGTGGCATGGGACCTCGGTTTAATTACTTATCTAAAATACAAGTGGCTTTTACTTCTTATGCTGCTTCCCTGGCCAGAGAGCAGCAACCATGTTTCATGCCACTTGCCAAACAGCAGCCACCACTTTTCGTGCCACTTATTATTTTTTTTACATGCCACTTATTACTTTTTTTACATGCCATTTATTACTTTTTATATGCAACTTATAATCAATTATGAGATGCCACACAAAGTGTCAATTTTGTCATGTGGTGGTCCCAGCAAACTAACATGGTGCTGCAATATTCAACAAGTCACCACACTTTAGTGTGTAACCACAATCAGTGTGATTATTCTCCGAACATGAAACTTAATGCTAGTGCTGTAAACTAACCCAATCTTTTCTATTAAAAATAGAGATGGTTAATTGTAAGATTTATAACTGAAAAGAATTTATTCCCCTATAGTCTCATTTTAATATAGAAATCATTGACAACTTTGGATATTTTGTTAGAAATTCAGAATAAATGTATATACAGGCGATTTTGCTGATTGTGTCAGCGAGTTACGATATTCCAACAGATTTTTGTTAGCATGTAAAATTCTAATTACAGCCATCCATCATTTATATGATACATGGGCTCGTCACAAAGCAATGAATTATACATGTATATAGGATAAATTTTGTGTCAGGCAATAAACATCCTAGATTTTTGTAACATCATCCACAGCCTTCAGACAATATTAATAATTTTGTAAGAATCTAATCAACAGACTAAATGTACAAAAGTTTCCATTTTTGAAATCTTTAGGATGTTCAAGAGTTTGTTTGTGTGTGCATATGTGTGTGTGTGTGTGCATATGTGTGTTTGTGTGCATATGTGTGTTTGTGTGTGTGTGTGTGTGTGTGTATGTGTGTGTGCATGCATTATGTGTGTTATGTATGTACAATGTATACTTTGTGTGTGTATGTGTTGTGCATTGTGTGTGTGTGCATATGCCTGTGTGTTTGTGCATGCATACATCCATGTGTGCTTGTATTTATTTGATTATGTGTCTGTAATGTGTCTGTGTATATGTGCAAGCCTATGTACATGTTATTGTGTCCATTTGCCTTTATAAGTGTGTCCTAATGTGTATAAGCGTATGTCTGTGTGCATGTGTTCATGTGCTAATGTGTGTAAGTGTATGTCTGTGTGCATGTGTTCATGTGCTAATGTATGTAAGTGTATTTCTATGTGCATGTGTTCATGTGCTAATTTCTGTGTGCATGTATTCATATGCTAATGTGTATATGTCTTTGTGAATATGTTCATGTGCTAATGTGTATAGAGTGTATAGTGTATGTCTGTGTGCATGTGTTCATGTGCTAATGTGTATGTCTGTGTGCATGTGCTAATGTGTATGTCTGTGTGCATGTGCTAATGTGTATAAGAGTATTTCTGCATGCATGTGTTCATGTACAACTGTGTATATGTCTGTGCATGTGTTCATGTGTGTATAAGTGTATTTCTGCATGCATGTGTTCATGTGCTAATGTCTGTGTGCATAAATGAATACAGGGAAATGAAACATGTGACTACAATAAGGAATTATGGAGAATGAAAGTAGAAAGAGACCAAAATTACTGACAAAGAACAAAGTCCACTTTAACTTATCTATCCCTGAGAAATAATGGATTCTGCTTAAAATCAATGACACAGGTCAGTCCAAATGTGTCTTCAGATTTTCTTTTCAATTTTCATTTTTCAGGGAGAAGAAAAAACAAATTATGTCGACCAGAAGGGATCATGAATATTGAGAACGTAAATACGTCAACATAGAAAGTACACAGTCTGCTTTGTCCTAAGTTTCCAATGTTTCCAATGTTTCCAATGTTTTTGAAGTTCTATGACTAACTATTTTCCTCCCAGTAATGCATCTTAGCATAACAATTTGAAAACTTAGTACATGGTACAGATATTTACGAAATGTGACACACATAAAACTTACATCTGTCGTATATATCAGCTGCGATCCCAGCATCCAATGATATGTTTATAATTACAAGACTTGTCATAAACAAAATTGAAACATAAAGACGCGGGGTCAAAAACCTTTGCTAAATTACCTACTCTGTGTTCAGAACTTAAATCATACATGTAATAAGAACCGAACAAGATGTGTTTGTGAAACACAAATCCCCCCCACAAATGATTGCAATGTCCTATATTTTTACACCATCCTACCCCCCAGGGGCATGTGATGTCAGTGAAGTGTGAGCAACCCTTAGATGAACTTACAGTCTACGTTTGGTTACTGTATCACAATCCAAACTTGAAATATTGCACTTTTATATGTAAGTGGGACAGAATTACAGACAGACAAACACAGAGACAGAAAGATGGATGATCCAAACACTAGATGCACCCTTGGAACCTTTCACTCTGGGGGCATAAAAAAAATCATAAAAAATAACTTCCTGGCTTAATTTTAAATATCTCTATGTCCCCACCCTCCCTTCTTCTCACCCCAAGTCCAAAATGCAATGTTGCAACAAAGATAGTAAATTTGGAATTTCATTTCAAAAATAATTACGATGTAAAAGTTAAGTGATGAATGCAGGCAAAAATGAAGAGAGAAATTTAAAAAAAAAAAAAATTCTTTTTAATTCTTATATCTCTTTGGCCCTAGGTCTAGAATGCCATGTTTTGTGACAAACAAGTTGAATTCAGATGGGTTAAACTCAAAAATAATTATGATGAACAGGCAACAAGTTTTGTTTCCCAGCTGCAGCATATTTCCATAAGGCTAGAAAAACTATTTTTGACAAATGATGAAGATGAAGAAGTGTTATGTATCATAATGTGACAGAGTAGGTTTTTCCAAAACTTTCACAGACTGAAACTTGTTCTAGAGTTCCCCGCCCCTCCTCTCCTCCACACACACACATTGTTTCTTGTACACTGGATATAATTCTATTGAGTATGACACTCATTCTCTGCTGCCTGTGTATGTATGTGTATTTTTAACTTGTCAACCCCCTGTTATCACATTTAGACTCCACCAAATCAATAAATAGTATGGTCTACAATCATAATTCAATAGTGAACAAGTTCAAATTGCATGTAAAATTACAACGAAATTTTTATTCTAAATCATACATGCCTGATTTCTGACAGTGGACTTAACCATTCTTTGTAATGGGCAGGTCTAAATGTGACTTCAGGGGTTGACGAGTTAATCATATGATTCTTTTTTTATCTTCTTTTTTTAATCACCTTGGACATATATTTTGATTTTGATTTTTTGTTTTACGCCATACTCAACAATTTTTCAGTCAGTCAGTTTTTTATGGAGGAGAAAATACCCGGGTGACCTTCCACCTTTGGGACATATTTGCCCACATTTATAGAAAGTGTCCCTTTTGTAGGTGAAGGGCCACAAATTTTGACCTATATATTGGACTTATGTCTATGCTGAATAGGTTCCTAAATGTGTCTTGTGTGCCAAGAAGTCAGACCTCCATATATCATCTTATCCTACAAGAAGGATAACCTCCATATATCATCTTATCCTCCAAGAAGCCGGACCTCCATATATCATCTTATCCTACAAGAAGCCGGACTTCCATATAGCATCTTATTCTACAAGAAGAAGGACCTTTATATACTTTCTTATCCTACAAGAAGCCGGACCTCCATATATCATCTTATCCTACAAGAAACCGGACCTCCATACACTGTCTTATCCTCCAAGAAGCCGGACCTCCATATATCATCTTATCCTCCAAGAAGCCGGACCTCCATATATCATCTTAGGTCCAAGAAGCCGGACCACATATAATCTTATTTTGACCTCCATATACTGTCTTATCCTACAAGAAGCCGGACCTCCATATATCATCTTATCCTACAAGAAACCGGACCTCCATACACTGTCTTATCCTCCAAGAAGCCGGACCTCCTTATATCATCTTATCCTCCAAGAAGCCGGACCTCCATATATCATCTTATCCTCCAAGAAGCCGGACCTCCATATATCATCTTATCCTCCAAGAAGCTGGACCTCCATATATCATCTTATCCTACAAGAAGCCGGACCTCCATATATCATCTTATCCTACAAGAAGAAGACCTCCATATATGATCTTATCCTCCAAGAAGCCGGACCTCCATATATCATCTTATCCTACAAGAAGCCGGACCTTCATATACTGTCTTATCCTACAAGAAGCCAGACCTCCATATATCATCTTATCCTACAAGAAGCTGGACCTCCATATATCATCTTATCCTCCAAGAAGCTGGACCTCCATATATCATCTTATCCTACAAGAAGCTGGACCTCCATATATCATCTTATCCTACAAGAAGCCGGACCTCCATATATCATCTTATCCTACTAGAAGCTGAACCTCCATATACTGTCTTATCCTACAAGAAGCCGGACCTCCATATATCATCTTATCCTACAAGAAGCTGGACCTCCATATATCATCTTATCCTACAAGAAGCTGGACCTCCATATATCATTACTAGAAGAAGCCGGCTCCTATCATCTTATCCTCCAAGAAGCTTGTCTTATCCTACAAGAAGCCGGACCTCCATATATCATCTTATCCTACAAGAAGCCAGACCTTCATATATTGTCTTATCCTAGAGATGACTTGCCATTCTCGACTTACACTGACTGCTTGGCAAAGTAACATTTCAAGATGTACATGTTTCATTATTTCTCTGAAACACATAATGCAGCTCAGGACCTAATAATTCCAACAATACTAAAATCATCGGAAATAGAAATCTAACTAGGTATCCTAACTAAAATGTGACCGATAAGGGACCACAGAGTCCATTCTCATCTATGACTGGTACATTACAATCTAGGTCAGTTGAATGTTTTCATGTAATTTCTAAGTTTAACTCATCAACCCCTGAAAAAACAATGGACTCTCCTATAAATCAATGACTTAGATCAGTCCAAATGCGTCCTTAGGGTTGAGTAGGTTAACATAACAGTAGATGTTTGTGTAAACAGGCTCAGATAAATATCCATGACTTAGTCATACGGATAATTCACATTTATCTCAATCCAATTGTAATATGGAACCGGAAAATAAATGTAGTGGGGAAAATTGTTAAAATGTCGGTTATCTAAACACCATTAAGAAGGAATGATAGATGTATTATTAAAGATATGTTGAAGTTTTGATAATACCTCTTTCATCATAACGATTTCATTTTGTAGTCACATGACTAATATTCGATCATCGAGGGAAATTTATACATATATTTTAACACTGGGACTTCTGTCTTCCAGTAGAAATATATATATATATATATATATATATACACACACACACATGTATAAACTTTTTTCTTATGGGAAATGAACTGATCAAAGAAAATGTAATTAAAAAAGTCAATGTTTGTTTATAATCATGTTGAAGATAACGGCATAAAGGCAGACTGCGGCAAAACATTCAAACTTTCCTCTCCCGCATTGACTAAATCTGACCACATAAAAAGAAATATAAGAAATGAGACAAAGTCATTTTTATAATAACAAGGTTCAGCCTGACAGAGTCAATGAAGCGTTTGAATCAGAGAACTTTAATTTCATTCACTTGGAGGGACTAATTATGTTTACCCTTTAATATAAATCTTTCAAAATTCTAGATCAATGCATATAAGTCATCCATGAAAAGAAATTCATGACTTTTATTCTTTTTTTTAAATATTTCAAAGCAGAAAAATATGAAAATTTAGTGGCCTTGGGAAAATCTTGATATTTAAAATCTCCCGATGTTTGAGATATAGGGTTACATGTGTGTGTGTGTATGTGTGTGTGTGTATATATATATATATATATATACATATGTATGTGTGTGTGTGTGTGTGTGTGTGTACATATATGTGTGTGTGTGTGTGTGTATATGTGTGTGTGTGTGTACCATATAAGCAGAATTCTTAGTGAGGATTCAATTCTGTAACTATTAGCTAGAATGTTGAGATCACTATTCTTTGTATATTTTTATTTTTTTTTTTTTTTTGGAATCATAACATCACCGAAATTACTTCTCGCTAAAATTATATCAAGTTTTTAAGGACAAAACGTTAAATTTGCATCTCACTAAAACTTCAACTTATACGGTATACACGTACCTGTATATGCACACATATATAGGTGGAACCTGTCTATAGAGACCGTATTTCAGCAGTAGAAAAGGTGGTCACCCCAGATAACTGGTCTCTCAAAAGAGGTTTTATTTGCAGATAAGTTAAAATGTGATCTCAAAAGACAGGTGCTCTTTGATGGCAGTGGTTTCTCAAGACGAGTTCCACTGTAATACCAGGAATTTTCCACACTCTTTTGGGAATGGCGCCTGGGCCTTTTGAATTGGGAATTTTAGCAACATTGTATTGAAATTTGGAAATCTAGAAATACACAAAATTATGTTAAAATACATGGATCTCTTTAAATTCATTGTCATTTGACATCAGTTGGGTAATTTGGACTGCAAATTGGGGAAAAAATGCATTGTTTTTTGCATTGGGAATGGGGCCTTATTTCGGCCCCGTATGATAGGGTGTAAAATCCCTGAATACGGTGTAATACGATGAAACTTGTATATAAAGACTCCCTTAGGGGCACAATAAAACCTTATAGGGAGGTCTTTATAAGAAGGTGATCTTTATTTAGAGGTGGATTTGTACAAAAATAGTACAATTGGAGACAGCAAAAAACAGTCTTCATCACCAGGTGGTCTTTATACACAGGTGGTCTTTATACACAGGTGGTCTTTATACACAGGTGGTCACTAAAACAAATTTACTAAAAGCAGAAATTTTCAAAAAGTCGTATTAACTCATCAACCCCTGGAAAACAATGGACTCTTCTGTAAATCAATGACTTAGACCAGTCTAAATGTGTCTTTAGGGGGGGAATGAGATAAACATTCTATGCTACAGACTGTTAGGTTGTTGGGTCTAACATTTACTTCTATGTACATTTTTGGGGGCTTTTTTATAATTGATTATAGAGAGTATGAAAAAGACATAAAAAGTCAACAACAAAAAAAATACAAAAAATAGCTCAGCATTTTTTCTACATGTCTCCACACTGTACAATGTACATAAAGAATTCAAAGCGTCTTAAATGTAATAGCCTTTTTTCATCTGTGTGTCTCTTAACAGCAGATACAATGGATGATTTTTTTTATAATTAATATTAAAAGAATTGAAAAAAAAAACAATTATAGATCAGAATTTTTTTTTTTAAATGTGAAAGAACAGTCAGAAAATATATTTAAAAAATACAAAATATTTTTTAAATAAATCTGTATCAAATGATCAATTATTAACATGATTATGTTTATTTCCATATTTGTTTGAACAGTATTTTGACAAACACAAGAAAATCTAATTATTCTTTTTTTCAGATCACATTACTCCATTTATTCATCCTATTTGAATTTTTTTGGTATGAATTGATTTAAGATTTCAGACATTATATGTCTGGTAAATTTACTTCTTTGATATTTTTGGACGCGCTATAATCAGATTTCATAATCAATCAAATTTATCTGCGACACAACCGGTAATTTTCGTTAAAATTATTATTATTCCTAAATCAGGAACTAATTTAGACTTTAGACTTACAATTACACAGCATTTATTTTCTTCCATTAATTTCTACTCAACAGATCAACTTAAAATTAAAATGATTTGTGTGTAAAACTTAATCCTTCAAGACATTTACAAATTTATGTAAATCTTTAGGGCTATACTTGAAAATCATCAACTTATCAACCCCTGCAGTCACAATTAGACTCACCCAGGTCAACAAATAGTACGGTCTACTGTCATAATTCAGGAGTGAACAAGTTCATATTGCATGTAAAATTATTATAAAATTTTGATTCTAAATCATACACCCCTAAATTCTGACAATGGACTTAAACCATTCTTTGAAATGGGCAGGTCCAAATGTGACCTCAGGGGTTGATGAGTTTAATATTTATCAACAAAGAAAGACATGCATGTATTGAAAAAAAAAGAAGGGAAGTGAAATTACATTTGCCGATTTAAAGTTACATGTAAGCTCCAGGATTAGTTTATTTGCCCATTTACAACAAGCATCTTGTTTTATAGGTTAGAACTTTGTTAAAACTAACGAGCTAATTAATGGATAAATTTGGCAACATTAAGGAGCAAATAATGATGGGTCTGTATCAACCACAGCTATTGTCTGTTAAGTTCACCCTAGATTTTTGATACAAGTTATAACAAAAGCATGTTGGAAAATCAAATCTACTTTATTTATAAGACTATAAAGCTTAGGGTAGACACAAAATGAAATTGTTTCATTTTAAGCTCTGGTCTGGTGGTAACGATGTGTCAATCAAATAAACATCCACATACATTTTGTACCACGTCAATTTTTATTCACCCCTAATGACACATTTGGACTGGTCTAAGTCACTGATTTATAGACAAGTCCATTGTTTTTCTGGGGTTGATGAGCTAAATAGGCACTGCTGATAATTTGCAAGTGACACAGATTTTCCTAACTCTTTTGGGAATGGTGCCTGGGCTTTTTGAATTTGGAATTTTAGCAACACTTTACTGAAATTGGAAAATCCATAAATACACTCCAAACATGTCTCTAACAAATATCTTCAACATCACTGTCATTAGACTGTGAATTGGGAAAGTCATTCTACACTGGGAATGGGGCCAAATTTGGCCCCATCTGATAGGGTGGAAAATAGTGACCATGGGGTTATTTGTGTTTATCAGTTTACATGTATACGGATCTATAATAAAAATTCTGACTGGGGACAGTATGTGAACATGTATAAGTGTGTGGGAAGAGGAACATGTGTATGTGTCAATGTGTGTAGTGTATGTGTGTACAGATGTATGTGTGTATGTTACTGTGTGTAGTATATGTGTGTACAGATGTATGTGTGTATGTCATTGTGTGTAGTATATGTGTGTACAGATGTATGTGTGTATATCATGGTGTGTAATACATGTATATGTGTGTATTAGTGTATGTACATTGTATGTACAGATGTATGTGTGTATGTCATTGTGTGTAGTATATGTGTGTACAGATGTATGTGTGTATGTCATGGTGTGTAGTATATGTGTGTACAGATGTATGTGTGTATGTCATTGTGTGTAGTGTATGTGTGTACAGATGTATGTGTGTATGTCATGGTGTGTAGTATATGTGTGTACAGATGTGTGTATGTCATGGTATATATGTGTGTACAGATGTATGTGTGTATGTCATGGTGTGTAGTACATGTATATGCATGTATTAGTGTATGTACATTATATGTACAGATGTATGTCATGGTGTGTAGTATATGTGTGTACAGATGTATGTGTGTATGTCATGGTGTGTAGTATATGTGTGTGTACAGATGTATGTATGTCATTGTGTGTAGTGTATGTGTGTACAGATGTATGTGTGTATGTCATTGTAAGTACATATATGTACAGATTAGTGTATGTGTGTACAATCATGAATGTCATGGTGTGCAAATATTCAGTGTAACACAGAAACAGTGAATATAGAACTACTAATTATTCATTATATCTTGTACATTGGTAACTTATTTTAAGCAAAAGATAATTTATTGATACAGCACTTAGGTGACATCAACAGACACTGAAATACTAATAAAAGAATCAACATAATTCCATATCTTATTTTTCGGAAAAATATTCATTTTTTTTGTGTCTCAATATATCGTACTGGCAGAAATAAAATCGCAATAGATCATTGTATCGATATATTGTTACACCACTATTTGATATTCAGTGATCTGACACCTTCTTTTCCATTACCTTCAGTTCACTTATCAATTAGGTATTTAAAAGAAAATGGCGTCCACTGAACCAGAAAGGGAACATACGACATGTCACTGGTTATAATTCAGACATCACTCAGCTTTGTGCAGAATTGCTGTAAATTCGTGCATTTGATCTCGATCCTTTATTATTACACTTAAACGTCTCTTTCATAACAATGAGATGACCCTATGACCTCCCTCACCTGTCTCGCCCTTTACAAAATATCCCCATAATACGATCTGCATCTAATACACCCGATTGTCCTCGTCATGACAACCATTAACCAATCGGTAAAAAATTTGCCTTTATTGCCACACAGCTATTAATACGAGAAATGTTATTGCCAAGACACAATTTAAAATTGATGTTCTCATCAATTCGGGGGCTTAACCTGTCACAAGAATCCAGGTAAAATGAAGACGGAACAGGTAAAAAGTCAAGTACACCTTCCCCCATACTTTTTACAGTTACAATTCATCAACTTCCATTTCTACCAGTACATAAAACAGATTTCACCGCCCAAAAATAGCTGCACTACAATGGTTGAAACTTACGGAAACAAAATTAATCAGTTATACAAACGCACTGGAAAACCTTTAGTTACGATGTTGACAGGAAGGTGTTCTTCATCTAATTGTTTTACAACAAAATACCAGAAAATATATTGAAAGCCATAAAATTAAATTTTCTTCCCAAAACAGAATTTTAATTCAGCAATTACTCGCTTAGCCTCCATGGACTTTCATACCAAGGTATTGATAGCTCATTGGTTTGTTATGTTTTTATCGATGGGAATCCTCTTTAAAGCAGGATTATTTTTAAGTGCCCAGGCCAAGGTTTCTGAAAGTGACTAGGTGCATGTCGAAAAAAATATTTTTAACTTTAATATAAACTATTTAACGATTTTACCCCTAAGTACCTGAAAGATATGTACTTTTCTACTGTTTTAGACTAGTCTATTAAGGTTTTTTTAAGGGTTAACAGAAAACATTAAACATTTGCAGCTTTTTGAAATATTGAATATTCTGTGAGCAATTTGAGCAAATTCGAAATTTATTGAAATTGAAGAAAAATAATGAAAAAAAAGAAAAATTACACACTGCAAACTCTCAAACAGTTTCTAGATCTAGATAATTTAGAAAATTGTGTTGTTGTTGTTGTTTATTATATAAGAAAAATACTGGAATAAATAAACAAACAAACAAAAATAGAATTACGTTGTATGGGTATTGTACAAATGTACTGTGTTGTGGCATCTCTCATAAAAGTCACTTTGACCTTTTTAAATCTAATTAGTCCCATTATTATCACTAATTAAGTTGTTACGATGGTTGTAGTACACAAGATCACACAGTACCACATACACCACATGTGGTGCCACAATGCATCACCTACTGAGGTTTATGCATGTAGAAAATCTCTACATCCCTTTGAAAACACCAGTAACAATGAGTGACTGTTCAGGCCAGTGACACACAAAAATGTCTTCCACATTAGGGAACCGCTATCATTCAAATTTCTCATCAAAGTGCAATCAACTCTTTTTTTTTAATATCATACATAAATCAAACATGACTTGATATTGGTAACGACCACAGATTACGACATAATGTCTTAAAACTCGTGATTGGTTTTGATAAATATTAGTGTTATAACAAAGAATTGATTTAATATGATCACATGTCCAATAAAGCTAATCTTCCGTAAAGTTGCCCGATCAGCCGCGGTTTATGAATTTCAATACACCTCCTACCCAGAGCCCGCAGAGAACGCTCTTTTATCATAGCATCGTGTCGTATTCCGTCATCAATTTTTAACAGACAGCCCGATGATAATAGAAAAAAAAAACAACATCACTTTCATTCTGGTTATATCCATGTTTCAATTTTCACTTTGTGCGGTGTAAGGAACTGCGGCTCTTCGCATCACTTATACCGTTGTATTTCTGTTCCGGTAATTGGTGATCGTCTTCCAACTGTTTTATTATGTAGTCATCTCTTTCACAGGCCGTTAATTTCACAGTTGTTCATTTCTTTCTTTTCTCCAAAACTTCAATGCTTGACTATTTTCTTTTTTTCCCCCATTTTTCTTATTGATCGATTTTCGTTTTGGTGTCATATGAACTTTAAAAATAATTGAGAACTTGCAAAATCTCTGTATGTTACAAATTATGATTAGAGGAAGAAGAGAGCAAAGAAAATGATGATGGTGATGATGATGATGATTATGATGGTGGTGGATGATGATGATGATGATGATGATGATGATTATGATGGTGGTGGTGGATGATGATGATGATGATGATGATGATGGTGGTGGTGGTGGTGGTGGTGATGATGATGATGATAATGGTGGTGATGATGATGATGATGGTGGATGGTGATGATGGTGGTGATAATGGTGGTGATGATGATGATGATAATGGTGGTGATGATGATGTGAGTGCTGTATCAAATGTATTTTGATGATAATTTATGGTGGTGAGAATGATGCTGATATATGACACCTGGATGATTTCATGATGATGATGATTATTGCCCCAGTTATTATTGGTGGTGATTGATGATGGTAATTTTGTACTCAAAGTATTTTTGCTCATGGATTATTTCCCCTGGTTAGGATGCTAATATACTGTACACCTGGACATTTTCACCCCTGGTTATTATTGCCCCTGGTTATTTTTGCTCCTGGACATTATTTCCCCTGGTTATTTTTGCCACTGGTTATTTTTGCCCCTGGTTATTTTTGCTCCTGGTAATTATGTCCCTGGTTATTATTGCTACTGGTTATTTTGCCCCTGGTAATTTTGTCCCTGGTTATTATTGCCACTGGTTATTATTGCCACTGGTTATTATTGCCCCAGGTTATTTTTGCCCCTGGTAATTTTGCCCCAGGTTATTATTGCCCCTGGTTATTATTGCCCCTGGTAATTTTGTCCCTGGTTATTATTGCCCCTGGACATTATTGCCCCTGGTTATTATTGCCCCTGGTTATTATTGCCCCTGGTAATTTTGTCCCTGGTTATTATTGCCACTGGTTATTATTGCCCCTGGTTATTTTTGCCCCAGGTTATTTTTGCCACTGGTTATTTTTATCCCTGGTTATTTTTGCTCCTGGACATTATTTCCCCTGGTTATTATTGCCCCTGGTTATTTTTGCTCCTGGACATTATTGCCCCAGGTTATTATTGCCCCAGGTTATTTTTGCCCCTGGTAATTTTATCCCTGGTTATTTTTGCTCCTGGACATTATTTCCCCTGGTTATTATTGCCTCTGGTTATTTTTGCTCCTGGACATTATTTCCCCTGGTTATTATTGCCTCTGGTTATTTTTGCTCCTGGACATTATTTCCCCTGGTGATTATTGCCTCTGGTTATTTTTGCTCCTGGACATTATTTCCCCTGGTTATTATTGCCCCTGGTTATTTTTGCTCCTGGATATTATTTCCCCTGGTTATTATTGCCTCTGGTTATTTTTGCTCCTGGACATTATTTCCCCTGGTTATTATTGCCTCTGGTTATTTTTGCTCCTGGATATTATTTCCCCTGGTTATTATTGCCTCTGGGTTATTTTTGCTCCTGGACATTATTTCCCCTAGTGATTATTGCCTCTGGTTTTTTTGCTCCTGGACATTATTTCCCCCTGGACATTGCCTCTGGTTTCCCCTGCTCCTGGATTATATTTCCTCTAGTTATTATTGCCTCTGGCTGCTCCTGGACATTATTTCCCCTGGTGATTATTGCCTCTGGTTATTTTTGCTCCTGGACATTATTTCCCCTGGTTATTATTGCCTCTGGTTATTTTTGCTCCTGGACATTATTTCCCCTGGTGTTATTATTGCCTCTGGTTATTTTTGCTCCTGGACATTATTTCCCCTGGTTATTATTGCCTCTGGTTATTTTTGCTCCTGGACATTATTTCCCCTAGTTATTATTGCCTCTGGTTATTTTTGCTCCTGGACATTATTTCCCCTGGTTATTATTGCCTCTGGTTATTTTTGCTCCTGGACATTATTTCCCCTGGTTATTATTGCCTCTGGTTATTTTTTGCTCCTGGACATTATTTCCCCTGGTTATTATTGCCCCTGGTTATTTTTGCTCCTGGACATTATTTCCCCTGGTTATTATTGCCTCTGGTTATTTTTGCTCCTGGATATTATTGCCCCTGGTTATTATTGCCCCAGGTTATTTTTGCCTCTGGTTATTTTTGCCCCTGGATGTTTTTGTCCTTTTATGACAGAAAACATATTGCCCCCCCCCCCCCTCCCACAATCATCTTAAATTTGCCCTGAATCACCATACATATAGTCACACGGATGTTATAAATGTCTATGCTTTAATTATGAAACTTAAAAGTTTAACCTTAATTTATATTCACCCTCTCTTCACAGGGCGAAAATGCTGAAAATTAAACAGGAGCAAAAATGCCCAGTTTATACAGTAATTAAAACAAGCACTCTGAACCCAATCTGGAAGAATCGACACTTCACCTTGGATTTGCACAAAATGTTGAAAATTAATGACATTTTGTACAAGTACTGAAAACCGGGGTAGGAGACGTGTAGGAAGTTTGTTAGTTCTACTTAATGCTGAGTGACATAGGTTTGAACACAATGAATATAAGATTATTCACATTCAACTAGTTCAATGGATTTTAAAGTTTACACGTACTGAATTTAATGTGTATTGTTTATCTCTCACATTCTAGTTTTTTTTTTTGTAAAATATCTAAACAAAACCATAAATAAAGCAGATCTATGAAAAGGAACAGAATTTTTGTCTTTTTTTCAAAACAAACATTTTTGTGTAGGTGCCAGCGATGTAACAAAAGAAAAGCTATTGTTTCCTGCAACTATAAGCGTTTCAGATAATTTAATTAAGCCAACAAAAGACGAGAAAGCCGATCTTTCACAGACCGATGGGTACAAAGTCGTATATTTCAAATTTATATTTTCGTGCAAATTTATATATCTATGGAAGATTCTTCGTGTGTTGAGCATACAATGTACATGTAATTATTGACTTTAAACAATAGAAAGAACTCGAACACCTATGATTCGGCATTTTTATCTCCGTGTGTTTATATAAAGAACTTAATAATTTACAACCCTATAGTTTCTTTTCAACTTCAACTTCACTCACTGGGATTGCAGTTTTTAAAACAATGTGATAAGTGATATACATACATGTATATATTTTTTCACTTTGAGAGAAATTTTTCATGATTTGAAAAAAAATCAAATAAATTTATTTTTATGGAAATGATTATGGAAGCGCGATTTTAAGTCATACATGTACAAGCAGACAGATCTTAGTCAGAAAATATCTACATGTATAATATAGATCAATATGAAACAGAAGACCTGATTGGTTGACTAAATACCCGCCCTATTATCTACAAAACCGATGCCAGGGGGATCATGTGATTCACTACACATATTACCCTTAGGCTAGTCAAACTAAAGAGGATGAACATGAAATTTAGAGAGAATTGGTCCAGTAAGTTTTTTGAGAAATAGTTTAAAATATTCAAATCACTGTTTGCCATCTGATAGTACTACATGTATATAGGTCACTGTAGAGACATTTGTCACCTAAAAACTAAACTTTTAAAAACAAATCGTATTGTACATCGTACACTATATACCTGTCTACATATCTTTTTTTTTTTACCATGTATTCAGAGTGTATTCCAAACAAGTTGTTATAATGGGAAGTATTGCGGACAGGTCATATTAATATTTAAACATCAGAGAATGAAGTTGAGTGTATTTATGTTGTCATGATGGATGTAAACAATATGTCGTAATTTTCTACCGCCTCTGTTGGGAGCACCTGTTCGTTAATCAATTACCACTCAGGCGCATGAGTTTACACCACCAAACTATTACTAATAGCTTTCTTATCAGATAAAGTGGTCCCAAGTGACCCAAGAAACTGACCTACAATTGTATCTCTATCTAAAGATGACCAATACAGTGACGTGTTGTGAACAGGCAATGTTATGACTTTTGACGTGTTCATTCCTCTAGATTGGATACACAATGCACTTTTCGTCTTCCTTGACTGATCAGAAATGCAGAGAAGAAATGGGATAATTAATCACAACTGACTGCATCAAATTTGTTCTAAACTTTGTGTCTTTGTTGAGTTACTTTAGATTTTCCATCCCTCCCAGAATTTTTTTCATTTACAGAGAGCTGTCAACAGCTGCTGCTGAAGTGCTATAAATACTGACCTGAGCCAAGGACTCATGCTAATGCTAAGACGAATGTATCACCAACTACGTCTATATATACATCTATTCTGACATGGGACCCTTCTCTTAAAAGTCTTGTCTGAGAGAAACTGGACAAGTTTCACTTTTTGGCCAAGTGCTTGGCAAAGAGCAGTCACTATTGTCCGATTTACATAACTTTAGGGGTGGAGTCATCAGCATATGGATAATTCTACTCACTTTTCAGTTACGACAGTCTTCACGGGAAAAGCGTTTTATTTTGCTACGGATACTCGTGGGTATGATGACATGTAGGAACTTACCAGCACAGTTATGATGTACAAGTAGTACCTAAAATTTAAACTCATCCACGTCAAGGGTCAAGGAACTGTTCATGAGTCTCCATCTCTTCAGGTTATGTAGATTTTACCATACATAGGACATGTATCCGTGGTCTGACCTAGATTCAACTTTTAAATCTTGTCCCGACTTAAAAATCCCAAAGCTTTTCCAGTAGACAAGCATGAGAAGTCCTGTATTATAGTACTGTATATGTTACTCTTACTGGTTTTGTTTTTGAGGAATAAATCATTTTTGTACACAGCATTCATACATATTTTTGATGGATTTTACCAAGATTCTGAGTCATTTTCAAATTCTTAAAGACAAACAACAAATTTTCAACTGTGATTCTTAGAGTCAAAGTCGCTCAAAACCATATATATATATATATATATATATATATATATATATATATATTATATATATATATATATATATATATATATATATATATATATATACACACACACCACACACACACACACAAACACACATGTAATACAGTACATTTCATATTCCTCCTCTACCCCCTGCCCCTCCTCCAGGACACATTCCTCCACTATAATCCCCCTTCCCCACCCCCAGCAATATTCCACATTCCTTGGCCCTGAACTAACAACATCGACAATCTACCAGAGTAATTAAATGCCAAATTCTCAAGTCATTATTATCAAAGTCCACAAACTTCTGTCGGCAATTTTTCTTGTAAATGGCTTAACTGCCAATTACAAAAACAATTGTAATTTTCCTGGAGATTTTCTCATTCATTTCTGTCCTATTGGACCAGGAAAAACAATGATGTCAGGATTAATTGTTTATCTTTTATTATTTTATTATTTTATTTTACCTGCTTTTTTCATTAACCCTACTGGTTTATCTACTACCGAGGCAATTGACCATGAAATGCAACAGTGAAATTATTTTTTAATGTTCATTTCATCCCCTCGAGAGCAAAATTTACTGACCTATGTGTAGTATTATCCAGTCATAAAGATCAATTGCTACAGCGCTAGTCCAGAAGTGAGGGAAAACACATGCTAACAAACACCACCAGTGCATCACAAAACCTAATTATAACACGGCCTTCCCATCAGCTATATTGGAAAAAGTATCGGTAATAATCATTTCTTCCTTTGATGAGGAGCCTGGTTGCGAAATTCAATTTTAACTTACAAAGCTTCAGATTTAATTAATCTACTTTTAATATACAACTGAGGATTGGGAAAGCGATATTGTACATGTAAATGGGACCTACAAGTCCTCCGGGGCCATAAACTATCGCTATAATCAAACCCCCAGACCTATTTTGAGAATTCATAGCAATACATTAAAAATTAAAGATATCTGAATTACATAAAATTTCAGAATATGGTTCTTATCTGGCTTATATAATCACTTTCTTCTCTGTACTAAGAATGTTTTTTTATGTTAAAACAGAAATTCACAAATTCTTAAAATTGTTCATACTGAATATATTATTACAATGGTTTATTTTAGCAAGATACAATGTAACTGCATATTCATTTAATCCTGTGGTGATGGGATGGGATGGTGTGGAAGTAGGTGGGTGGTGGTTGTGGCAATGGAATGGGGTAGATGGATGTAGGTGGTGGTTGTGGTGACAGGGTGTGTTAGAGATAAATGAGTGGTGGTTATAGCTATGGGATGAGGTGGACTAAGGTTGATGGTGGTGGCAATGGGATGGGGTGGATGGATGTAGGTGGTGGTTGTGGTGACAGGGTTTGTTAGAGAAAAGTAAGTGGTGGTTATAGCTATGGGATCAGGTGGACTAAGGTTGAATGTGGTGGTTGTGGTGGTGGTGACAATGGAATGGGATAGTCATTTTGGCAGTTGGACAGGTTGGGGGATGGTTGTGGCGATGGGATGGGGTGGTGGTTGTAGCAGTTGGATGGGTCAGATGAAGGTGGATGGTGGTTGTATTGAGTGGATGCAGTTGAGGGAGGTGGGTGGGTGGGTGTGTGGTGTGTGATTTCTATGAAATACAGCATCTAAAACATTTTATGGTTTTATGTGTCTTTTACTCTACGTAAGTCATATGAAACTTTAAAAAAAAAAATCACTAATGATGCTTATCAAATTTGATCCAGTGTGGCCTCAAACCAAAGCTGACAACAGGTATTTAGCCTTCTAGAAGTTTTCTGAGTGATGCAGAAACCATTCAGCCACCGAGGCCCAGTAAAAGAAAAAGAAACGACTTGATTATGTGGTGTCAAATGCTAACATTACACCAACATGTGGAGGCTATCAGACCAAGATGATGTATTCTGTAAAGCAGCAGTGTATAGATTCGATAGGATGTTCGTGTTTTCATTGATCTTAAAAAGGAACATAAAATACGAGAGAAAACGCTACACAAATAAAATAAACCTCCACTAAATTCTTCATTTTATGCAAAGGTATAAACGTTCTCATGTGTTTTTCTACTTGTATTGTCGGCATGGATTTTATGAATAAAAGAAATTTTTGACATTTCGGAGTCGGGAAAACAAATTTGTGCCATGTATCAGTTCTGTCTGACGGTTTTATGGTCGAGTGTTTTTCATTTTTGTTTTTTTTAGGAACTTCTTACATGTACCGCAGCAATCTCCCACTCTTACACACACGAAAAATACCGGAATATGTTGGCCATAAAGAATAACATAAAACATATTCTGTCCGAAACTTATCCAGTTTACAGTATGAAAGCAGTTTAATTGAAATTTCTGCCAAAATGCCTCCATAAATAATAAAAAATGAGAATACCGAAACAGTAAATTAAAGTAATCGTACAGTGAAATTGCGAAGTCTAAGATAAAATGAATATAAATGAATAAAGCAGTAAAAATTGCCACTAGTAAATTAGATTTTTGTATGGAAAGTATCTTTATGACCTTCCATTTGATTTCATGAGAATTGTGTTGTTTTTATAACTGAACTTATTGATTAAAAGATAAAATCGACGCAATGAAGAAACCTGTTTCGGGTTTATTAAGACTGGTCATTTGCTGCAGCGATTGTCTACAGCGATGGCGACGTACTACAGCAATAGCTACCGACCAATTTTGATTGGCAGACAGACATCTTTTCTAACAGGAGTGGAGATTTTCCTGACATATAAAACCGACTTAAGTCTAAGTAGTTTCGGAATTGAATTTTATTACTTTATCTCGGACATGGTGTAGGAGACAAGATGATGTCATGCCGACCTTGTTGTAACCTAATTATACATCTCTTTATGATTAATCTCAATATATTTGCACATTTCCCATGTTACTGAATGTCCTTTTTTGTCTGCCAATCACAAATAATGGTATTACCAGTATTCCTAAAGTGTTTCTGATTGGCTCAAGTTTGATCAAAATTTCAAAGCTTAAGTGAAACTGATTTCAACAAAGGTAATCTGTTGCAGTTTTGTTTTGTGTCGGATCAGCAAATTTTTAGAGATATGTTTGTGAATACAAAGTCAAGGGGGTGGGATTTAGATATCTGAAAGACATTTCTGTTGAACGGGGTTCGAAATTAGCACTAGTCCGCCAGTCCGAGACTTACTAAGTAATTTTGCAGCAGACAAGTCAACGTTGTACTTCAGCTAGTCAGGTTGACTAATAGAAACTCTGCATAAACATTACAATATAAACATGAGCAACGATTAACAAAAATTTATATTGTACATTTAACATCAGAATTACCTAAGCAGCTCCTTATTTTTTTTTTTTTGTAACTCAAACAAAGGTAATCATAGTTGTTTTGACATATGATAGTATTACAGCACAAAAATAGTACCACTGACTTTGGGGCTAATGAATTTGTCTTGGGACTAAGTAAAACTTCTTTCCAACTACCGTATTCGACCCATTAAGTGCCCAGGGTGCTACAAAAATCAGGGAAAGAGGATGGGCGCTTAATGGAACCAATTAATAGTTAAATCGATGTAAAACTGGTAATTGTGACATTGACATTGTGACACTGACATCGTCCTTGCGGATATGTCCATTTCCCATCACTACGACACAAGTAAGTAGGTTTATTGGATACTTCAACCTCAGAACGGCACAGTTGATGTACTTATTACAGAGTACACTTATCAACATAATTCTGTTGCTTGGAGGCTACAGATAAACTGTTACTTAAGGTTTTTCGGGTAAATATCTCCATTGTCAATAAGCTAGAAAAGATTCTTGATCATATGTGAAAAGGGGGGGAAGGGGCGCTTATAGGGAGATGGGCACTTAATGGGTTGAATACGGTAGTCCAACTGACTAGTGAGACACAATTGCTAAATTCCACCCCCGTTGAATATACCAGTACATACAATATCACCATCAAAATTATATACATACCAACACACTGTCTGCCATCTCTTCCTTCGTATCCGGGCAAACACTGACATCGTCCTTGTGGATATGTCCATTTCCCATCACTACGACACAAGTAAGTAGGTTTATTGGATACTTCAACCTCAGAATTAGCAACACATATCCCTTCCCGCTCTTCCAGAGCCTGGGGGCTGTCCCCTGTAGCAGTCTCCAAGAAAAATGCATAATTCAATGTGGTATTCGGACACATCGTATAATACACTTTTAACGAAATAATTGTAACACATGCACCAAGATCTTGAAAAGCTATGTACACACCGCTAAGTCCTCGTGATAAAGGAACATCCCTTTTTTCGGTGTTAATAACAATTTCGTCTGTGCCGTCAAAAAGGTCGTCTGCGGCAATTTTATCTATTTGCTGATAGGATACATCATCCCATGTTGGCATTTGTGCATTTGCGATATCGTGGTCTGCCTCATAGTAATATAAGTTAAACGTCTCTTTGCACTGTTTTATACTACTTGGATTGGCGTGGCCGTCACAACGCCGCATGGAAAATTCAATTTCAATAGTTATGCTGTTGGCTCCTAAGCAGTCTATAAATGGAGTTCGGAGCCAATTATCCACTCCTGTGCTACTGACATAACATGAAGAAAATACACGGAGTGGAGTCTGTCCACTCATTAAAAAACTGCCCTCTCTCCACTGAAAAAGAACAAAAGCATAGCATTAATTAGGCACCCTTGTCATACACCACTATATAATGCTGCTAGATATACAAATTTTGCTTAAAACACTGAATGCAACAAATTTGTGTTAGTCTCAAATTTGGTTAACGACCAAAAAACATATTTCATGATAAACTTTTATCCAAATTCACATTCTACCAATCAGCTTCTTTATTTTTTTTTTTTTTATTTTTTTTTTTTTTGTGGGATTATTTTCTTTTGTTGTTGTGAGATTCTTGGAATAATTACAAAGTTTCAAAAGTGGATCTGATGATAAATAAAACTGGATGATAATGTATATAAACAATGTAGTTTGTACATGTCACCATGTTTTGTAAAACTGAAAAACATTTGGTTTCAATAGTCATTGACCTGGCTAATCAAAGTTTCAATTGACTAATCTGTTGGATCGCAGTTTTCTGAGCCCAATACAAAACTTTCAAAAACTCCACAAAAAATGTACATGCAGGAAAAACATATATCATCATTTTATTTACCAAAAAGAAATCCTTTCTGGTGGTGATAAGCGAACAAAAAAAATAAGATAAAACTGATAACATAAGAAAACCCCCTGAAAGCTTTGATCGTACATTTCTGCTAATCTCTCAAGATTAAGCTGTAAATATTACTTTAAACTGGAGGAGAAGCTTCAGCACAACTTAAATGTAATATACATCTAGACTAAATAAAATTTACTGATGTTTAAGACGAAGATTTTCCAATAAACCCAAAATGTATCGGTTAAAAAATTATCAGAGACAGCAAATCGTTCGAAAGCTGTGTTAATATTGCTTAGATTGATTCCAAACTTCTTGTATCCAAGACTATGTAACGGAAAGTAGTTTTTAATTGACCTACAAGCAGTTAACAACAAACATATTATTGACGAAAATGTAATACCGAGTGGGAAAAATATACAAAATTCTAAATGGCGATCATTGCTAAATCTAATGCCCTTGATATCTCCGGAAGTTTTTGTTTCAATTGTACGATAAGCAAGCCTCCGAAAGACCAGATTAACTGTCAAGTTTCTTCATCATTTCTCACTCTGAATGAGAATGCAAAATATTGTTAACTAATCAAACCCTGAAAAACAATGGACTCTTCCATAAATCAATGACTAGGACCAGTCCAACTGTTTCTTAAGAGGTAAATGAGTTCAATGCATGATGACATTCCAAACGTTGGTAACATAAATATTACCAGTACAATCTTCAAATCTGGTGCATTAAAATGTTTGGATTTTCTTTTCACAGTGTAATTACAGAGATATGTGCATGTTTGATGCTACATGTACATGGAAAAGCATTTTTAATGATACAGATCATTATATGGATACAAAATTTACATATTTCTAAATTATGCAAAATCCATTCATGGGCCACATGTGATTCGCACATGTACGGGATGCACATATGCACAGAGACAACCAGCAAAGAATCAAAATAAAATCCTAATTACGTCTTCTTTTCTTTAAATGTATCGTTCGATTTTAACTTTTTTTATAAACCTAAAAACCGTAACGTCAACCATTTAATGTTCAAAAAGATTTTGATTTAATCAGTGTGTAATAAAATGAATTTTTAACTGGAAATCAAATCGGAGAAAACAAATCTGATTCGTTATGTTTTTCACGCCATATCAAAACTAATTGCTTCGAAAGAAATATCATCAGCACTGCTTAACCCGTTCACCCCTAAAGACACATTTGGACTGGTCTAAGTCATTGATTTACAGAAGAGTCCATTGTTTTTCAGGGGTTAATGAGTTAAAGTCTATTCATTTTATACATGAATTTATGACAAAATATGAAAATAAAATTCATCGACATTGCTTAAGTCTATTCATTTCATACATGTATTTTACGACAAAATATGAAAATAAATTTTGATCCAACGTTGTTGGTGCGACGGCTTTAAAATTCTTCATGCTGTATGCTGAAGACGAGACTTCTCTTTTCAAGTTAACTGGGTGTGAATAAGATCCAAATTAGCAGACATGTAAATATAAATAATGATATTTATCGAATGATACCGCTCGTGGTAGCTGAGTGGTGAAGTAGATATATATATATCTGCCTTGTCATTTTTTCAGATTAAATTCTTTAACTTCTAAACATAGGCGGGGACTATTACTCAACATTAATAACGTAACTTTGTACATGTACACGTACTTATAAAAGATTCAAATCAAAATATCTCAGTTTAAACTGGCGTGCATATGCACTTTTATGGGATTTTTTTGTGTGTGTCTGTATGCACATGTGTATGTGTGTGTGCATGCATGTGTGCACACGCAAGTCATAAGCCTTTAAAGTTATCAATATTTGAGACATTCTGCTTTCATATTCTCCATTTCTTTATCCGTCTCAAATGAAATTCCTTATCCAAATACCATACAGAAAGCCAAAAACCACTTGGATATGATATAAATATTATTTTTACGGTGCATATTACGATATTGACATTGGCTTTGTACGAAGTCAGTGACGGAATTGGCTTACAATACACCGTGGCATTAAGATGGGAAAATTAAACTCTAAACACGACCAACAAAGAAAGACAGCGCTATAAGCCTCGGCTAAAGTAACAATAACCCTAGAACTCTTTAGTGTTACGAAGATTAAATACAGTCTCCTGCAAGGGGTATTAAACTTTACACTATCAAAATAAAATCTACGATTTCTTTTTTTCATACTGTACTGTGATTGTGAGGATAAAATTTGAATACGAAAATAACATAACCTGTTTGTATATGTACCTGTTCAAAGTTTAAACTAAAAAAAAAACAAAAAAAAACAAATGCTAGCCTGCAGTATCAAATACTGACTGGATATATTGCATGGTAAGTCGATATCTATTTGTGTAATACAAGACGTACAATATGAATGCTGTACTTTGATGTGCGTGGTGCGACAAAGTTTACTTTGGGAATCACAAAATGCATATTATAATGTTAAGCCTTCGTAAATCTTTAACCTCATCCAAGGTCTGAACAGAGAGAGAATTCGCGAACAGTGCAAGCAAATGTGTATGTTAATCATATAAAAATAAATCTCTATTTTTTAATTCTATCTTTATTATTACATGTATAATCATTTTTATCATGATTTATATCAATTTATCATCACAATCATTAACATGATTAGTTTTGTTGCTTTCACTATTTTACACCCAATATATAAATATCACCATTTTTTAGTTGTATTCATTATCTACACTCAGTATTATTTTTATCATTATCTGGTTATTTTCATCATTTTACACCTACATGTACATGTAGTGTATTTTTTTTTTCTATAATTATTTGGTAATTTTCTTTATTTTACACAATATTATTTTATCTTTATTTGGTAATTTTCTTTATTTTACACCCAGTATTATTTTTATCATTATTTCATTATTTTACACCAAATATTATCGTATATCGTCATTGGGATAAATCAGAAAACTGAAAACCCGACCACGATATCGTAAAAATATTCAAGCATAGCAATATCGCTG
Source organism: Atrina japonica (assembly GCA_030159075.1). NCBI lineage: Eukaryota > Metazoa > Mollusca > Bivalvia > Pterioida > Pinnidae > Atrina > Atrina japonica. Next base: position 227,469 of record BROG01000711.1, on the reverse strand, counting down.
ACTCCAATAGAAAGGAAAGTCTTTATATTTATTACATACTTACTTGAGCTACCTAAACATACACAAATCACGTACACTGTTGTGAAACTCCTCAAAAATATATTTATTTTTTTTTACATTTATTTATGTGTCTGTCTTACTGACGGGACATTATGCAAAAAATAAATAACAAACAAATACTCCCTAATTGGCATAGTTAGCAAGAATACTAAGTGAATTTACATTCTGTGGAATATCACGATACATAATGTATTATCTCAATCATGATAACAGCTCTAATACAAACATTTTCAGCAAATTGATGAGGAAAACATTTTTCGAGTGAAAACAATCTTTAAATCATGATGTAAATTCTACCCAAAAAAATCAAATTCTACTATAAAATCTCAAAATTTCAACCCTTGAAAAAAATGAACTCTTCTGTAAATCAATGACTTAGTCCAGTCCAAATGTGTCTTTAGGGATTATCAGAATGAGTTTTAAGTGAAAATTTCCTTTTACACAACTATTGTTCAGAGAATCAGTTGTCTGGTCTGAACATTGCATTTGCATGTATATGAAAATTTGTGAAATAAAAAAGAAAAACAGAAACGAGAGAAAATTCATTAAACTTGGATCATGTGACAGTTATACTCTTGGTTTGACGAGAGTTTTACGGACATTTTGTGTAACGTTGATTGTGGTTCAGACATTATTATCTGTGGATTATCTGCTTGAGACAATAACGTGATGGAAATATCAGGATCAATCTCGGATGCTGTAATGAGAAGAATATTGTCCAATCGCAATTACATAAGCCCGTACTTCATTACAAAACCTCCAACTTCCTTAAAATCACTCTTAAGAGCTAGCAAACCATTACCTAGATTCTAGACAAAATTACTAGATTGGTCCTCGTAAATCGGTCAATAAATTCATACAGTTTGTCGAGTATGTTAGCAAGAGATTGACTTATTATTATGTAGCCTTAAGGTAGCAAACTACAAGAATGTTGTACAAGTTCTCAGACTTTTTTTAATATTACAGCAAGACTTGTCTTGTACATAAAGACAGAAACACAGACTGATGGACAGACAGACAGACAGAAAGACATACAGGCAGGCAGCCAGCCAGAAAAACGGACAAACAGACTGACTGACTGACATTCAGACAGACAGACTGACAGACATATTTAAAACTATCAGTAGTATAGTTCCCCCAAAATTTGATTGCAACATTATGCCAACTTCTCCCCAGTAGTTAAAAAACAATGGACTCTTCTGAAGGCGAAGGCCTATTCATGTGTGTCTTTCGGGGTAGTACAAGTTCATTATCTGCACTTAAAACTGAGGAGAAATACTAAAGTACAAGGGATGATGATTGATGATTATAACGGTAAAGAAAATATAGATCTGACTGGTTTCAGCAAAATTACAGGGCTATGTGTGTCGTTTTTACAACTCCCTGTCACTCGTATATCAGCAAAAACGTACGTAAACATGGAGACCGAATTAAGATGGAAATTCGAATGCCATGTGTATTACGAAAAACTGCCACTGATGCGGCAAAAAACAGAGGACAAACGTCAAAAAGAGCGATTGCATAGAAAGAATGCAAGTTACACTTCCCTAAAAGCGGTAAAATAACTAACGCTTGTCAGTTTAACTTCATCCACAGTAATCAAAACTGATAATGATAGCTAAACAATAATTGCCGAGCTAAATATTTCTGCTAATTTTAATGCGTACATCTCTGGAATTTGCAGAGTTTTTGTTTTTCAGATTTCAACCAAGTTACATGTCTGCATATTTTTTTTCTCATAAATTTTGTTATTTTTAGCTTTTCCATAAATATTGATTTATATGTTTCTTTGTACATTTTTGTACATTGTACTTTTGTTGTTGTTGTTTAATTCTTTGGGTGGTTTCATTTTACTTTTTTTTTTTCAATTTGGTCGGGTAAGACGGTTGTTACTAGTTATATTTTCATTTTTCAGAAATATAAATTGTAAGTCCACAAATAAAGACCTATGCTTTGGACTCTGGTACCTGTAGCAAGATGAGTCCACTGTAGTCAGGGGTGAGCAGTGTTCCAACTAGTCCAACTGACTAGCGAGACCGAAATGTTGAACTCGCCCCGATTTACACACATATCAAAAACAACACTCACACACATCATTTTTATGTACTGTCCAGTACATTACAAATGGCTCCAAAGAAAACATATTCTACATTTATGAGAAAAATTGCTGAGATTTTCAATTCACGTGAGCTTTTTATCCGGAATTTCGGAGTACCACAATTAAATATTAAGTGTTTTTCACAGTATGTGATTTTTATCTTCATTGGGTCAACAACCTACAGGGATAGACGAGCACTGGCCGTCTTGCAGGGGTCCATTTTATATAGAATCCAGAACTGATGTTTTCTGTTAACATTATCCTAAGTTCTGAATATCTGCTAGACTCGGTGACATGTGCAGACATCTTACTCAACACCTGTATCATGCATGTTACATAACACACAGCACCTGTTTTAAAATTTGTTGTTTTTTGTTTAGTAGCTATTGTTTTTTATGTTGTTGCTGTTTATGATGTTGTAGTTGTTGGTTTTTAAGATATTATTGTTGTTCTTGATGATGATGATGATGATGATGGTGGTGGTGATGATGCTGATGATGATGATGATGATGATGATGGTGATGATGGTGATGATGATGATGATGATGATGAAGTAGTTTTTAGACATTTTTCTTTTCTTTTTAGGAGGAGAGAGGGGGGTTACTGCTTGTTTGTCTATTTTTCCCCTCTTTTATAAAGTAATAAATCGGTACTTCTCTTGAGAGAGCACATCTTTCTACCACTGAAATCCATGTTCCACAACACAGAGCACCTGTTTTACAATGTTGTTTTTGTTGTTTATGATGTCGATGTTGTTGTTAGCTTTTACGTTGCTTATGTTGCTGCCGTTGTTGTTAATGATGATATTATGGTTGCTTTAAGCTTTTTTCTTGGTTTTTTTTTGGGGGGGGGGGGTAGGAGATTAGAAGGAGGAAGGATTACTGGTTTTTTGTTGGCTTTTGATTTTTTTTTTTTTTTTTTCATTTCTATAAAGCAATAAATTGGCACGCATCTTGAGACAGCAGCCTTTCTACCAATGAAATGTGATCTGTCAAAAGAGATTTTATTTGCATAGTTATTTAACTAAGCAGTTTCCAAAATGTGGTTTCAAAAGATAGACAAGCCATCTAAAATACTAATGGCATCTCTAAAACGTGCTAAATGCACTAGATTTTGAAGGTGACGGGTCTCAAGAATTTTCGACATGCAGACAATGTATTTCACCGATCTTTTTTCGAACATACTATATATAAATCAGACCTCTCTAATTTTATCGCAGAAAGCAATGACTACTTATTCTGATAATCCCATCTAAATAATTGATGGTCCTTCAATATCAAATTCATATTTACTCGTCCCATTTCATAATTTATCTTTGGAACTTTAATAGCGGAATTCTGATTTATCTGATTAAATCGGGGTGGAAATGAAAGTGTGAATTTAGATAAAGTAAACAAAAGTTGACAGAGCAAACAAATCAAACTCAAGTGCAGAAATCTCATGGTAATTGTGAAATTTGACGACTCTCGTACCTGAAGGGCTTGACTTCTAAACCAATTTTTTATTGCACAAAAAATATGGTGAGTTGGTTACTTGTCCGATTTACTTGAAACAAGATTTAGTAAAATCCAATAAATTTTAACATCAAAAGGATTTAAATTCAATTAAAAAGTAACTGTAATTAAAAAAAAAAGTATTTATCTATAAACAATCAACTTCCTAAAAGTCTCGTATTACCAAAATTCTTTTTTTTTTCCTCGTTTGATTGAATTATTTCTTTACAGCTACTCAACACTATATTGGAACTATATTCATAATGAAAAAGTCTACTTCATAAAACTTGCAAGAAAGAAAAAAAACGCATGAAAAGAAGCAGAAAACGTCTTTACAAATCTTAAACAAAACTTGACAAAAATATGCGAGTTGTAAATAAAAATTAAGCAATTCAAAGGATGATATATATAAATGAAAAAAGAAAATCTGATATAAATCTTCAGAACAGGAGACAGATAAATTAAAATTACCACTTGAGGAGTTAGTACGGAGATTAACACCAAGAGATCTCCGAGCCTTTTGGCTGTTCATGGTTAAATTTATAAATACAACAAGCCTTGCATTTCTTATTCGATGTCTTTTATCGAGAGTGTGTACTTACATTTGTACATATACATGCATCAAGTCGGTGACTTTTCTTACGTGTCCCTGCCTTCTATATTCGGAAAATTTCATCACATTAAAATAACACATTTTCTGTGCAAATTAGGAAAAAAGAACATGTTTTACTAAGGGGAAACAGGTTTTAATCAAAAGGCTGTAATGTGTCCCTAAAAATAGATGCAAGTTAAATTTGTACATCACCATAGTGACGTTGATTATTTTTCTTACTGAAGTGTGCTACAATTTCATAATAATATGTTCATCAGACACCCTGACTCACTCTGTCTCTCCCTATCTGTTTCTGTATCTCTTTCCCTGCCTTTCTCCTTCCTCTCTCTCTCTCTCTCTCTCTCTCATACACACTCTTTCTCACACACACAATCTACATTCTCTCTTAAGCCTACCTATACAACTAACATATACAAACAAAGTTATTAAATAACAGAACATGAAAAGCAATGCATACTAAACATCACTAATGGCTTTTTTAGTATACACAATTTCCTTTCGATCATGCCCATTTTATGTCAAGCCCATGTTGTGTCAGGTCGATATGAAATTTTCTGACTCCTGCTAATATACCTGCTTTAAACGAGATATTACCAGCCAACCTTGTCAGTTTCGAATTCAAAATCCATTTTTCATCTCTCTTGTGATATTAAAAAAAAAGTCATCAGGAAATTGTGATATTGCTCTTCAATTATCGGCACTCAAACAAAATTCTCGACTCAGTTTTGAGGAAGTGGGAAGACATGATATAGTGTTTGTAAAATGTTTAGCGAGTTTTACATCAATATCAACTTGTACACTCCCTAAGTCCAACTTGGCCTGGCCTGTATCATTGAAGAGTCCATTACTTTTAAATGCATGGGCAAGATCAAATGTAACCTGTATGATAGTTTTTTAAAACAATGTCGACAAAAATTTTTTATCATCAGCGCAACATTCCAATTTACATTTCCATCAGGACTGAGATGCTGAATGACAATCTTTCCATCAGGACCGAGGTGCTGATTGACAGTCCTGTAAATGCCAAACTTAAAATGGCGGATACAATACTTCTGTATTGATATAAATGCATACAGTATCGTAGAGAAACATCAAAAAAAAAGAATTTGTTCTTATATTTTTACTCAAGCCGATTCTATGAGGCACTCAATTTATTCATATCTAATCATGTTTGACATTTATAATGATATTGTAGGGGTCAAAGTCATATAGAGTAAACATCTATAGCCTCCAGCCATCATAGGGGTCGCTACTTATCAGTAAAATGATAAAACAAAAAAATTTAAAATATCTTTGTATATCCTAACAGATACAAGTATCAAACTGGCATCTAATTTTTTTTTCCCCCCACTTGAGGTCGGGTCGGGGATGTCCATTTGCATGTTCCAGACTATTGTTTAGGTATCAATAAAAGGTTGGCGTTTACTTCCGGACCATAAACTTCAGGTGTACAGGTAGACAGGTAATAATTACACCTGAGTATACCTGCATTAAGTAGTCCATACCTGAATGAGCATCACTTTTATTTTTTCTCATAATTAATATGTTTTAGTTGACAACGGGTTCATGGGAGTATACCCTCTTGAACGAACAGGTGAATTCTTTTGGATTTCCATAATCTCTAACAGATAACGGTATCAAATCGCCAAATGATAGATATGACAAGGGAGTCGAACACAATACGTAGGCAATTTACTACCCTGGGTAGTTTGCCGGTTAGATCGTAATGTGGAACCCGTGAACCCAATATCAAGATAACAGGTGATATAACGTACTTAAGTTATCGGCAGTATGTGACCCCAGGCGACCTTTATCAAAACTGTTGACAACACCAAAGGCTCACATGAATCGCGGGTCATCACATCGCTCTTTGAAAAATGCCATCGCAGTGAGTATACGTAGGTGGGTATACAACGATTACGGATATGGAGCATTTGATTTGAATAGATATTTGAAAACATTTGTTGACATTTTTTATGAAATATGGATGGAACTTTTATGAGTCAAACTTTATATTTATAACATTGGGTTGGGACAGAATATTGATCATTTAGTATCAAAATATGGGTAACTTTTTAACAACAACAGTTGACATTATCAAATCATGGTTATATGATCTACTCAGATAATGAAAACAAAATTTTTGATAATTTCCTCTCTCTGTTGCCCCTGTTGTTTGTGTCCATCTCTTTCTATAACTCACACACTATGTCACTTTTTCTCTTTCTGTCTTTCTCTCCATTAATGTTTCTGTCTTTCTGTCTTTGTTTCTCTGTTTCTCTCTCTCTCTCTCTCTCTCTGTCTCTCTCTCTGTCTGTCTCTGTCTGTCTCTCTCTCTCTCTCTCTCTCTCAAATATGATGGAAGCTAACATTGTTACATACATGTACATGTATCTACATGGATTACTACCGGTAGTCACAGGCATGTGTGTTATGTGGTAGCTTGCCAGGATCACCACATTACAGCTAATTATTATGGTCTTCCTCCCTTAATTATAATGGCCTTTGTGAGCACCTGTTACGAATTGCCGGCACCTTTAATGTGGTATCTTGTATACAGGCACCTATAACACACCTTTAACTGGTATCTGTTGTACGAGTTTGTGATTGCCCACAAAACAAACTTAACTTCCTCATCTAGTTTTCTTGTAGAAATTAAAGGTTAGACAAAACTGGTGGGGCATTTAAAAATTTAAATACAAAACAGGATAAAAGATTAAATTTCACATCTTTCAAACCCTAATTATAGTGTTTCTGTTTTTCTCAACCTGTCATTCCATAGCATAGTGTGTGTGTGTGTCTCTCTCTCTCTCCCTCTCTCTCTCTCTCTCTCTCTCTCTCTCTCTCTCTCTCTCTCTCTCTCTCTCTCTCTCTCTCTCTCTCTCTCTCTCTCTCTCTCCATGCATTTGTGTGTGTATACATGTATGCATAAACCTATATTCGATCCGACTCGATACTTTTTTGTAACTAACATCTTTTCCACCTAGGTTTTCCAAATGCTTTTGATTCTGCCCACCCCTATGAAAGACAATGGACTCTATATCACATAGGACATAGCCCAGTTCATCTGTATTTTTAGGGGTGGATGGGTTATTACACATGTAATACCACATGGTTTTTCACAGCTTTCAAATCACATTACATATTCCATGCAGTGAATCAAATAAATTACTTTTACATTTCATAGAAATACGAACATTCAGAAAAGTATAAAAAGCTGAAATCTTAGCTGAAACTGAACTTCTTTATTACATTGATAAGAAAAATAGGTTACGTTACAATACAACGAAAAGTTTTCTCCCTCCCTCCCTCTCTCTCTCTCTCTCTCTCCCTCCCTCTCTCTCTCTCTCTCTGCATTTTACTGCAGGAGTTTTTATATAAATTGAACAATAAAATAAAAAAATGCCTTGGACAGCATCAGTAAGATAACACAGCTTATTTTTATCTACCGGTACTTGTGATGAAATTGGGGATGGAGTCTTTGAGACAATGCATAGGAAGACATTTTTCTAGCAAATAGAAAAATTTATGTCAGAAAAAAAATCACATTTATGATTTTATATCTTCAGGAGATTCGGTGAAACAGAACCTTTCTAATTTCAGTGACAATCTCATGACCAGTTAAAAACGTCAACTAAACTACGATCACAAAAAAGTAACTTAATTAAGTCACGTCAGTGGCAGTTCCTCTGAGATTGAACCAATCATGTTAACTTGTCTGACTAATTATCGTTACAACTACCAAAGGAAGTGTTCGATAGATGACACTGATTCTTCATCAAAGCACTCAAAAGAGTAAGAATTTCCATGACAACTGCTACACCAGACCCAAGCTCCAGACACAAAGACAACACTGATCAATTTGTACAGGATTGTGTTTTCTTAAGAATATTCTTGCTCCATTTTTAACTTTATTTCCTGATTTTTTTTTCCCTTTGGCTAATTGACCAAATAAAATAAAGTTCTATTTCATACCACAGGTAACTTACATTCATCCCTGAAGACACATTTGGACTGGTCCAAGTCATTGATTTACGGAAGAATTAATTTTTTTCAAGGTTTGATGAGTTAAGAAACATTACTGATTATTCCTCATATATAAGTAGCTATGTAGATATCAAATATGAATGACAAAACCCCCCCATGACTTAAATTTGGCAGATTTATCTCCCTTGGGTGTGCTGAGAGTGGAAATAATGACCATGCTCAAATAATACAGATGTTGACCAGTAATCCCAGCTTGCTACTTCAATAAGGATATATATATATATTATATATATATATATATATATATATATATATATATATAAAAATATATATATATATATATATAAATATATATATAAAATATATATATATATATATATATGTGTGTGTGTGTGTGTGTGTGTGTGTGTGTATGTGTGTGTGTGTGTATCTAATCAATTTTATCGGTTTTATATCATCTAAAATTCATCGTGTCCACTCTATGTACACATATTACCATAACACACTAACAACCAATTACAACACTATTACTGAAGAGCACCGAAAGGTCACCAGGCTGTAACCTGGTAACCTAACCTCTATGACATGTATTTCATCCCTAGTGTCTATATACTGGTATGTGTTTCATGTTTTTATCAGCTTTGATAGATGCGGGATTTCTAAAAAACATTCCTTGTATTTAATCGACTGTTAAAAGATGACACACTACAAAAGATGTCACACCGAATTCTGTTTTCACACACCAGATTAACAATTTTTTTCTTTTGATTCAGGGCTATTTCGGTTTATTGGAACAACAACAATTTTACTTTAGTTTTAGGCTATACAGATCTTTGTGTGCTCTAGATAAATTATACCTCAGCTAGCTCAAATTGCATTCACGAAATCAAATCTGAGTAACACCACACTAACCTCTTATTCCAAGCTAAATAGACCTTTTCATGATAACAGCCTTCCTAATAATTGAACCTGCGCACAAACACTTCCTGTGCACCAACACTTCCAAGTGACATCAAGAAGTTTCAGGCCCAAAACATTTTGTACCCAAGACAAATCCTACCCATTGAAAGACAAATTGTTCCCTGTCTACGATTTGTATTTCATTGGGTATGATTTGTGTTGGGTCGAAGCTTCTTGATACTACTCGGGAAGCGTTAAGTGCACAGGTTATCATGAAAGTGTGCATTATGTATCTGTAATTGTACTCTATAAGGCATTTGATATAAACATACCAGCTTCGTAAAATTTTATCATATTTTCATAAATATGAAAAAAATTTATAGCAATTTTACTTCCAGCTGCTTTATTTAAAATATTTTGTGTAAATGAATTATATATTGTATATGAAAGCTTTGAAAAAATGGCCATCAACTCCCTGTGCTTGACTAACTGGTTGGTTGGTCTTTCAAGAGTCTTTCACTCATATGGAGACGTCACCAATTGCTGGAGAAGGGCTTCAAATTTTGGCCTATGCTAGGCACTTACGGCCATTGAGCAGTGAATGTTCTTTAATGAACAAACACCTACTGTGACATGGGATCTCAATTTTTACTTTCTCATCTATACCTCAGGGAAGAGACCACCAGCCTTTCGCAAGTAAACTGGCAAACTTTCTTACGAAAATCAGGTTGAATCTGTGCTGACCAGGAGTAAAATACTTCATGGTTCAAAGTGTGATGCTCTAACCACTTGGCCACGGAGGTCCCGAATGTTTCCCAAAACACAACACATGAAATAGTGGTCACAGAGTTGTTCTGACTGTGGTCATACCAGAGATGGTGACTGCTTCTCAAAACACAACATACAAAGTGGCAATCACAGATCTTCTGCACAGGACTAAAACCCAAGGTCACATGATCTGGTATAAGGTCGGAGAATCAACAAACCTCACTGCATAACGGCAAAGGTCAGTAGCATTAATCAACATTTACAGCACTTCATCCATAGCTTTTGTTATCTCTATGTAAGTAGACAGTACTTTTTTTAAAAAATCAGAAATCAAAACTACAGAAAAAAAACGAGAAACCATTTACGTGTCATTGTGTTCTACTAATTTTTTTTTTTACGATCTGAGAAAACACAGAGTGGCATACTAATGTCCCATCTTTTTTTTAAGTAGCAGCGACCTTGTAACAGTTTGAAAATTATTATCCGAATCCTGCTTTAATTGTAGCAGTCTAAAAATTTATAAGAGATTGTTCATTAATACACTGTCGTAAAGCAGGGTAGCTTTGCATGCACCGCACTGGTTTATGCGTATTTGATGTGGTTTCTAATTCGATTTCGTCCTTTCTTGTATAGGCAAACTAATCAGTATTCGTACTTTCATTGCTATTTCCATGGTGCACATTCTGCACACGCAGATGAAATCTCCACACTTTGGCCATCCGACAACAAAGGCAGCCTCGGTAAAAATCAATTAATCTCGCATCATTCAATAACCCAACGAGTCAAAATTTCATCAATTAGTCATAAAACGAGCATCAATTAATGACAGTAGAATATAAAGATATTTTAGAGTATAATTAAGGTATCTTGGTGTAGAACGCGATTGTGGGGAGATATAAAAAAGTGTCTTGTTCATCAGATATAGCAACCACCCAGTAGAGGTTGACCAGGAGCACTCAGTACATGTACTTGTGTCACAGTGTGCAGTGTATTTTAACCTGACATACCCTTCAGATTCATAATGAACTTACACTAGACAATGGAACAGAACATTCTATTATAATACACAGGGGTAAAGATGTTTGATGGCGACCAAAAAAGCAACCTGAACTACAAACATCAACAAATTTTTGGACAATGGTGATGACCCATTACATTTAACCTTCAACTAAAAGATAAGCTAGAATGAAACTAAATTACATTGAACCATGAGGTTCAATAACGTTCTCCCTTGCCATTAGGAATTTAACTTGTTCTTCCCTTAAAATATGAAACTCCCATCACATCATGATCAATGGCATAAGAATATGTGTCTTAAAGGACAAATGGGTTAACCCAGTTTCCATGGTAACATACAGATAAGTTTTTTTAATGAATAGAGCAACAGAAAGCTGGGGGGTGGGGGGGTGGGGGGTGGTTCTCACTCCGTGCACTGACCCCATCCCCGAATTAAACCCTATGTAAATTTAACAGCAGGAAATACAGATAAAGCTCCCTCTACATGTACATACATGTAAGCTCTGTGACAAAGTTGCCCAAAGCACTGCAACGATATTACCTCATCAACCCCTGAAAAACAATGGACTCTTCTGTAATTCAATGACTTAGACCTGTCCAAATGTGTCTTAAGGGTGACTTATAATACAGGTAAACAAAGCTTCGCATATAAAGACAAATATTTCACTTTCCTAAATCGCAGCTACAGACTGAAGGACACCAGTGGATGAGGGGTGTGTCAAAGATTAACGTCCTCTACAAAGAAACCAAGACAGACAGATTTAGTGCAAATCAAAGTTGCAATATCTTTATCTCCGTTCTTTAAAGATTTCCGAGTTCTACTCGCTGTCAAATTTAGACATTTTCTAATTCCCGGCTTTTAATTGAAATGACACTTAAATAAGAATCTGGTAAATACTCTCCGACAAAAAAGTCAAGTAGATCAACATCATCGTCAAAGAAACTTGGTCTCTATGCATTTCAATGGGTCAAAGGTCGTTACCAAAGCAAGGCCTATATTTCCAAGGGAATTAGGTATAAATCCAAAATAGGCTATGGACCGTTATCATATGAATTGTTGAAAAGAGAAATAGATTTGCTGTAAGATTAATTAGAAGTCTTGCTGAGTACCGAAAGTCTTCCGTTTCCGAGAGACACATCACTTCACCACCTCATTGTGGCGAATGACATTTTCAAATGGCATTTATCAGTCTGCGAAATCTAATATACTGACACTAAAAATAGACTTCCACAAACGTACGGGTATTGTCGGAATTTATGATGGATGTTATCAGATCAAAACTGGTAAAAAGTTTAATCTCGTCAAAACATTTTACAAACTTTTTCATCGAGACAAGTTTGACAGTTAAAATAATCAGGCACTCTCACGCGAATACCTCCATTCACAGTTAAATCAAAGAACTTTGAGTGTACAAAGATTACGAATTTTAGAAGTGGGTATTCAAAGTGCCAGAGTAGATCTTAAAAGATTTCACATGTTTTCTGTATTTAAGATAGATTTCACCTCAATAAAACAGACGTACACAATAATTGAGATGTTAAAAAAAAAACCATAAATCTAATCATAATTAATAATCAAGGCAATACACATTGAGACATATTGAAAAACAAGGTCGTCTGTGATGTCATAAAGAAACAGCCTGTCCTCCCGACCTGAAATTTGGTGAAGATTACCATGCAGAAACATGTCAAGTTATGAATTTTAAAGCAATTACTTTTATGCCAATTGACATGAAAGTAAGATCAAATACATTGTATGTACATTTTTACACTTTTACAGTGCTTGCCTTTTTTTATTAGTTTATTTGTCTGTTTATTTATTTATTACATTTAATGCAAAAGAAATATTGTTTATACACTGGGATTCCCCCCCCCCCCCCAATCTTAGGGAGCCGAAATAAGGTCCCATTCCCAATGCCCCCCCAAAAAATGCAATTTTTCCAAATTCACAGTGAAAATTTCCCAACTGAAGTAAAATGTTAACGAATATGTATAGATTCTTATATCTCCTTATTTCAATAAAATGTTGCTAAAACTTCAAAAAATTAAAGGTCAGGAGCCCATTCCCAAAAGACTGAAAAATCCTTGATACAAATTTAAAGCTAAAAATCTCACGCTATGCTTGAGGTAAAAAAAAAATTCTGTTGTTCAGAAAAACAAAAATATTAACCTTCAAATTAGAAAAACAATACGGGGGATGTTACATCAAGTAGAACTTGTAAGATGTCCGTCATTCTGTAGGTTTTCGATGATAAAAGGTTTCCTGAGTTGGCGATTGATACTTGATTCTGTAAATGATCTGTGTTTCTTCAATTAACTAGCACTTAAAAGTTTGCACTCAGTAAATGACACAACAATGTAAGAAGCTAAAAATCAATTGTACTCAAATCTGTAAAAAACTGCATGTGAGCGGCTTCATCTTGACAAACCGTGTGTACTTGATCAGGGCTGATCTGGACAAACCATGTGTACTTGATCTGGGCTGATCTGGACAAACCATGTATACCTGGTCAGGGTCAATTTGGGCAAACTATGTGTACTTGATCAGAGAAAATCATTTGTACCTGATCAGGGCCAACCATGTGTACTTGATCAGAGAAAATCATTTGTACCTGATCAGGGCCAACCATGTGTACTTGATCAGAGAAAAGCATTTGTACCTGATCAGGGCAAACCATGTGTACTTGATCAGAGAAAAGCATTTGTACCTGATCAGGGCAAACCATGTGTACATCAGAGTTTGTACTTGATCAGGGGAAACCATGTGTACTTGATCAGAGAAAAGCATTTGTACCTGATCAAGGGAAACCATGTGTACTTGTAGAGAAAATCATTTGTATCAAGGCCATGTGTACCAAAAAAGCATGTACTGATCGAAGGAAACCATGATCATCAGAGAGCATTTGTACCTGATCAAGGGAAACCATGTGTACTTGATCCGAAAAAAGCATTTGTACCTGATCAAAGGAAACCATATGTACTTGATCAGAGAAAAGCATTTGTACCTGATCAGGGCAAACCATGTGTACTTTAATTTGAAGAGCGGTTTTTGCTACATTCAACAATTTTTCAGTTATATGGTGGTGGCTGGTTTTTATTGGTGGAGGAGAGGACCCAGTTACAATGTACCGGGAAGAACACAGCATTGGCCTTCTGCAAATAAACTGGCAAACTTTCTCACAAATGTCAGCATAGGTTCCAGCAGGGCTCAAACCTGCCCTGACCAGAAGTGAGAGACTTCATGGTTCAAAGCGTGGCACTCTTGCCACTTGGTATTGGAGGCCCCATGTGTACTTGATCAGTCCGTAGCATCAGTCACTATTTATGGCACTGCACTTAAAGCTGCCTTCATCTCCATGTCAGTGAAAAACAAAAAAAATATATTTAATATAAATCTGAATTTCTTTACTCATTAAAGTCTAATTACACATTTGGACTAGTCTACATCATTGAAATACACATTGTAGAAGAGTCCATTGTATTTCAAAGATAGTTGAGTTGATAATTGAAAATTTACTGATGTTGCATCCATTAGTTAACATAATTCAAATAGTTCTGTCAGTTTCAAAAATCTTAAAATCTGACAGAGGTATGTATATATATGTCTTGTTAAGAAAGGAAAATTTTGAATGTCTTTCATTTGTGATTAAACAGTTTGAAATATTTGGCAGCGGCACAAGAATAACAAATAACTACCAGTAAAGTGCACGTGTTGAACAAAAATAAAATCGGTCTTTTCCGTCCATATTTTGTAAAAATTTGCAAAGTAAATCGGTAATGAGTGAGAAAATTTTTTGAACAAACATTCTTCTTTGACATACATTATTTTGCCCGTGGCATTTTTTTTAAATAACAACTGGCCTTTGGTACACCTGGATGTCCATTTCATAGATATGTTTACTCATCAAACACACCTCTGGCTGGCTAGAAAAAATATTTACCCTATTCAATTATCACCCGAGTAAATATTTACTTAGTCCAGTGGACAATTGGTCATATCTTTCAGATTTGAATTCCTTAAAGCAGAAATTGAAAGTATATTACAAATGACTGTCTGAGACAAGCATACATGTAGTCAAACATACACAGTAATGTATAGTATTTTCCCCTCTACCTGCTGTATGACAATTGTTACGACTTCTTTTATCCCATACAGTTTTTTAAAGGATCCTTGTAGCCATGGAAAAAAATTAAAAACAACTTTCTATGCAAGAACTTTAATACAAGTGCCACATATTCTTTTTTAATGATGTGACTATTGGGAAACACCCCCATCCTGCTAAAAAGGAAAAGAAGACTTAGGGTCATCAGCCAGTCTGACGCTCTCTATCTCTCTCTCTCTCTCTCTTTCTCTCTCTCCCCAAAAGACATGTTTCAGTGTGTGTGTGGGGAGAGAGAGAGAGAGAGAGAGAGAGAGAGAGAGGTTGATGACTCAAGGACACAGACTTGCCTTTTGTCTCAGGATTTACAAGTATACCTAGCTTTATTTTTGGCACTGACATGAACGCAATCCCTACCGGTTTAGCAGACTTTTATGCGTGTATATATATATATATATACTTCAATCTCATGCCATACCAATCGGCTGATAGAGCTATATTTCTCTGTACATCACTCTGCGCTTGTAATCTGAGAAATATGTCAACAAAGCTCTAAATTATTTACGTGCTAATTGTACAAATGCAAAATCAATTAACACGAGGTGCTCTCTTCCTGTCACACTGACAGGTGCCCTTAAACCCACTAGCTTACGAACATTTATTCCCGATTTCTGATTGGCCAATTTCCTGTCGTATACATATATATCTTAATTAATATCACACCTCCTGCATAGTTTCAAATCTCAGAAAAATAACTAAAGATATATATTACTCTGCTAGATATCCATAGTTCAGTGACTACAGGACAAAAAAAATACTGGTATGTGTCTGTAATTTTCTTATCCTTAATTTGAATAATTTAAATATATGATTTAACTTTGTTCAGTGGATTATCACTGCTAAAAATAGAATCACTTTGGGATTCCATGACCATGAAGCTGTTAGAGTACACAGTGCATTTTAAACCATGAAGTCTTTCTCGCCTCAAGTCAGCCTGGATTCAAACCCCTCTGAAACTTAAGGTGACTGTGAGAATGTTTGCCAGTTTACTTGCAGAGGAGCCATGATCTCTCCTTGGAGTTCTCTCTTCTGTGGTCTCTCCCAAGTT
Source organism: Atrina japonica (assembly GCA_030159075.1). Lineage (NCBI taxonomy): Eukaryota > Metazoa > Mollusca > Bivalvia > Pterioida > Pinnidae > Atrina > Atrina japonica. Next base: position 211,325 of record BROG01000711.1, on the reverse strand, counting down.
CTCTCTTCCATCATTAGAAATAACCACCAACATATAACTGAAAATTTTTTGATTTACTGAGGCGTAAAACACCATGCAAACACACACAATTTAAACACTTTAAGTCATGTATACAAACGGTTTTACCCATGCATTAACATGGGGTTCCAAATCACACAACAGCAATAGCTTGAAGGACTCCGCCCATCCAGCTAAAAAGTCAAATTCTAGTTTTCCTACATGTAGTTACCTATATCATTTTGTTTTCCTACATGTAGTTACCTATATCATTTTAAGTTTATGTTGGTATGTTCAACTCGTAAGGTAATTACCAAAAAGTTGAAACAGAAATGATATTTTGACCTTACTCCCCGACGATCTGTTAAGTCAGAAATTTAACATTCCGCCTAACAAGAACTTACATGTGGACGTACACTTGTCATACAATCCAACGAAAAACACAATTATTCAAAATTCTGCTGGGTCGTCTGTCATCAATCTTGTAACAAGGAAAAAGATAAACGAGAATTTTAATTGAGAATACAGTGTTCATTTTCAGAGCTGAAAAGGATTGCAGAAAGGCAGAATTTTAACACATAAGCAGCTAATTTATCACCCGCATACAACATCATGACCTGTCAGTGTGAACAGTCCGTAGTATCTCAGTTACTTCATAAAGGAGAAAAATTAAACTATGTGTCGTGGCATCTCAGTTCTACTTCATAGAGGAGAAAAATTAAACTATGTGTCGTGGCATCTCAGTTACTTCATAGGGGAGAAAAGTTCACCTGTATATCTTAGCATCTCAGTTACTTCATAGGGGAGAAAAGTTCACCTGTATATCTTAGCATCTCAGTTACTTCATAGGGGAGAAAAGTTCACCTGTATATCTTAGCATCTCAGTTACTTCATAGGGGAGAAAAGTACAATGGTGTATCGTGGCATCTCAGCTACTTCATAGGGGAGAAAAGTTCACCTGTATATCTTAACATCTCAGTTACTTCATAGGGGAGAAAAGTACAATGGTGTATCGTGGCATCTCAGCTACTTCATAGGGGAGAAAAGTTAACCTGTATCATAGCATCTCATTTACTTCATAGACATTAAGGGGAGAAAAGTTAAACTGTATCGTAGCATCTCAATTACTTCATAGGCGAGAAAAGTTGTACTTTGTATATCATAGAACTATTACCAGTATTATAGGGTGGTTTAAGTGTATCTGTAAGTGAATTATAAAAGTTACGTTGTGTATCCTAGCATTTCGGTAACTTCATAGGCGAGAAAAATTATATATCGTAAAACTATTATACAGTGATTTTAAGTGTCTCCAAGTCTTTAGACAAGAGTAAATAGCAAAATTTAAAACTGTAAATCATAGCATCTCAGTTACCTCATAGGTGAGAAGTTATATATACAGTGGAGACTCACTATTAAGACCACCTAACTGTCTGACTAACATTGGTCTGATTAGTGAGGTGTTACAGTGGAACCTCACTATAAAGACCACCTAACTGACCAACTCAAAGTCGTCTGATTAGTGAGGTGTTACAGTGGAACCTCGCTATTAAGACCACCTAACTGACTGACTCAAAGTGGTCTGATAAGTGAGGTGTTACAGTGGAACCTCGCTATTAAGACCACTAAACTGACTGACTCAGAGTGACCTGTTACAGTGGAACCTCACTATTAAGACCACCTAACTGACTGACTCAAAGTGGCCTGATTAGTGAGGTATTACAGTGGAACCTCGCTATTAAGACCACCTAACTGACTGTCTAACACCACCTACCTTATTAGTGGTGATTAGTGAGGTGTTACAGTGGAACCTCGCTATTAAGACCACCTACCTTAACAGTGACTGATTAGTGTCTAACACTGGTGGTCTGATTAGTGTGGGTGTTACAGTGGAACCTCGCTATTAAGACCACTAACTAACAACCTTACTGTCTACCTTAACAGTGGTATGATTAGTGATTAGTGAGGTGACCACCTACCAGTGGAGTCTTGGCTATTAAGACCACCTAACTGACTGTCTAACAGTGGTCTGATTAGTGAGGTGTTACAGTGGAACCTCGCTATTAAGACCACCTACCTTACTGTCTAACAGTGGTCTGATTAGTGAGGTGTTACAGTGGATCTTGGCTATTAAGACCACCTACCTTACTGTTAACAGTGGTCTGATTAGTGAGGTGTTACAGTGGATCTTGGCTATTAAGACCACCTAACCTTACTGTCTAACAGTGGTCTGATTAGTGAGGTGTTACAGTGGATCTTGGCTATTAAGACCATCTAACTGACTGTCTAACAGTGGTCTGATTAGTGAGGTATTACAGTGGAACCTCGCTATTAAGACCACCTACCTTACTGTCTAACAGTGGTCTGATTAGTGAGGTGTTACAGTGGATCTTGGCTATTAAGACCATCTAACTGACTAACTAAAAGTGGTCTGATTAGTAGTTGATCTTGGTGGTCTCTAAAAGTTAAATGAGGTTCTGTACTTGTTAAATATTTATCAAGAGACTGGAAATTTTGGTCTGAAATGTGAGGTGGTCTCCTGAGCAAGGCGGTCATTAGGCGAGGTTCCACTGTACTGTGTATATCATAGAACAATTATAAAGTGAAGGTAATTATATTTGAGATGTGCAAACTACATGTAGTTACAATATGAATTGTATTGTTATGGAATGATATTAAATCAACAACCCTTGTGGTCATGTTTAGACTCACCCAAAATCAATAAACCGTATGATCTATTGTCATAACTTAGGAGTGAACAAGTCAACACTGCCTGTAAAATTTAATTTCTAAATCATACACCCCTTAATCATAACAATGGACCTCATCATTCTTTGATATGGGTGAGTCTAAATGTGGCTACAGGGGTTCAACATGGTTAAGTGACTCAGTAACTCTTTATGATGAGAGTATAAAATTTGAATATGAAAAAGTTGCATGTGTGTAGTGGATGGTAGCACATCTTTGTGTCGTTGTATTATTATAAAGCTATGTTTTGATGATCTATATTACTCATTCACCCCTTAAGACACATTTGGACTGGCCTAAATCATTGATTTACAGAAGAGTCCATTGTTTTTTCAGGGGTTGGTGACTTAAACATGAGAAAAACAAAAACATGCAAATATTTTAAGTTAGAATTTCACCATCGGTACAGAAGGACGTTACTTGGGTGTCTCTATTTCTGTATATAATGTGAGGACGGGAACGTCAACATGCGAATATTCTATTGTAGATGGTAACTATACAGAATATCGGTTACCCTATACAGGAAGTATAAAATGAGAACGTGCAGATGTTATATTGTGGTCTGCAATGATAATAAAGAATTATATTACACAAGATTATGTCATAACATGAGAAATTAATCTATATTCTATGCACAATAAATATAAAAATCAGATTATTCAGATGCATTTATTAGATTGTCAGCATTTTCTCTCTCTCTCTCTCTCTCTCTCTCTCTCTCTCTCTGTACATGCATTTGTGTGTGTATATGCATAAACCCATATTCGATCTGACTCGATACTTTTTTGTAACTAACATCTTTTCCAACTAGGTTTTCCTATCACAAATGCTTTTGATTCTGCCCACCCCTATGAAAGGACAATGGACTCTATATCACATAGGACATAGCCTAGTTCATCTGCATTTTTAGGGGTGGATGGGTTATTACACATGTAATTACACATTTACACATACCACATCTTTTTTCACAGCTTTCAAATCACATTACATATTCCATGCAGTGAATCAAATAAATTACTTTTACATTTCATAGAAATACGAACATTCAGAAAACTGTATAAAAAGCTGAAATCTTAGCAGAAACTGAACTTCTTTATTACATTGATAAGAAAAATAGGTTACGTTAGAATACAACGAAAAGTGATTTGTCAAAACAAAACTGTGAATTCAATCAAAATGTTCCCGTCTTCCTGCTCAGAATTTACAGATCGTAACACCATTCCCATAAATCATACCGCTGTGTAGCTGGAGTCGGAGGAAAGATATTATATCATAAATACCATGTAAAATTACATATAAACAAGTTCTGCTGAGGACGACAGAGAAATACATAATCTATCATAAATAGCATGTAAAATTACGTATTAACCAGATTATGTTGTGGAGTAAGTTCTAGTTCCTCTATATATTCCCCCATAACTGAGCTTAGTCATCCATTTAATGCTTGACATATCGTTATATAAGATGTTTTATTGTTTTAATGTTCATCTCTCACACTTTCTAAATATTTATACTGGTTCATATGAGAAGTATGAAAAAGAAAAGTACTTCCAAAGTAGAAAATCATTCATTTGTATGTTAATGGTATAAAGTTTTTAGTGGTTTTACAGGGATTTTTTGTTAGTTTTTTTAGGGGGATGGGGGTGGGGAGGTGAGGTTGGGATGTTTCTTTGGTGAGGAGGTGGGCTTGTTTTGGTTTTTTATTCTTTTTTTTTTTTCATTGGGGGAAGGGGTTGTTTGTTTCTTGGGTTTTTTTTAAATTTACATTACGTACAATGTCTTCTCATATATATATATATATATATATATATATTCCCCATCTATTTGAATATGTGTAAAAGGATAACCTGTCTATACAGTTTCAAATTTCCAAAGAGAATTGAACCTGTGTATATTTTCCCTTGGGTGGCCCCTATTTTTTACTGTATAATATATATATTTTTTTTATCAATGTTTTTATATTGTTTCTTGTAGTATTTTAAAAATAAAAAGTTTCAAATTTCCAAAGAGAAATTTTTTTTATTTTGTTTATCAATGTTTTTGTTGTTTCTTGTAGTTTTTTAAAACATTTCAATAAATAAGATTTTTTTTAGTTTTATGAGCTCTTCTAACACAAACTACAATGTGTCTTCATTTTGATGGCGAAGTTTACAGTGAAGACGAGTGTAACATATAAATGGATCTATGACATCTCCGCGAGAATAAAACAGTATGTACACAAATAAATGGCGTTAAATCAATAGCCATTTTGTTTCCGAGATACTTACGATGATCAAGGTTTTCTTAAGAATATTGAACTAACGACAGATACACTTAAGAGTATAGCATCCTCTTTGTAAAGTGGGTCTATATTTAGAACACAATGATAATGGGGACTTGCAGTTACATTATCGGAGGCAGAATTTTTAGAGACGAATTTTCCAAGACTTTTTTTGTTTGCTGTTAACAAGTTTTTAACAGGTGGCCATTTTTAATTGGTCAAAATTCCAATGACTCGACTATAGATGCTGGTACTTAAGAGAGATAAAGACCTGCGTATTAGCAACTGACTTTTTACAACAGAATTCAGCACCAACTCATAGCAAACGAATTTTCTTTGATGCTTTAGAAAGTCTAGTCCCAAAAGCTACACGATCCCAATGTTTACATCTCCGCTCCAAATTTAATCTCAAAAGCAAACAAACTTTATAATTTTCAAGTTGGTTGTTTAAACCAACCATAGAATCGAATGACAACAAAAATGACCTTAGTTATGTCTGCCTTTGGAGTAATCTCCAAACTGCTAAATTACTTCTCTTGTAGTTATAATGTATATGTGTATACAATGTGTATTATATATATATATATATATATATATATATATATATATACATCCCGTTGTATAAAGTCATTATCTATATGTCAAAAGGTCAGGGTAGAAACAAAAGAGAAAAGAGAGAGAGAGAGAGAGAGAGATATATATATAGAGACAGAGAGAGAGAGAGTATAAGAGAGTCATTATCTATATGTCAAAAGGTCAGGGTAGAAAGAGAGAGAGAAGAGAGAGAAAGAAGAGAGAGAGAGAGAGAGAGAGAGAGGAGGGAGGAGAGAGGGAGAGAGAGAGAGAGAGAGAGAGAGAGAGAGAGAGAGAGAGAGAGAGAGAGAGAGAGAGAGAGAGAGAGAGAGAGTGAGAGAGAGAGAGAGAGAGAGAGATACAGAGAGTTAATCTTAAATTGTAATTTCAGTATACTTAGAAATTTGTTTTGTCCTAAATCATTGAAATCACACAGATGTCAGGAACATCCATTTACCTTGAAATTGTCATCTTCATTTTATATTTGCCATCCAGGGTGAAAATGGTGAAAATTAAAATGGGACAAAAATTTCCCGGTATACGATATGTAACACACATTATTGCAAGAATTCTTGCAACTTGAATATCTTCTTGTGTTAAATCTAACATCTTACGTAGGATATTGACAAAGGTTAGGTTTCACATAAATCATGCGTTTCTGCCACCCATCTGATGAAAGCGCAACAATGGTGGGTGGGATGAGGTGATACCGCAATAATACAGGTAATCATATAAGGACAGGGGAAAAGTAGTCAGGTCTTTTTGTGTTCCATAGTCTACCTGCAATATCTGTGAATGTGTCATTAATTCCGATTTAATCAAAGTGACAGAGGTGCTTTCCATATCTACTAGCCAGTTCGTAATACCTTCTCTGTAATGTTCCATTAAAATCATTTTCTTCCACACGGAGTGTTTAAGTATTCACATTTCCATCACGTTAGTTTCAGAAACACAAGAATCAAATAAAGATATATTTGCATAATTGCCCATTAAGTTCTTAACAAGTCAACATGGATTGTTCTTTTCCTTCTGTTGAAAGAGTAAATGTAGAACTATATCCTCAGAATAGCTTAACCCACACGTAATTATCTAAAATGGATGAATGGTAGTTAACATAAAAAAAAATTTGCCTCAACTGAAGGCCGTGTACTGATGCAACTGCAGGCTCAGGGATAAATGTCCGGTACATCTGATAATGAGATGACCTATGCTAAGATGAACTGCTACAAGTTTTGACTTCTATCTTTGATTCTGGCTAATGACAGGATTCAACGCATTCCAGATCCTAGTAGAAATGGGCTTCATGGGGTTTAAATCCCAAGCTTGGGGCAGCTGGCAAAATAGGATTACTCCCAATCATACTATCAATCAAAAATGTCCCACTATGTATTAGACCAAACAAACAGAACTTTGATCTCGAAGAACCTTAACCCACACTAATATGGACCAAGAACCTTGATCCATTAATTTGGACTAAAAACCTGGATCCATTAATATGGATCAGAAACCTTGATCTGCTAATCTGGACCAAAAACCTAGATCCATTGATATAGACCAAAAACCTTGATCCATTAATATGGACCAAAAACCTAAATCCATTAATATAGACCAAAAACATAAATCCATTAGAATGGACCAAATACCCATCTCCATTAATACTGACTAAAAACCTTGATCCATTAATTTGGACCAGAATCCTAGATCCATTAATCTGGACCAAAATCCTAGATCCATTCACATGAACCGAAAACCTAGATCCATTCACATGGACCAAAAACCTAGATCCCAATGAAGAGGCAAAGACCTTATCACAAACAAGTTGTTTGACCAACAAAATAAACACCCTTAGCCCAACACAAGTATAAACCTATAAATGATAAAGTCTGATATGAATTTGATCTAACACACTTGTTTGTGGCTGGTTTTTTAACCCATCTACCCCTAAAGATGCATTTGCACTGGCCTGAGTCATTGTTTTAAAGAAGAGTCCATTGTTTTTCAGGGGTTGATAAGTTAACCAATGATACATTTCATGTGACGTGTAAACACACTGATAAATCCTACAAAAATATGTTGTAATCTAGAAAAAAAAAAACAATGGACGCTACCTAAGAATCCGCATCATATTGGCATTATCTGCGCACGTAAAGTCGGTGACAAAAATGTCACTTTTGAACACACCTGTTGAGCAGAGATAGGAACTTATTTGGAGGTGTAATTTATTTCAAAATAATGACGCTATATCCTACAGAGAGATATAGGTAAATGAGTTCAAATTATCTCGTCACCATTGTATACATGCCATTGTATCTAGTCTAACCTGATCATAGCAGACATGTTCACAATAATATTGGGGGGGAGAAGGAGAAGGAAGGAAGGAAGGAGAGAGAGAGAGAGAGAGAGAGAGAGAGAGAGAGAGAGAGAGAGAGAGAGAGAGAGAGAGAGAGAGAGAGAGAGACAGACAGAGAGAGAGACAGAGAGACAGACAGACAGAGAGAGAGACAGACAGAGACACACAGACACACAGAAAGACACACAGACAGACACACACACAGAGACAGAGACACACACAGACAGACAGAGACAGAGAGAGAGACACAGAGACATACAGAGACACACACAGAAAAAGAGAGACACAGACAGACAGAGAAAGAGAGACAGAGAGAGAAAGAAAAAAACAGAGAGAGAGAGAGAGAGAGACAGACAGAAAGAGAGAGACAGACAGAGAGAGAGACACACAGACACACACAGACACACAGACAGAGACAGACACAGAGACAGAGACACACACAGAGACAGAGACACACAGAGACAGAGACACACACAGAGAGAGACATACAGAGACACACACAGAGAAAGAGAGAGACACACACAGAGAAAGAGAGACACAGAGAGACAGAGAAAGAGAGACAGAGAGAGAAAGACAGACAGACAGACAGACAGACAGAGAGAGATCTGCCATCTGATGCTTCATGTGACTAGTGAACATGCCTGAACAAATATTTATGATCAAATATGGTGAACTTGACGATAACATTCATCTTTTTCCGGAAATTATACAACTGTGAAATAACCTACTTTAGAATACAAAAGCCTCAATCCATAAATTTTTGGTTTAACCTTTTAATTTTCTGAGTTATGAAATTAACACAATTTCCTATATGAAAATATATACAAAACAGACTACCTAACCTTTGAACAAAATTGAACCAAATTTTTTTTAAATCTTTTTATGTGAAAAGTAAATAACAAATTAACGACTACGCATCATCAGAACCACAAATACAACTTAATTTATGCTTGTTTAACAATGTACAAAAATGATTGGTCGTATTTACATTATATTTATTCAAACTGCTAATATTTATGCTATATTTTCCCCAGTGTTGATATAATTTACATTCTTATCTATCTAGGACACGGAAATTAATTCCGCACGGACTTCTCTCTCGCGCAATTATTAAGTGTCATACGGTTTAATATGTACATGGGCCATTACATCATGCTGATGAATGAGAAATCTGTACCACAAAAATGTACTTAATAATACGCTATTACATCCACACCGAAGTTTTTATCTTAATCTCTGCGCCCTTGTTACCACAGTTCAATATCTTCATTCCTAATGTTCGATCTTGTTTGCCAAATTGTTATTATTGTTCGATATATACATAATAATATCCTTGCAACAAAAAAAAAAGATCTTCACAAATCTATTGAATTTTTTTAATCGGTATGTGAAACAGCCCTTAAGTAATTCCATTGTGGTGAGACACGCCCACTTTTCCTGTACCCCATAGAAAATTGACGCCTGTATTCTCATCTGAATTGAGACATATTGATCGAGCAACAACGAACGCATGTTGGGCAACCTCTAATACGACACCATATTCAATAAAATTTCATTATGAATTCTAAAGTTTGTCAATGGTGTACTTCAGTTTTCCCCTTCATAAAATACAACAATGTCCAATATTATCTGAATAGAAATAGAACTTCAAAATAAAAAAAAATCTTTATATCACAGATTGAAACAAGATTTTTTTTAACGCAATTTGGGATTTAAATAAGTTTGAAAAAAGGAATCATTGTCGATTCAATGTCTTTTATTATTTTTCAGTAGCCTTGTGTTCTGAAAAAGATCAAAATATAAAGTTTTTATTTTCGAAGTGATTTTTCACCTATTAAATACTGTTTATCCATATTGCTTAGTAGCACCTACTCCTTGACTGAAGGTCTTTTAAAGAAAAGAAAAAAACTTAATTTAAAGAAAATACTTTTTGTTGCACAAGAATGTTTAACAAAAAGTTTTTAATCTCCAGTTGTTAAAATGTATTTCTTCAAAATTGTAAAGCGTATTGAAAAACTTCACAAAATATTACGACCCACAATAAGGGTTAGTGAAGTGAAAAATAATGTATGAAACATTGAAATATTTGCTTTTTTGCCTCTCCTGCGTATTAAAAACCAGCCCCGTGGCACAACCTCTCTATTCTTCCGACATCATTCCGCAATGATTTATACAAACAAATCTTATTTTCTTTTCGAGCGCTTGTCGTTTGTCGTGTATTCATGTGTAATGTCTCAAGATGATTAAAAAAACAGTATGGATCGAGACAAGAAGTCGATTGATAACGTTCAGAAATTGGACATGACTTTATCCCCCGAGTTCAAACGTTTCGTCCCCTCCACACAATAATGTCACAAAACTCTCTCCTGTCATTTCCAATTCCTTTCTTCCATCAGAATTTTTGGAGAAAACAGAAAATAATAATCTTATTATATCAATCTTTTTTTTCCCTTTTTCCTATTCTCTGCCATGAAACACTGTCGGAGGAATTTGACTGGTAATGTGCCAAAGAGTTAATTCCTCCGCAGCTGGCGAATTTAAAGCTTGAACATGCCTCATCATAACGCAAATCCACAAAACACCAGAAAAATTACAAAATCGCAAATTAATTCCATTTATTATATCTAACTATCTTGGGTATAATAACAGACCTGACTTTGCATCAGTGTGGTTCACACCGCACACAATACACTGGAGATGCATTCCCCGATTAAAATCTTATTTTCATCTCGATGCAAAATTTACTAAGTACAAAATTAAGTGTCAGACAATCTCTGAAAATATTTAGAATTTCATTTATAGATCATACGAATGTTAAAAATATTTTCACTAATATGCAGATCTAGAAATCTAACTTCCATAGATATGATATGTACAAGTGTACATATACATGTGTCATGTGTATATATATATATATATATATATATATATATATATACTGTGAAACTTGAATAAAATACCTACTTCGGGACACAAGAAAACCTGTCTTTATAGGGCGGTGGTCATTATATAGAGGTTGATTTGTACACAATTGGTGCAACTGGGGACAGCAAAAAACGGTCTTTGTGACCAGATGGCCTTTATATACAGGTGGTCACTAAAGCAGGTTTTACTGTATTTTTTATTTTTTACAGATGATAGATGCTTTTTTATAAGTTTTGGGCTTCTTTCAAAACTCATTTATTTGATTATTTATTCCTCATGCTTACACTGTATCCCTGTACATTTTCTACCTATTTTTATTTTTGCCATTTTCCAACAGAAAACATATTCGTTTTTTTTGTTTTGTTTGCTTATTGTTGTTTAATGTCCCACTCAAGAATCTTTCACTCATATGGAAACGTCACCCATTGCCGGTGAAGTGCTTCAAATTTTGGCCTATGCTCGGCACTTATGGCCATTTAGCAGTGAGGGTTCTTTAATGTGCCGCCACCAACTGTGACACGGGACCTCGGTTTTTACCGTCTCATTCTAAGGAGAAAACAAATTCACCCTGTCTAAAGATATCCCCATATCTCAATTATTGCATGAATGTCCATTCTTCAATTGTTCAGCTTGAAAATATCACTTTTATTTTAAAATCGCCCTCTCATCTTAGGGCAAAAATAGTGAAAATTAAAATGGGGAGAACATTTCTCCAGGTAAACAGAAATTATATTTTACTTTAGTCATTACTATAATTATTATTACTGTATTATTATTTCAATATCATTATATATATATATATACAGTAAAACCTGCTATAGTGGCCACCTCTATAAAAGGATTACCTGTTTATAAAGGCCAGTTTTTTCAAGTCCCTTGACTGCATACTTCAACTAAATTACCTGTGTATAAGGGGTCACCTGCACATAAAGGTCAATATTTTCTGGTCCCTTCGGTGGTCCCTATATACAGGTTTCACTGTATATATATATATATATATATATATATATATATATATATATATATATGTATATATATATATATCTTTATTATATTATATCATTTTTACTAAATTCATAATTATATTCGGCCATTTTAACCTCTTTCACAGAACCCAGTTGCTAAAAACTTGAGTATTACTAAAGTCATAGGATTTTACTCGTTTTCAGCTAATCCTGAAATATGATTGGCTGAGTAGGCCAAATTAAAAATATTCTCCACTTTAAGAACATTCCAAAGTTTTGGGGGAAATAAATCTAAATACTTCTGTTCTCGTTCCAATTATAAACCGACTTCATCTTCTTCTCGTTCCAATTATAAACTGACTTCATCTTGAGACTTAGCACTTATGAAATATCTATGACATACTATCAATCAGAATTTGGGTACTGGATGAAAAGTTCATAACAAAATTTTTTACAAAACTTGTTAATGCTAGAGGATGATGAGAATAAATTTGTCATCATCATTGTTATTGCTGCTGTCATCATCATCATCATCATCATCATCATCGCATCATGTCATCATTTGATAAAATCGACCAGAAACGAAAGGTCAGACTTACCCCTTGGTTATTGCTATCATTTGCACCATTTTTGTGTGTGGTCCAGTTAGACAGTCTTTCATATTTTGTTGAATCTAATAGTATCACTGTAAAAAACGAAAAATAAATACATATAGTTCAGATAAATTGATCAGGCTCAAACATACATTTACACAGATTTAATCTCAAATACCTAGGTTAACCCACTTACCCTTAAAGACACATTTGGACTGCTCTAAATCATAGATTTACAGAAGGGTCCATTATTATCCAGGGGTTGATGAGCTAACAGAAAGGTTGGTTCACAGAAAACTATGGCCAAAAATAAACAAAGACCTTTTTAATGCAACCTGACTGACCCATCTAAAAAGTCCGGACTCAAAAGTATTTTTAGGACCTTTTGTCAACTAACATTAATTTTTTTTTTTTTTTTTATAAAAAATCTGAAAATTTGTCCAACTTACAATAACATGATATCAAGATTAAAGTGCATGTTAAAAGAGAATTCTCTCTCTCTCTCTCTCTCTCATTCTCTCTCTCTGTCTCTCTTTCTCTCTCTCCCCCCCCTCTCTCAAAACTAAAATTTGAATAAATATGTTGTACCTAGATTTCAAACAACACAATAAACAAAATAGACAAAGATACAAAAATTTGTGTAACACCTTTTTCGTTTCAAAAAATAAAAAGAACAAAACTTCGGATGACAAAAAGAGAGAGTTTTTCAGTATGAGTAATCGAGGTAATGCCAGCGCTGATTTATCCTCATTCATTTTACATGGTTGGATGGATGAAAATTCAAGTATTATATCTTTGCATACTGTGTTCAGCCAGGCTTACACTTCGCAGTAAATTTAACACACAAAACAAACGCGTCCACTGTGAAAAATTTCTCTAAAAAAAAAATATGGAATCTTAAATGGGGCAAGACAACAAAAACTCTAGGTGCAGACGGGACGAACTGTACTGCAATTTTAACGACAAAATATTTCAAGGCGCTGCAAACATAATGGTAAATCAGATTTAATTCATTTACCCGTAAAGACACATTTGGACTGGTCTTAGTCATTGAGTTACAGAAGAGTCCATTGCTTTTCAGGGGTTGATGAGTAAAACATCAAGAAGCTGAGGGAGGGAGGATGGGGTGGGTAGGTTATAAGTCACAGGATTGCCCATCCTATCTACAGAACCCCATAACCCAGGGATGAAGAAATTCCTTACATGGCCATTTTGCTACACCCCCTCCCTAAACAAAATGAAAATACAAAAAAATACTTATCATAAGAAAATAAGAAAATACAAGCTAGACTTTAAATTAATCCTATGGCAAAAAAATGGTGGAAAATGCTTTTCTGAAGCAAATTAACAAGGAATTGATGAGCAACATTATATGAATACAACTCCATTATGCATACCTCGGTTCATTTTTTAATATGAGAATTTTATTATTCTTATGTTTTATTTGTTAAAAGCATCATTAAGCCTTTTATACAACTAAAATGCAACAGAAAACATATAACACTTGATGCAACAAAGATTTTATATCGAAACTCGAAATGTGAGTGGCATTATAAAGGTACAAGCATGGATAATACGATAATAAAAAAAATTGCTTAATTTAAAAAAAAATTCCTATATAATCGCTTCGCCCATTTCAAGGTTGACTTCATTTTCTACTTTCTATAATACTCTATATCGGGGCAAAATTTCTGAACAATCAAGATCTTTGTCTGAATGTTGATGTGTAAGATCATATTATCCAATCGCTACACACTCATCTTTTGTCTAATAACGAAGGGTTACCGGCAATTCATATTTTATTGTACAGAAATGGTTCGGAAATGGATGATGTTTCATTTTTATTATCAATTTACATTTTTCGTTTTATTTGGTGTCTATATTCGTAAAATATGCAGGAATTTTATTAAGCTAGGCAATCACTCATAATGCGGGAATATGAGGTGTATAGTTTTATTAGCCCATAATGTTTGTATTACTCAGGATTTACACAAAATGGTTTTAATTTCAGGTCAAAACATAATTTCTACATTTAACCATTAAAGATAATCAAATTTTACCTCCAAAAATGCTATCTGAGTGCAAACTTTTCCCAGTGCAAACAAGATGTACAATGTAGTAATGCTGATTATTTAAGGGAATTTTGTTGAAAAAAAGTAATAAAATATTACAAAGCTCATCACCTCACAGCAGAATCTTTTGAACCCCCTCCCCCATTAACCTGACTAAAATCTTTTGATACCCTCCCCCATTAACCTGATCAAAATATTTTGACACCCTCCCCCATTGACCTGACCAAAATATTTTTACACCCTCCCCATTAACCAGCAGACCAAAATATTTTGAAACCTTCCCTTATTAACCTGACCAAAACCAATCATCTAATCCACAGCATGGATTAATTAGATTTTTCGTTTATGCATGTATTCGATCTTTTATTGCTGCTGATGCCAAGGCAAGAGTATAAGTCCCCCACCCACCCACCTCTGAATGTTGTTGAGCTGACAAAAAAATTACAAAATACAAAAACATTTATGTATTTCAATTTGGAAAAATGTAGTAAAAAATGGTTTACATTCCAAAACCCAATAAACAATTGGCCAAATGGGCCTTAACCCTAGTAAATGTACCCCTAAAGACACATTTGGACTGGTCTAAGTCATTGATTTACAGAATAGTCCATTGTTTTCCAGGGGTTGATGAGTTATCAGCTACCTCAGTGTCCATCTATCAATGATCCCCTCCCCTCCTCTTCCCCGCCTAGAGTTGGTCATAAAATTGACGATTTTTATGACTCTCTCACATGTACATGTACTCATAGTACTAGTAGCTTTGTGGTATCCATGGTTTTTATGAGACCACACTGTAATGATTTATTACCACATCAACAGGTGTCTTCATATCCAACCTCGTTAATTTTACAAAATATCATAAATCTGAAAATTTATGTTGGTAATCTTGGGCAATATCCAATATATGAAAACCTGTGTGAAATTTAAGTAAACCAAGCATTTTATTTTCAAATGTGCATACTTTCTGCAGTATATCATTACAGTTTATTACTCTGAAGTGCTCTCTCTCTCTCCCCCTCCCCTGTATGTCTCCCCATTCTTCCTCTCTCTCTCTCTCTCTCTCTCTCTCTCTCTCTCTCTCTCTCTCTCTCTCTCTCTCTCTCTCTCTCTCTCTCTCTCTCTCTCTCTCTCTCTCTCATATAAATATATACTGCACACTAATGATAGCAATGTTTTGTGTATATATATATACATGTATATATGTCAATCTAGCATTTTTATACAAATTGCAGAAAAATTCTGGGTATCCCTAGCCGACATGTACAGCTATGTAAAAACCTCAAATCCCATTTACATAGACAAAATAGCTGTGATTCCATTATTGTTCAAAGGTGCCGATTTGTCTTCACGGTTTTGCCATTTTTTCGTCTGAAGCTACAAGATATTTGCATGATTGCCCCCTAGATAAGATCTGTTTCCTTTGTCATTGACGACTGGTCATATTACAGAAGTTGCGTCAAGATGGAAACGGTAAACTAATTGGCAAGACCCTATCACCTATCACTTCGAATTAGTAGTGAGTGCAACTGAATTATGTAGTAGGACTAAAACAATGACTCACTTTAACCGATTTTCATTTTTTTGTTTTTGTTTTTCTTCTTCATCAGCATTTCGAAGTCAAGACATTTGAGACATGTCATACCAGGTCAGTCCAAAACATCTGTCTTTCCGACCCCTATATCAATTATGATATGCAATTAGCAGGGCCTAGTCATCACGAATATTAATGCGGAATTGTAAATTTGTGACAGGATTCAACATGTCTATCATGGGGGAATGAAGATTTAGTGTTACAATAAATGAAGCAATCATTACATTAAGTCGTCAATGCTGAAGACAGCATCACTGGCGATAAATACAAACCAGATGGGAAACATACCATGTAAATATGTGCATCCTGCAATGTTTTCCATGAAACAATGTGACAATATGGAAATTCAAATTGATTTAATACATGTGTGAATAACTACCTCCATCTAATTTATGTAGTAAGCCAGGATGAAATTAAGCCAAATTATTTGGAGCAGTCCATGAGTTGGCCTGTGCATGTGTGTTTTTTTATGAATTTTTTTGTTTTGTTTTTTTGTATACATGTACACTAATGTATACATGTTTTTTCTGTGCATATTGTAGTGTGTCTGCATTTGGGGTTTTTTTTATTTGTGTGTTTGTGTAAATGCACATAATGTATACACATATATGTTTTATCTATTTGTGTTTACATGAAATGAAATGTATTTGCTTGAGTTTGTATACATGTATGTGTAAGACTGAGTGTTTATGTGTGTAAAGGTTTAAGTGTTTATACATATACATGTATGTAAGTGTTTGTAAAAGTGTGCGTGTATATTGTAAGTGTTTGTATGTAAGTGTCTGTATGTGTGCAAGTCTTTACATGTGTGTCTGTATGTGTTAGTTTTTGTACATTGTATGTGTGTGTCTGTATGTGTGGATATCTGTATACAATGTATAAGTGTTCTGTAGTTTTTGTATGTGTGTCTGTATGTGTGATATCTAGCAGTACATACAATGTATGTATGTACATGTACTGTATTAGTTTTTGTATGTGTGTCTGTATGTGTGGATATCTAGTTTGTATGTATGTACATGTGTCTGTATTAGTTTTGTGTGTGTCTGTATGTGTGGATATCTAGCAGTACATACGGTACATGTGTCTGTATTAGTTTTTGTATGTGTGTCAGTGATATATGTACATACAATGTATGTACATGTGTCTGTATTAGTTTTTGTATGTATGTCTTATGTTTGGTATGTACATACAATGTATGTCTGTATGTGTTTGTATTAGTTTTTGTATGTATGTCTGTATGTGTGGATATCTAGCGGTACATACAATGTATGTATGTACATGTGTCTGTATTAGTTTTTGTATGTGTGTCTGTATGTATGTCTGTATGTGTGGATATCTAGCAGTACATACAATGTATGTATGTACATGTGTCTGTATTAGTTTTTGTATGTATGTCTGTATGTGTGTCTGTATGTATGTACATGTGTCTGTATTAGTTTTTGTATGTGTGTCTGTATGTATGTCTGTATGTGTGGATATCTAGCAGTACATACAATGTATGTATGTACATGTGTCTGTATTAGTTTTTGTATGTGTGTCTGTATGTATGTGTGGATATCTAGCGGTACATACAATGTATGTATGTACATGTGTCTGTATTAGTTTTTGTATGTATATCTGTATGTGTGGATATCTAGCAGTACATACAATGTATGTATGTACATGTGTCTGTATTAGTTTTTGTATGTATATCTGTATGTGTGGATATCTAGCAGTACATTTGTCTGTATTAGTTTTTGTGTATATCTGTATGTGTGGATATCTAGTACATACAATGTATGTATGTACATGTGTCTGTATTAGTTTTTGTATGTATATCTGTATGTGTGGATATCTAGCAGTACATACAATGTATGTATGTACATGTGTCTGTATTAGTTTTTGTATGTGTGTCTGTATGTATGTCTGTATGTGTGGATATCTAGCGGTACATACAATGTATGTATGTACATGTGTTTGTATTAGTTTTTGTATGTATATCTGTATGTGTGGATATCTAGCGGTACATGTACATGTGTCTGTATTAGTTTTTGTATGTATGTATGTGTGTCTGTATGTGTGGATATCTAGCAGTACATACAATGTATGTATGTACATGTGTCTGTATTAGTTTTTGTATGTGTATGTCTGTATGTGTGGATATCTAGCGGTACATGTACATGTGTCTGTATTAGTTTTTGTATGTATATCTGTATGTGTGGATATCTAGCGGTACATACAATGTATGTATGTACATGTGTTTGTATTAGTTTTTGTATGTATATCTGTATGTGTGGATATCTAGCGTTACATGTACATTTGTCTGTATTAGTTTTTGTATGTGTGTCTGTATGTGTGTCTGTATGTGTGGATATCTAGCAGTACATACAATGTATGTATGTACATGTGTCTGTATTAGTTTTTGTATGTGTGTCTGTATGTGTGGATATCTAGCGGTACATACAATGTATGTATGTACATGTGTCTGTATTAGTTTTTGTATGTGTGTCTGTATGTGTGGATATCTAGCGGTACATACAATGTATGTATGTACATGTGTCTGTATTAGTTTTTGTATGTGTGTCTGTATGTGTGTCTGTATGTGTGGATATCTAGCGGTACATACAATGTATGTATGTATGTTGTTGTACATTGTATGTGTGGATATCTAGCGGTACATACAATGTATGTATGTACATGTGTCTGTATTAGTTTTTGTATGTGTGTCTGTATGTTTAAATGTTCATGTTTTGCTTGTGTATGTGTGTGTGTATGTGTGTGTGTGTGTACATTGAGGGTGTGTGTGTGTACATTGAGTGTGTGTGTGTACATTGAGTATACATTGAGTGTGTGTGTGTACATTGAGTATACATTGAGTGTGTGTGTGTGTACATTGAGTGTACACCGAGTGTGTGTGTACATTGAGTATACATTGAGTGTGTGTGTACATTGAGTGTGTGTGTGTGTGTGTGTGTGTACATTGTGTACATTGAGTGTGTGTGTGTGTGTGTGTGTAAATTTAGTATGTACATTTAGTGTTTGTGAGTGTCTTTGTTTATATTTATACATACAAATACATGTATTATGTGTATTTACATGTACATGTACCGTTACACATGTGTGTACGTGTTTGTGTTGGAGACAGTATACGAGTGGTCTGTCTTAATCTATGGAACTAGATAATTTCAAATTATCTTTCTCTCTCAGATACATATGTAAAGAAATGGGTCAAAAGCTTTCAGCTTTATCTACGAGAGTTTCCTGTTGATATTTTGGTTCAATACTTAGTGCTAGAGACCCTTTCGAAATGTGAAGAACAAAGAACACGTTACACAATGTAAGACAATCATAACGACACACCATAACACAATCATAGCTACATTATATAGATGTTCGGCACTTCAGACAAGTTTTATATGGACATAAGGGGCTACATATCGTGCTCTGAAGTATTTTATTCTCTATACAATGGTCCTTTAAATCTACAGCCAATACAGCAATACAGCTTGTGTCAATATTTGCTCCACGAAATTGTGTTGTTGGGGAAAGTTCAGTAATTATGCAGAGTTGTTCAGGAGAATACAGTAATTACCTAAAACTCATTGTGTGGCATGGGGAAATTCATTTTCAATTAAAGCGGAGTTCCGATATATATTTATACATTGTTTGTATGTGATTACAGTAACATTAAAAACAAAAACAGATCTGCATGTGCATGTAAACTTCTTCAATGTATTCTTTATAGTTTCACATGGATATTCAACCAGATGTTTGGATTAAGAAAATAATAAAATGTGGTGGAGCAGGTAAAACAAAAAGATGAATTAACAGTCATCAACCCCCTGAAAAACAATGGACTCTTCTGTTAATCAATAACTTAGACTTAGTCCAAATGTGTCTGAAGGGGTATAAATTAGTTAATAAGTATTGAGATTTTTGATTACACAGAAAAGTGACTTAATTAGTTTATATAAATTCAAAAATATATCGCCCCCCCCCCCCCCCCCCCCCGCCCCCCCCCCCCCTTGAAATCCTGAGCTGATAATACAATTTTAAATACAGTAAAACCTGCTATAGCGGCCACCTCTATATAAGGATTACCTGTCTATAAAGGCCAGTATTTTCAAGTCCCTTGACTGCATACTTCAACTAAATTGAACCTGTGTATAAGGGTCACCTGCACATAAAGGTCAATATTTTCTGGTCCCTTGGGTGACCCCTATATACAGGTTTCACTGTACAGTAAAACCTGCTTTAGGGACCACCTGTGTATAGAGACCACCTGGTTATAAAAAACATTTTTTGCTGTCCAGAATAAGCACCGTTTGTGCACAAATCAACCTCTATATAAAGACCACCTCCCTATTAAGACCGGTTTTCTTGTGTCCTTAAGGAGGTCATTATATATAACAAGTTTTCCTGTATAAGAGTATTCAGGGTCCTAAGATATGAAACTTCTTTTTTCTTTTTTTCTTTTCTTTTTTTTTTTTTTTTTTTGGTGGGGGGAGGAAGGGGGAACAGAAATAAAAACTAAAAATAACCAAACCAATCACAAATTCTACTTAATTATTGAGATTTTCTGAACCCAAATTGATGAGAGCACCCTTAAAAACCTGTAACCCTTCAAGACCTGCATTGAGATTAAAGGGGAGATAATTCAATGATACGTGAACAAAAGTTCTGTATTTACACAAAATAAAATTCTCGAAATCAAACATACTTCCAGAAAACACCTGTTTGTAGGTACCACATTTCCATGGCAACTACAACAACAGTCTCATCTAACACTGGCTCCTCTGTGGTAAGCCATCTCTTCCTGACTGGCTATATATGACAGGTGCCATCATAAGAAGGAATTCTTTGTTGCATTATTTATTAAAATAATAAACATGTGTTTCTTGTTGGAGTAATTTAAAACAAGGATACAAAACGCTAGATTAACAAATTTCTGGCATATCTCATGCAGTCAGTTATCAATTCATTTCTCTTAACATTTTTCTAGTAATGCGTTACATAATCTTAATCAATTTCATCGTCAATCGTCTTTCCGATCCCTTAATCTTTCTGATCCCCATCACAGGACGTATGACTCATATTGTTTTACACAATTTCAATTACGTGTCAAGCTAAATGAGAGCCACACCCCAATTAGCCGCAAATTACACAAATGTCAGAGATACAACCTTATGTATTGTCTCGTAAAAACTCAACACTCACTTCATTGCTTTCATGTTTTCAGTTAAATTATAAAAAGTACTAATAAACGGCTATCAGAATTTTCCGCAAATATGAGAAATTTCAGATCAGGAAATGTATCAGATACGTCAATCATATACTCCTGAGAATTGAAATGCCAGCTAAAAAGCATCTCAATCCACTCGCATCATTTCAGTTTTTTAATTCGCTTTAACACAATGACGTTACGACAAATTACACATCAAATAAGGCAATAGATTTTTTTTTTCTTGTTTTATTTCGTTCATAAGTTTGTAATTCAGTGCCATTCTTCAAGCCTCAATCTTCATTGGTAAAACAGAGTAAAACCATTTCATTCATTTAATTGTTTAAGTGAGAAACCCTGGAACTGTCAGTGACATCTCGCCAGCGGTAGACTGCTCGGCAGTTCAAACTAGGAAACCAACTGCTCCCAAGAGAAATAAAAAATATAAAAAATACGAGAAAATCCTCATCACCTTGCAAATGAAAAAAATCCGAGCATTCATCAAAACACTGGGGAAAAGTAACGGTCATGAGGACCTTACAGGTTGCCCGACTTTCTGCCCTTACTACAAAGCCCCTGGGCCAGGGGTCATGGGGACCTTGCAGGTTGCCTGACTTTCTGCCCTTACTACAAAGCCCCTGGGCCAGGGGTTTTGAGGACCTTACAGGCTGCCTGACTTTCTGCCCTTACTACAAAGTCATAAAGCCCAGGGGTCATAGGGCCCTTGCAGGTTGCGTGACTTTCTGCCCTTACTACAAAGCCCCTGGCCCAGGGATCATGAAGACCTTACAGGTTGCCTGACTTTCTGCCCTTACTGCAAAGCCCCCGGCCCAGGGGTCATGAAGACCTTACAGGTTGTTTATTTCCCTTACAGCCCTGCAAATGTAGGAGTCTGACAGATCCATGCTCTCATAAATCCACTAACTTAATACTTTTTACATAAACTTAGATAACATGCTAAACACAAAGATTGGACGGGTTCCTTATCAGAAATAAGATGACAGTGGTTGCCGTAACGCTGGTTGTTGTGTCAATATAAACATCAACCAAACACTTACGTAAATTAATTTCTTTACGACAGGAATGAAGATGAGGGCGAGTTGAATGGCACAAACAAACAAGGATCCTGGTTCACTTTTACCTTGATGAAAACGAAGACGCGACAAAACGGCCGATCAATTACATCATACAGAAATAAGTTTCTCTGATTGACATATTAATATTTCCCGATAAAAGCCCCACAATATTACAATTAAAAATTGTCAACACTCCGATGCCATCATCCCACTGATAAAGAAATCAAATTTACTTCAGAGACGATTTCTTCCTTCATTTATTTTTTTCCCTCTTTTCCTGATCGGAAGAAATGAGAGGACTCAAGATCCCGTATTAATGTACATGTCAGATTTGAAGAGATTTCCAATCATACCAAGAACTGCGCTAGACTCGAGACATGTCACCACTCCACAGCGAGTACATCAATTGCAATTATTTTATAAAGAAAATGAAATGCTTCTCAAGAAAACACCAGTAAAAGTGTTAGTGAACTGTTAGCTATTTTATCTATAAGAACATGTAACCAAGACGATGGTTCAAGTTCATTTAGATATACATTTGTGTACAGTTAAACCAAAGTCATGTGACCATTACAAGAGAATTAACTCATTCACCCCTGAAGACACAGTTGGACTAGCCTAAATCACTGATTTACAGAAGAGTCCATTGTATTTTAGGGGTTGACAAGTTAACTTGCCCACAATGTACCCTTGAATATCAATCAGGGATCTACATTACAAAATGTACATCAATGGTTTAGGAGAGTCCATGTGAATGTTTAGAGGGATAAAGAGTTAAGTTATTTACTTCACATACACGTAAAAAAAATTAAAAAGTATTTATATAGAAAATAAGAATGTATATATAAGAAAGTTATCAAATTTTATATTAAAAATTTACTTTTTTCAACTAAAATGAATACATTTAAATGAATTACAAACCAACTTTTTAAAATGCACTGATAATTTAATTTGACTTAAGACGATGATCGACAGATTTGGGATCAAGCAAACCAAGCACATTCACAAGACTTAAATCCCGGGATTAAATAGAGCCCAAATTAAACTTGCAGCGAAGGGATTTCTGTATCAACACCAACTAAAGCTGAAAGATTTGCATACAGGATTAAATTTGAAAGTTAACAGAATCAGAAAAATGATAATGAGGATTACATAACGTTCAATTACTGATCAGGCGTTCTCGCATATGATCAAGTTCAAATTTGTGTTTTTTCTAAATCCTTAATAAACTTTCTCGACATAACGATGGTTAACGATGTGAAGTACATCTGGAAATCGGAGAAAACATCACTTGCATGTCACAGGCGGAAACAACATTTCCTTCTCGTTTAAAGCAATTTACTTCAGGTTTGAAAAAGCAACAAAAAATTAGAGCAACTTCTGATTCAACAACAAATCGTATTCGATTTATCTTGTAACGTTTTTATTTAGCGAATATTTCAGATCTGCCAACTGTAAATTACAAAGGGAAAATTCATTTAGAAAGCCAATACATTAACAGTTATGTTGCGACATTATTTGGTGCGACATTATTTAAACAAGAGTCGTGGAGATGTGAAGTAACATTCTATAATGCTTATTTGAACACTTTTATTCCATCAGTTTTCTTTTTTAAAATGAAAGGGGGTCGATATTATGTGTTAAAGCAACTTGTGTTTAACTATTCACAAATAAAAATGGCATCGAAATAATAAAACGTTATTTACGAGGTGTTGAATTCTTCCTCTCGAGGGCTCTTACGTCTGCGAAAATGTCAGCAAATATATAAAATATGACCAGATTTACAATCTAATTGAAATCAAGGACTAACATGGGTGTAAATACACTCTATGCAACAAGTGTACGCAACATCAACTTTTCCCGGGTTTAATCGACAACTTTACGTCACATATTTCAAGAAAAAGTGTAAATTATCCACTTGTTAATGTATTACACAAGACCTTGTCACAGCAACCAATCAGAACGCTGTAAATGATATTCTCACCAGAGTTATGATACTTAATATGATGTACTTGTACATGTACTACAATGTATGATGTAGATGTCTTTTTTTTATCAAGCTGTAAAACAAGAAGAACAATTACAGCTCGGTGGTGAAATCACCACCACTTATTATCTGTTCCCATTCTGTTCTTTGTATGACAGCAAACAATCACAGCACAGAGCAATTTTTAAATGTGCAGGGGGTATAGGTTACAAGTCTTTACCAGGGTAACTACGAAATCAATAAGCTTTTCCACAAAAGCATTTTTCCACCTCAATTATCCTGCTTTTCTGTATCTGTCTCCACGAAGAAAATGTGCAGGGTCTTGTACATGTATTTGCGTGATGGCACCTACATGTATGGGTTTTGGAGGTGGCATCTATATATGTGAGTGGTGTCACTTACATGTGTGTGTGTGGGTGGTGTTACCTATGTTTGTGTGGTGGTACCTACATGTATGTATATAAGTAGTGGCATCATGTATTTTAGTGGTGGCATCTTAATGTGAGTGTTGGCACCTACATGTGTATGTATATGAGTGGTGGCACCTATGTAAGATGTTGGTGGCACCTTTATGTACAGTATGTATGGTAGTGTCCATTTTTAGATGCTATGAAAAGTTTGAGTCGAGACAGCATTTTATTTCAATACGATCAA
Organism: Atrina japonica; assembly: GCA_030159075.1. NCBI lineage: Eukaryota > Metazoa > Mollusca > Bivalvia > Pterioida > Pinnidae > Atrina > Atrina japonica. The sequence continues at coordinate 186,337 of BROG01000711.1, read as the reverse complement.
GATTAGAGTACAGTGGAACCTGTTGTGAGACACCACCCAATCTAACACTGAAATGTGGTCCCTCAAGACAGGTGGTCTCTCAAAGGAGGTTTTATTCAAAGGATTATTTAACCAACGAGTCTTTAGAATGTAGGCTCAGAAGACAGTTGATCGGTCATGGGATTGGTCTTTAGCTCAGAAGACAGGTGATCGGTCATGGGATTGGTCTTTAGCTCAGAAGACAGGTGATCGGTCATGGGAGTGGTCTTTAGCTCAGAAGACAGGTGATCGGTTGCTGGAGTGATCTTTAGCTCAGAAAAAACAAAAACAAACAAACAAATACAGTATAACCCTAACCCTAACTTATAATATCTGGAACTATCAAGACAACATGTTTAACTTATTCACCCCTAAAGACACATTTGGACTGGTCTAAGTCATTGATACACAGAAGAGTCCATTGTTTTACAGGGGTTGATGAGTTAAAGTCAATATCTACATGTACTGAAAGACATCAATTGATTATGTCAGAAATAAACAAATCAACGGGCCAACCTAACTTCCATACTACTAACAAATATGAAAGAGTTCAAATCTTGTGTCAAATTTTCCTTCAATTTCAGAAAATAAATGACTCGCAAATCTCAATCTTGTCGAAACCCTTCATCAAAATGCAGCGTCTGTTTTATATGAGAAAGAGCCACTGGTACATTTAACATATCTCTGAGCACTCATAACGCATTTTCAGATATCTCCCCAATTTTTCATTATCCGAATGTCCTGCTCCTATCATAAATCAAATATGGTCGTCAGCCAAGATCTAAAAGGCAGTCAGAAATAAAATGGTATTTCATGCATAGTGAGGAACAGCAGTGATTACTTCTGTTTCTGCCCGATTAGCTTACTTCACTCAGCCACCAGAATGCTCTCTCCAATCGTACACCACAGAACTGGTGTCAATTAATTTCAACATAAAAAAAATCTGTTTTATTGGAAGTTTTACCCATGCTAGAGTTTAAGAGGCCATTGTGATACCATATGATGTCATCAACGATCGTGCAAGATTTTCAGAGGCAGTTTTCACCCACTGTCCGCACAGCTCTATTGTCTAGACAGAGGTTATATGTAACTCATTATTGACACCCATAGTCACATTTGGACTGGCCAAAGTCAAGATTTACAGAAGATTCCATTGTTTTTCAGGGGTCTATGGGTTGAACGGCTGAACATTTCAAGATGTGCAGTTTGATTCCTTTGCCGGATTGTACAATGTACAAGCGTAGTGGCACTAAAAAAAGTCGTTGAAAATATGGATCACTCGAGAAGGATACAAACTAGATATCATCTCCCGGGACTCAAAAAGATTAAGTAGTAAGGGCTACTAGCAGTCGGGCTACTCGCTAAAGTAAGCCAAAGCAAGCAAGCATCATGTCACCAACGGAATTGAGCAAGCACCTGATCAGATCTTGGAAACAAAAAGAACAATTCTTGTCACTAAAGTGCTTGCATTGTTATGCAAAATGAAGCTGTGTATCAAAGCATCAAAATGATTGGGATGACAGATGTCACAGCTAAGCCAGAAATTTTGTAATGTAAATTTATGATGTGACACATTCTTGATCACAATAAATGCAGCGCCACCACAGGAGCAAAAGTCTTGACATTTAACTCGTAATTTCCAAGTTCAACACAAAATTGTAGCATCCATATTGATTAAATAAAAAAAGAACAGAAAGCATGACAGACCCAGATGCCATTAAAGAAACCGACCTGATAGATGAGATGCATTGAAAATCATACTGCTTACATGTACATAAGCTGGGAAAGTCAGAATTTTTGTCAAAGTACAATACGTACGAGAGAAAGGTTACAAAATAAAAAAAATATTTGTATTGAATTCAAAACAGACAAATATGCAAAATATAATCATTATCATCTCTTTCGTAAGATTTATTTTTCATTTAGATTTTACAAAATCTAAATTTCAGACTTGATATATAATTACATGTATAGGACTTGATTCTGCTGTGGTTACCATGATAATGAGTGAAATCCATTATTGACTGTATGAATAAATAAGAAAATAAATAAATTTGTAAATGAAATAAACTTGCATGTATAATTAACTCTATATTTTTGGACATATTGACTTTAATGTGTTAAATAAATGATTGTAACAGTAAAGGGCACCTGCCTATAAAGGCAATTCAAAAATAACCTTTGTTAACCATTTTTATAATGAATAAACCTCTTTATTAAGGCCACCTGTCTATAATGACTACTTTTGCTGGTTCCCTTGAGTGCCATTTATAGAATAGGTTTGACTGTACTTTGTTTACAAATTGTATCATATTCTTACATATATGTACCATACACGTTTAATTTCAAGTTCTGAAATTAAATGTACCCTTCCCATTTATGTAATAAAAAGCAGCAAATACAAACCTCCCTTGACAAAAATAAAAACACAGAAAAAAAAGTCATTTTACAAAATCTACAAATTAAATTGCCTCAACTCTCTAAACAGCTCATCTGCAAAATGAAGTTGTGGTGAGTTATATCTTTAATCAAATTTATGATCAATTTAGTATATTTCAACAGTAATGGCTGAACCATGTATAGACAAATTTCCGGGATCTAAGTTCTCTCCAGAGGTTGGAAAAGGCTTCCTATATTTCTAATTTGCACTGATAAAACATTACCACTCTAAGCCACTTTCCTTCGGTGTTTAAAATTGCGATTTTTTTGCAATTTGTTTTTTTTTTTTTTTTTTATCTGTTACTAAAACGATAACCAGTATCATCGAAAATTCAATTCTGCATAACAGTTACCCATTTGGAAATGTACATGTATCGACTCAATTCTAGTTTGACAAAGTGACTTCGATCATATATCACATGCCGACACATAAAGATTTTGTTTATCTTCTGAATTACGGTATAAGTATAGTGTTATCACGAGCATCACATTTCTACACATATTTTACCAAATCGTGATAAAATGTATATTACCAAGTATAAAAAAAACATTTAGGAAAATATGTTTATCCCCCAAAAAAATCTTCATATTTTTTTTTTTTTTTTTCCAGATTTTCCATTTCAATTCATCGTTATTATGAGCATGAGTTAAGCAACGTACGATATGATAAGAGGTGATTTAACGTGCGGCGTGACTACTCAAAGGCCCTAGCCACACGCAGGTAAAATGACACGGGCACTAATGAAACATTTACGTTTCTATCTTTTTTTTTTAATTTTGTTGTTTCTTGTTTTCTTCATATTTCAGGTGGGGGATCTTTCTTTTTTTTTATCATTTCTATTTCTTTCTTTTTTTTGTCCTTATATTTACCCTGGGTCGCCTTCCTTTAATATTCCATATTTGGATGCATATACAGTGGAAACTTGTCTTGAACATAGCCACTGAAATGCGGTCTCTCAAGACAGGTGGTCTCTTAAGACAGGTGGTCTCTTAAAATAGGATTTATATATGGAGTTATTTAAGTAGTCTAAGTGGTTTCTTTAATGTGGTCTCACAAGGCACAGGCCTTTTTCTGTCAATTTTGGGGAAATGCCATTGTCGACACAATTGGGAATTTTAACATAAATTTGTTTCATCTTGGGAAAAAGTTTTGGTACACATGATATGGAAGCACAAATGTAATGGAATCTCTTTGTTAAATGCAGTATCAATATTAACATTAATTTATTTTTCATTTTGGTCATAGCCTGAACATCAAATCGGTAGGTTTTTTATTCAAATTGGGGAAAAAACACATATACATGTACTTTGCATTGGGAATTCGGCCCCATGAAAACTAAGAGAAAAAGGCCTGAGGCAGGTGGTCTTTTATGAGAGTGGTCTGACTCTATGAAAACAAGTTCCACTGTACAAATGTACAATACATATATATTGTACATGTACATAAAAAATCAAACTCTAAATACAATGTATACTGGCAGTTTCCAATTTTACAATATACCAATAGATACAGTAGCACAATATTTACAGCGGTAATACAGACAGTTCTCAAAACTATGGGAAATAAAGCCAGGATTAGTTAGAGTAATTTTCTCCAAGACAAAGAAACACTGCTGACATTCCGGGGATGCAAATACTTTAATCCCTCGGTCAATATTTGCTCCGTCAAACTGGACAATATTATTAATCCAACCTATCTCTGAACTCCTCAGACCGAGTCAATCACACAAAATTCTCGTCCACATTTGCGGAATGAATACAAAGCTGGTCATATGAAAGTCCATTGCTAATTTAACTAATTCAACGTAATCTGTTTCTGCATGTAGTAATCATAAAATTATCGTGTCATTTACAGATACAGCAGCAGGAGGCAAAAAACACACATGTACGAGCCTTACTGGTGAATCGCAGGAAATTTCCCTACGCGCTTTTTGGGGTCCAGTTTCAGGACCCATTCCCAATACAAAAATGGAATTTCACAATTTGAAATTTCAAAATAAAGAATGAAGTGCATGTACAGTATTTTCAAATGAATGTCTCCAATTAATTTTTGTTTTATTTCAAATTAAAATTAATATTTTCCAAAGTTTTTAGATCCCGGAACCTGAACTTAGAAGGAAGGAAAATTCCTGAATTGAGACAACCCTTTGCGCTCCATTGAAGCTTGGATCATAAAATTCGCAATTTTTTTTACCCTTAACAAAGAGGTACATGAATCACAAACCAAATTAAAAGGAAATCAAGCATTATGTCAAGACCTCCATTACCTATTTGGAGAACCCCATTATCTATTTGAATATTAATTTAAAGGACAGTTAATTTCCAAATCAATAAAATAATTGAAACCCAAAGGTACGTTAATTTTCAACATTACAATTTCCATTTCTTTGTTAGTAAATTCAATTAATTTTCATTTTGTAAATGTATTTAAAAAATACAGGTACTTCTGGCCACCAGCAGGACTTAACTAAATGAACAAAAAAAAAAAAAACAAATTCTCAAGTGACATTGTACTCCTGATAAATTACTTAATGTAAACCACGGAGAAAAACAGAATAAAATTTTACATTAAATAGAGACATTAATGGACGACAACGCTGAATCTGGGTTGCTAGCTCTGTCTTATCACAAATACCAATAGGTCGAAATCGGCTGGTGTATTGACCCCCGATAAACCCATTGTTAATATTTGATAAATGATCATCATGCTCCACCGTATATAACTAATAATATCCGATGTTAATTGTATCCAGAAAATGATATGCATTTTTTCTTAGTTTGTCCGACTACCAAAACATCTTGCAGGTATCAAAAAGTTCTCAATTTTCCTAAGACTCAAATGTTGTCAACGATCCAATCCAGTTCAACGTAAAGTACAGATGACAGAGTGAAAAATATGAAAAACAAATGATAAGCTCGTCGCTTGGGAATACGCAAAATGGAAGATAATTAAATAGAGTAATTATTGTTGTCCAATTTTTTCTTCTTCGATATTCGCATGACGATTTTGCCAACAACATTGATTTATTTCTTCTCATGCAAAGCTGTCACTTTGGATATTTTAATTTTTGTTTTTTTTATACCTGAAGTTTGAAGAGATTTTTTTGGTTTTTTTCTTGGTAAAAAAAAAAATCTATTCATTGCATGTACATGGTAATTTCCAGGTAAAAATTTTATCTGAAAATCACCTCAAAATTACAAACTACATTGCAGGTCACGATTTGCTATCTAGGAAAATGTTTTGCCAAAAACTAGAAAAAGTGTGAGACTGTAGGTACAGTGAGACCTGCCTTTTGCCTTTAACTCGTCCACCCCTAAAGACATATTTGGACTGGTCCAAGTCATTGGTTTACAGAAGAGTCCATTGCCTTTCAGGGGGTTGATAAGTTAAATAAAACCTCTTCTGAGAGACCACCTGTCTTGTGAGACCGCATTTCAGTGGCAGATGGGATGGTCTCTCAAGAAAGGTTCCACTTTAGTAAAAAATATAATACTATAAGCTATAAAAATGTGACAAAATCAACTTCTTAATTTTGATTGGTTGACGCATCTATCATTCAAATGTAAATCTGTAATTGTATACATATATAGATATAAATATATATATATATATATACCCCAGATAAATACCATAAATTCAATGCCAATACGTATATATACATCTTCCATTAATTTCTAGCGATTACATAGCGAAAAATGAGTAGATACAGAAACCCTGACAAACAGAACTGACCCCGAAACAAAGTGCGTGTCAGTCACATGATCTTGTCGTAACTAAAGTAAAACGATTCCTTCTGTGAAAATCACAGTATTAAGTAGCTGTCAACCTAGTGTGATCAGACATGTTCTCCATTCTCATATTAACAACGATGATACACAAATAATTAAATTGTTACAATGCTGATATCTTATTTCTGTATATAATATATTTACATGTATGTACACACGTATAAAGATGGGTCATTCAGTTTGAAAAGTATCTTATTTGCCTTCTTGTGTACATGTACATGAAAATAAATACTCAAATACATTTGCTAACAAAGACTTCATTGCATCAACACTGTACACTTACAGGAGTTGCCACACCTCTGAATCCTCCATCATAATGGGGCCTCGGTGGCCGAGTGGTTGGAGCATAACCCTTTAAACCAGGAAGTCTCTCACTTTAAATCTATTCACCCTTGTAGACACATTTGGACTGGTCTAAGTCATTGATTTACAATAGAGTTCATTGTTTTTCAGGGGTTGGTGAATTAATCAGAGTGGATTTGAGCCTCGCTGGAAGTGCTGGAACCTAATATTGCAAGGTCGTTGATGTCTACCCTGGGTACATGTACATGTACTATGTAACTGGGATCTCTCCTCCACCACTAAAAACTGCCCACCACCAAATACAGTAAAACCTGCTTTAGCGACCATCTGTGTATAAAGTCCACCTGGTCACAAATACCATTTTTGCTGTCCCCAATAGTCCTATTTGTGTACAAGTCAACCTCCCTATAAAGACCAACTTCCTATAAAGATCGGTTTTCTTAGGTTCCTAAGGAAGTCATTATATAAAAGTTTCAGTAAATTCACTGTAAGTGAAAAAAAATGTGTGATGCATAAAACAACTATCAAATACATTACATCAAGTCTACAAATACATATATATATATATATACAATGTATATATCTTTTTAATGATATATACAGTAAAACCTGCTATAGCAGCCACCTCTATATAAGGATAACCTGTTTACAAAGGCCAGTTTTTTTAAGTCCCTTGACTTCATACTTCAACTAAATTGAACCTGTGTATAAGGGTCACATCAGGGTTTTCCCTGACGCAAAAATTCTGCGTATTTACGCGTAAAAATCCTAAATGACGCCTAAAATAAGATCTATTGCGTCCTAGTGGACGCGTTAAATACTTGATGTCTTTCGAGATCGTTTGGGTAAATAAACCAAGCATGCGACCTATTTCTACCAGTTTGCATCTTTTTTATGTCCATTTCTTATGTTCTAGTGCAATTCCACAAGAAAACCAAGAAACTTAATTCATCATTTTATTAATAATAAAACAGGAAAATCTTTACCTCTAATATAGATCTAGAATCAACAAACAACATCGTTCATCACTGAATGGGTACTCCCGGAAGTATAAATTAAAGATGGGGTACCAAACCCGACTTTCATTTGAATTAAGGAAATTAAAAAATAATAATGAAAGTACTAATGATAGTTATATAAAATGATTTATTTACACAAATGTTTATGTAAATCATACATATGATAAAGTACTTTAATACTTGAAATGGATAAAATAGATATAATTTTCAAATAAATAAATTTGGGGCATCAATTAGTAAGCTACATGTATTTAGTAACTTTTCAGTTTTGCATCTATATTTCTAAAAACATGTAATTGTATTTCAATTTATAGATTTTTAATATAAATTTTCCATATGATTTCAAATGTAGTTAAAACAACTATATTTTATTTAATTTCTTATAAACCTTTAATCTATAGTACATGTATGTATACAATAATTATATATTGAATTAAGGAAACTCTGAGGGTTCAAGAACAAACCAGGAAATTACGATGGTGTTACAGTAATGTATAAAAATGGCACTGATGTTTTGTTTCACATATGAGTGCCGGAAAAACTACTCACTCTCCCGACATGATTAAGTTATGTTCAGAAAATAAATGGTCCACATGTACTCTTGATATTTTCCCTAATGGGATGATTGTAATTATCAACAAAAGTGCCGTTTGACATTCAGTTTAATTCTGGTCGAATTGAAGTGGACTCCAAATGGACTCCTAAATTACCAAAATGGACTCCTAATTTTGTAGTTGTGGGAGTCCATGGACTCCTCATTTGAAAATCCCAGGGAAAACCCTGTCACCTGCATATAAAGGTCAATATTTTCTGGTCCCATGGGTGGCCCCTATATACAGGTTTCCCTGTATATATACATGTGTGAAATCTTCCATTTTCTATTTAGCAAAGCAGTTTACAATGTAACTATCCATTCATGCATGTTAAAACACTTCACATTACTACAAAAACAATGATTTATTGAAAGATTTACAATGATTTCCTTTTTTTTGTTTCTGGATCATTGCAGCTGTTCGTTTGAAACAAAACATGACACACGAGCTGGGGGTTTTGGTTCGTCAGCTAATGTGTATCATTCCTGATCTTTTGATACCTAGAGCAGTAAAAATGAATTCCTCGTGAGACCACTAAAAATCGAGCACAATAGATCACCTCCTGTGATTTATCGTATTTCGTCCATCATATTTTCCTGTGCGACCAGCCTCCAATTGTTTCGTCAACCGTAAATTTATATATACTACAACTACAGCTATGCCCAGGTTCATTCCTAATGGTTTTCTGTCCTTTGATTTATTTTCAAATAAACAATTTGGGTTAAAACAAATTTTCCCTATAATTAGATATGATATTTTATCAATGTTAATCAATTTTCCCCTGACCACCATGACATTCACAACTGACTACTGTGGGAGTCGGTATCAATGAACTTCTTCATTATAAATGCTTTCTATCCTAGCTGGTGACACACAGATTTAGATCTTCCCTCTAGCCATATCACGACCACTGGGACGACAGGCCAGTACTTAGAGGTCATTAAGTAAATTATAATTTACATCATAGGACGATTTACCAGCAAAAAAGAAAATCCTGAAAATGAGTTAATGGTTAAATTAGTTTTTAAATCTAATTATGTTATCCTTAATCTGTATTTTAATTTAACCACTCCTTCAATCCCTTAATGGTAGCTCCATGGGTCATAAAATCTGTTCATAAACAAAGTAGACTGGTTTAACACCAGGAAAGCTCTAATATCTCTTTAACTTGTTCACCCCTAAAAGACATATTTGGACTAGTCTATGTCACTGATTTACAGAAGAGGCCATTGCTTTTCAGGGACTGATGAGTCGAGTACAAGTACATCAGAAAGAGACAGAGATACCGGGTACATGTACATGTAGATACAGAAGCAAGAAAAAAGGAAAGAGAGGGGAAGGGAGAGAAAGGACGGAAAAGAGAAGGGAAAGGAGAGAAAGGGAGGGAAAGAGAATGAAAGGAATATACTTTATATAGGAATGCAGCTGGTTTAACCCATCATACCCCCAAAAAACTATAGAATCTGCTGTAAATCAATGACTAAGACCAGTCCAAATGTGTTTCAAAGGGTAAAGGAGTTACATGTAATGAAAGAAAATGGCCAGTACTATATGTACAAAGTACATTGTATATTCAGGTCACTCAAGCCTGCACCTTAATCTACAAAAACTAAGAAGTAGGGTACAGGCACAATTAGTCATTACTACACAAATACCAGGATCAATTTCATTATCTACTGAGCTGTCAATCATGAAGAAAAAGACGTTATCCAGATCTACATGTCAGTTTGTTCTGTGTGATGATCAAGAGGTGAGACATACACCTGGAATGTCGAAATTAAAAGACCGCTAGTAGATACAGGTAGATGTGTGAACACTTGTATATATCATAAAGACACCCACAAAATATTCTGTATGTGATGAAAAGGGTGTTGATTGCTTTATGTGTGAGGAGCGAGTTATTTAAGAATGGTTAGGTATTTAGAAGCTTTGAATATCTACTGATGTATCTATATGTCAGTATTTTCAACCAGTCACCCATGAAACATACATACAATGTACATGTACATTTCATACATAAAGGTACTGCTTTGATACCTGTACATCTTTCATGTAACTTATCAACCCCTGAAAAACAATGGACTCTTCTGTACATCAATGAATTAGACCAGTCTAAATGTGTCTTATTTCGTAAATGGGTTAAATTGCCTGTCTAAATTCATGAAAATCACCAGCCAAATTCAGGATTTATACAATAAAATTTTTAATAATTTGACCAAAATTTACCTATAAAATCTGTCACGTAAACTCACTTCTTGTTACTATTTGAGGGAGAAGTGACTAGCCCTTTAGGATTAAAGTAAGTATCTTAGAATTGGATATCACGATTCAAACAATTATATTTGTGCCATTGTCTGGTACCAGAGGAGAAAGAGAATGTCATTGAACACTTTTCCAATGGGAGCAGTTGGAAACATCGGATTATTCATAATTATAAAAATTTCTGAGAAAAAAATAATAAAAGTCTAAAATGAAAACTTTTCCCAACATCCCCTCTAAGTGTTTATACAAATCAAATTTAATGAGACAATTTTTTCAGATGTTTGTCTGACGATCAGGTCACGGGTGTTGGACTCTAGATTTTAACTTACAGACAAAATTTACAATTCTTGTGGGCAGTCTGTTTTGTAAATTCTGTCGAAAAGAAACTGGCGCTAAAAAATTAAAAACAAAGTTTAAGGTTGCCTCAATATTAGAGCAACAAATATGAAAATATAGGCATATAAACACTCCTGGATTGATATAAAATATACAAAAAGGTCAACATGCAGTTAATAACCTTGTTTTAAATGGATTGAAACAATAAAATATTACATAAACTTAGAAAATTAATATTTTATTTCATTTCTATATTTTCATCCAGTGGATTGAACACACACACACACACACATATATATATATATATATATATATATATATATATATATATATATATATATTGGCGAGTAAAAGTTCCTGGCTGGCTAGTAAAATTTCTGGTTCACTGGCCAAATGAAGAGTGAATTTTTTTAGTGTTGTAGAGCCCTGGGAACCATTCCAAGGGGAACAAAAAATGCACTTTCCCCCCAATTTGAAGTCAAATGACAATGAATTTTAAAGAGATTATTATATTTTCAAAGAGTTTTGTGTATTTCTAAATTTCTCAATTTCAATAAAATGTTGCTTAATTCCCCAATTCAAAAGGCCAAGGCCCAAGCCCCATTCCCAAAATAGTGTAGAAAAATCCCTGTATATATGCAATGTAAACAGACTACTTCCCCTGCTGGTCAAGTTAAATTTCCTGAATATACAGTGAAACCTGTATATAGGGGCCACCCAAGGGACCAAAAAATATTGGCCTTTACGTGCAGGTGACCCTTATACACAGGTTCAATTTCGTTGAAGTATGCAGCCAAGGGACTTGAAAAAACTGGCCTTTATAAACAGGTAATCCTTATATAGAGGTGGCTGCTATAGCAGGTTTTACTGTATACATGTATGGTTATCCTTTGGATATGTATATGTATATACATTATCTTCCTGTTTGTTCTATTTCCTGAATACAAGTCGTTTTTCCAGACATCCAAGATGTATGCTAATCAGAATTTATAACTCCGACATATTGAACATGACAAATATTTAATTCAATAATTCTCCAATTTTGTATGTATTTCCCAGATGAATTATGGGAAATGGAAAGAGGCAAACTTTTAAACAATTTAGTTATACATCTATTTCATAAATTCTTTGTCTACGGCTTAGCTATATCTATGATCGACAGGCTTTGTCTGGCAATTGTCGGAACACGGAAACATCTTTGTAAATTATACTTTCAATTTATCGAAAAATAAGAACTAGCTAATCTCTCTGTTGCAGCTTCAATTACCTACTAGGGGAAATAACTCTGTAAATCACTGTTAAGCTGACATAAAGTAACTGTCTCGGTAGGAAGGCCGGAGGTCTTATTTATCATAAATGCAACAGTATCATTGTGAAATTAACGATGCATATCAAAATAGATGACAATAACATATTTTCCTACACCTGTGCACATGAGGATTGTAGAATGCCATTAAACATGGATGACCTTCAACTCATACAGTCAAGGTCAAAATCCTGTTCATTGTTCCAACAAGTTATTACTGGAAACAGATGGCGCTGCAAAGAGATAATTAATGGTCCCCATGTTAAATGTCATCACATGTATTTTTATGCCATACATTTATTTAATAAATCAGATTGAAGTGACAATAAAGGGTTACTGGCATCCCTGGAATTCTGATATCATCAGAGAGAAGATGTACATTGTTTGAAAGAAATGACCCTTACTACATGAACCACAACGGTCAGACAACCAGACGACTGGCTGGCGAAATGAAAGATATGACTTAATTTTCCATCTGACCCACAAATGAGCCCTGAATTACATGTATATCCCATTTTAATGGATCTCCTCCAAATCCACCCAGCACTTACAATGTACATGTAAGCACAGTGGAATCTGTCTTTAGAAACCATTCTCATGAGAGGCCACCAATCTTGAGAGACCACATTTCAGTGGCAGGTGGGATGGTCTGTCAAGACAGGTTCCACTGTACCTGCAAGCTGAATATACAGAATAATACAAATCCAAGTGGACCTTCGTGAGAGAACACTGTCATGAAACTGACCACCTGTCTTTTGAGAAATACATCAGCCCCTTCTGAGCGACCACTTGTCCCGAAAGACCACATTTCACTTTCCAGTGGCAGATGGGTTGGTCTCTCGAAACAGGTTTCAATGTACCTACAAACTGAATATGCAGAATATCATATAAAGACGGATATACATGTAGCACAAATACATATAACGATTGAAATACACAACAAACTGGATATAGGATTACTGAGTGATATGACAATCAATTTCGAGATGACAATCAATTTCGAGATGACAATCAATTTCAGTTCTGAGGGCTTCAGAGGAACTGTTATTAAAATTAAAGTTCTTGTGATGCTAATGCCCTGTTTTTGTGATTTTAACATTTTTTTTTTCAAAAGAAATATGTACATGTAACATTATATCAAACACATGTATCATAAAGTTTACGACAGGACTTAAGAAGTTCAGCTAAACTTACAGGCACAAGACGTAAAATTTACGAACAAATTAATAGCACATGTTAAACCTACACTGTATTTGTTCGTTACTCCCCAAATGTAGTTGTATATTTATATCTGGGAAACTGTACTTATCCACCCCTACGAAAACATTGGAGTATACCCGGCATCAATGATATGGGTCAATGCAAATGTAACTTGAGGGGTAAATAAAGTGAACCAATATTTACAAGTTTTGAAAAAGTTCAATAATTTTCATTATAGTTTAAATATTAGACATTTTATTAATTTTTTTTTGGGGGGTGGGGGGGCTCTGTGGACAAGGGGTAAGAGCACCACGCTTCAAATTAAGAAGTCTCTCACTTCCAGTTGCCCAGGTTTGAGACCCACTACATGTAGCGCTAAACTAATTTTGTGAGAAATTTGCCAGTTTACTTCCAAAAGACCGGATGTCTCTTCCTAGTTTCATTGTAACCACATTCTCTCCTTCATCATTAAAAACTGGACGCCACCAATAACTGAAACATTGGCGAGTGTGGCGTAAAACAACTTATCAAATTTGCATATACAATGTAGCGACTAATGCAAAAAAATTTTGACGTTTGTCTTTACATGTACAAGTGCATCAAGAACACATCCACAAACATATTTGTTGTTTATCATAATGTTATTATAATGTTACGCTTTATTGAGAAATAAATAAATCTCAAATCCATAGCAATAAAAGAAAGTGGAAACTATCATAAAGTCTTCACGTTACCATTAAATCATGTCTTATAGATATCTATGAATATTCATGAACTGTATCCTAAACAATCTTTAGGGTTCTTTTTAACATGGTTATGTTGTATGCGTATGGTACGTACATACATGTATTGTACAAGAGTTATCCACGATCTATAACCATTAGCTATCATTATCTCTTGAACATTTAAAATATTGCATACTTTACAAAATAACAAAATAAAAATTTTTCCTAAATCAGTCCTATTTTCTAAATGTATTGTTATGCACAGTGGAACCTCGCCTAAGGACCACCCCACTTAATTAGGACACCACCTAGCATTTAAGACAGTTAATACTCAGCTCCTTGGAAGAAAAATTTACTATAGATTTATAAATCCTCAATTAAGAGACCACCTTGCTAATCAGACCACTTTGAACCGGTCAGTTAGGTGCTCTTAAATGTGAGGTTCAACTGTAGCAGTATTTTCAGGTTTTCTCTATCATACAGGTAAAAGTTTAAAAAGAAAAAAGACATCAACTGATGCAAACGCTATTAATGCAAAAAAGTAATAAATTACTTAAAAGTGTTAGTTTCAAATATATTATACGATTCTAAAAGGAATTTTCCATACATGTATATACTGCGGCATATGTTCAATATATTTCAATAATATTTTATTTCTTTGCCAATAGAAAATAAGTCGACTCAATGACAAGATTTATGATGCTTTTAACACTGGTATACAACAAAATTTATGCCTCGGTTAGAAATATAATTTACGGGCATAAAGAAGATCCAAAATGCATTGAAAGGCTGCGAAAAGATGCATTCACATTTTTTTTGGACACAAATCATTTTAAGTAAGAATTATGCATTTGCCTGAAAATTAATAGTTTAATACATTGTCAACATACACTATAGGCTGCGCGTTAATTACGATTGAAATGACAGTCGTTTTATTCGGATGAATTATTTCGTCTGCAGACGTATAAATAAAAGATCGTATAAAAGTAAGTGCCTCAATGTTACATACATGTACATTGTACATCTAATCCATGACTATGAGTATACATGTATGTCAATTTCTGCAATGGAACCTTTATTTACTGAATGTTTTAAATATTGACATTTTTCTTACAGAACACAGATATATTGCCAGCTATAGGTGATGTTCCACAAATATTGGCTGATGCTACATACAGTTGTATAAATATGCCAATGCAGTCAGTGTTTTTAAACTACAGTGGGACTTTGCTACATGTTTGGTTTTGGTTTGACTGTTGTTCTACATCCCACAAGAATTTTTCACTTGTATTGAGACGTCATCAGCTTTGGGTGATGTTCTACAAATTTTGACCTGTTCTATGGACTGATGCCAATGCAGTGAGGGCTCTTTTAAATGCCATGTCATTCAGTCCATTTGGTCCAAGTCACTATTTTACAGAATAGTCCATTGTTTTTCTGGGGTTGATACATGTAAGTTCAAGACCCATGCATTCATGAGTCTTCTTATGCCTGAAGTTCTGGGACTGGGGCCAGAGAATTTGAGAATATTGTTAACTTTAATATTGACCCCTAAAGGCACATTTGGACTGGTCTAAGTCATTGGTTTACTGAAGAGTCCATTGATTTTCAGGGGTTGATGAGTTGACTTGGCCTGCTTAGCCAATGTTTTTTTTTTACATCTACTGGCAGACTTCAGTCTCAAGACACACTCTAAACTACACTCAAACTCGTATTAAAGGCCACCTCTGTATAAAGGGCACCTGCCTATCAGGCCATTCAAGCATAACCTTTGTTAACTTTTTTTATATTGAATAAACCTCTTTATAAAGGTCACCTGTCTATAACGGCTACTTTTGACCGTTCCCTTGAGTGGCTTTTATAGACAGGTTTAACTGTACATGTTCGATTGGATTTGAATTTTGAAGTGTTTTTCGCCACACTCAGCGATTTTTCAGTAATATGGTGGTGGCCAGTTTTTAATGGTGGAGGAAAAAAATCAAGGTACGATGTACCCGAGAACAGTGCCACGGCCTTCCACAAGTAAACTGGCAAACTTTCTCACAAAAATTCAGGTTAAATTCCAGCAGGACTAACCTACAAGTAAACTCAATTTGATGTGACGTTTAACACGTTTAATTGAAGACAAGTTTACCTTTATACCCACGGCTATCATGGAGTTACAAAATATACATGTAGGTCAACGGTACGGGTGAAAAGATGCATGATATGCTCGCACTTTTTGTCATATGACTCAATTAAACCATGTCAACATGACCTACTTCAGGCTTCACTGTAAAATTGTTCATATTACATATGCAGTAACATAAATGTAGCATTCGCAATTCGACCCGCCACAGAATTTTACACAATTTACAAATGAGCATGTGTTTATGTAATGCATTTTAGAGATTTATGATGTAATTAAGACGTACAATTACAAATCGTTACAAATTAAACAACTGAAAAAACCTCATTTGCATACTATTAACTTTTGGTTTCAGCTTAAGATCACAGCGTTGTTTTATACACTGCAATCAGTATGATCCTAACATAAAGAAGAAACGAAACCCAAACAAACAAACACGACTCAAACCATATAAAGTACATAAAATCTAGTTATTTATCAAACCCTGAAAAACAATGGACTCTTCTGTATATCAATGATTCAGGCTAGTCCAAATGTGTCTTTAAGGGTGAATTAGTTTTAAAAAAAAGGGATCTCCTTGCACAATTTAACGGGGCGTTTTTTTAAAAACCAGAAATTGCAGCAAGCTTTAATCATTTATGTTAATTGTTTCAGCCACTTCTGTAACATGCAAATAGACGTTTAAATAAATTGCATAACTATTCTGTATATCAGGCAAGACTGAAAATTAGTCACCAAGTACTGAACAAAATCGAATTTTCTTTAAGAATGTAAAGTTTAAAACAAATAAATTTTTAAGTTTATTAAAATCTTTATCACATGAAAAAATTTTTTTTTTAATTTTTCTAATTTCATTATTTTAGTTACAGAGATGTTATTCAAAATGGCCGACCATGGAAAGAAGACAACATAAAGTGTATAAATTACATTTGTATAAATACATAATTAATTGTTATTTCATATATTTTTAGTATAAATTTCCATCAACAATTATTCAAGATCTTGAAACCTGTTTTTGTAGTTAAGTAGATTGATGAAACCTTTCAACCCCCATATACTATAATGGACAAGTCCAATACAAGAGAAAAGAGTGTACATGTACCGTTAAGATATCAAGGGATGAAATTGTGGTGTGAAGGGCTGAACTCCCGTTATACATGTTCCAATTTTTATAAAATGATACAGAATAGCTCCATTACACACCTGTGTACAGACATATACAGTTCCATCTACCTCATTGTTAAATGCACACAAAAAAAGAACAACGGACCTAATCCATTTTAAAAAATGTGGATGTACAAACCGGTAGATGCATAATTGAGGTTAGAGCAAGAGTGGAAAAAAAAGCCACATCCTAATGTTAAACCAAGTGTATTAGCCGGACCATTATTCTCTAAAATACATCAAATATTGTTCACTGTAATTTGTATAAAAGCTTTTCCGATTCGTTTGAGTTACTGGAGAAATTGAAATTATAAAAAAAAAAAAAACGATTTTGCCAAACACTTTGATCTGTGACTGAAAATGATTGCTCAATAAAATACCAGATGAATGATCTCGATGGGCATAATGCCGCATATTGGGTCGGTGTTTGAATATAAGCTTTTACACCTAACTGAATCAATATTAATGATCACCTTAAATATCAAAGAATGTAAATCGCCAACATTCCTACATCAGTATTGGAAGCTACGACACAACTAATACAAATTAGCGACACGAAAGACCAAGACTGAATCGTCTTATTTCGCTTATAAGCTAATTTTACATTTTTTCTTTTTTTTTTTTTTTTTTTCGCTTTTGTAGGATTTCACCTTGGAGTCTTTCTGGATGCAGGGAGCCATGTATATCGTTAATTCACAGCTACATATTTGATGATTAAAACAAGCGAACTTCAAAGACACTGAGAGAGTTTTAATGGAGAGAGATACTTATAGATTCCTAATGACTTATACGACCAGTTTATTATTTTTCCTCCCGGACTATAAAACAAGTGTCGCTCGTGAACTTAGTTATAATCAGAGGGTATCCATCCACTTGCTAAAAATTTCCGTATCCAATAGTGACGTGTACTGTATTATATACAAATGTACTCAATAATACATGTACATGTAATACAGATACATAGATACCGTCTATATACATGTACATAACATCAGATTGACTCATGGTAGAAAAAATCAAAGAGTTTTAAAGACCTTGATGTCTGAGAACGTCAATGACGCAGATATTGGTACACATGAATAATACATGGTACTGTGCAATATTATATTGCATATATAAGGATGTTACCAAGCAACGTATGTGTAAAGAACATTCATTTGCATACATGCACATGCACACCTGTACATGTAGTCATCGTGGATTGTTGTTCCATTTTTTTTTTGTTTTTTTTTTTGGTCCTGTTTTGGTTATTCAAAACAGCATCATATCTTTATCTCATCAACCCCTGAAAAACAATGGACTCTTCTGTAAATCAATGACTTAGACCAGTCCAAATGTGTCTTTAGCGTAGAATGGGTTATGTGCTGTGTGTCCTCTGGGCAATATTCGCACTCTTAAACATTCACTTTTCAGGCCTTTTTTCTTTATTTTCCGTGGGTTAGCAGTACATGTATATTGTCATGTTGTATATTTTGAATTTACTGGGTGGGTAATATTCTGCTCCCTTACTTCCCAATGCAAAGTACATGTGATTTTTTCCCGATTAAAAACAATAAATAAACACCAGGAGGGGGGGGGGGGATGTTTACATAAAAAAAAGGAATTTCCATTACATGTAAATCTAAATGTACTTTTTCCAATTGGATGCAAAGTCAAGTCACATCACATGTAAAATTCCCAAATGTGTCGCCAATGGCATTTTTCCAAAATTGGCAGAAAGAGGCTGGAATGTTTTCTATCACTATTAACATGTTCATTGTTGTTCATACAACGTTCCCATTCCTACATTCACTCACTATCACTTTGTCGAAAAGAAATGTTTTTTCTGAGGTGTTTCGTTTGTCAGTTTTATCAGCACGTTATCATTTTGTGGGGAATAAATGTGTGTTTGGGTTTTTGTAAGATTAGAAAAAGGAAAAAGATTTAAAAGGCAAACGTAATTACGACTACATTGTATAAGATATGAAAAGTGTCTGCAAGCTTACAAAATACCTCCTTATCCTTGACCACGAAATTAACACTAACACATCTCGAAAAATCGTATTGCAGACGAACTGTACATTGTAAGTGTGGTTTCCCCAATTTGATATCTTTTAAAACGCAAAATAATAAATGGCACTTAAACAAGTTTACGTGTACTTGCGTTTTGTTTCTTACTTAGAAGAATTTAGAAATATCTCGTGCACCTTATCGACGTCTGACATGACCTTGTATCATCTTGATCTATGAAGTGTTTGAAAGTGTCGACCCATCATTACACCAAGGAAGATTGAACATTAAAGTTTCATTCAATAAAAAAAATGAGATGCCACGAATGAAAATCAATCAAAAACTTTTCAAATTTTGTACGACGACAACAAATTAATCTTGATATTATACGACCACTGACTAAACAGGATGTTCGGACATGGCTACATATGTATATTTGTAGGAACATTGACTAATAATTTGACTAATATTTTAGGTGTCACTACAAATTAAGAAAACAAGTATCGATACACGTACATTATTCATCGAGTAATATTTTTTGGCGTTTGGTCAACTTTTATTTCAGGATGTAAGTTGACAATATTTATGGGTTTTTTGTTGCTGTTTTTTTTTTTAATGTAGGAGATTTTTATATCCTGCTGTGATATTGACGTCTTTCTGGATTCTATTTTTTTTTCCCCTCAAATATTACATTGTATGATACTAGTGGCTTTTTGATTTATGAAGACCGAGTACATGTACAGGTATATATACAGGTTCTATGGGTGTTATACATGTACACATGTATATGGACGGGGCTTTTTTCCCCTTCAAATTTATAGCCGATGTTGGGCTATATATTCCCAATCACAAATCATATCAATTTTTCCCAATTTTCTGCCAAACATTCTCAATCAGAAACAAAACATATAACATCTTTTCAATATTTCTCAATTTTATGCTGATATTTTAAATCATTGCTTTCCTTGAAAGTTGAAATAAGGCAGCTTGACAAATGCCGCAGAATGTCGAAATCCAGGGCCATGGGCCATTTTCCCAAAGAGGTCAGAAAAAGCCCTGATGGAAGCACACAAAAATCAACTACCGGAACATGTAATTTTAAATGAAAATCTACCTACTACAAATCATGAACGTATAATACTACAACTGCTAAAAGATATCTACAACTACAATTACAATGTGTACATGTATTCCATTTCCTCAACCACCCCTAAAAATTAATAGACTCCACCTAAAATCATTAACACAGACTATTCCAAGTGAGTCTTCAGTGGCAACAAGATCAGCACTCAAATTAACACACTGAACTGTAAGGACACAATCTTCAGACCTAATCTAATATAACATGATAGGCCGCACTACTTACATGTACAAGCTAGGGATCTTTATACTTCAGTTTATCGCCTAATTTTCTGCTAATTACATAATTTGTGGGCAGATATGGTTCTTGTGTTAATATCCTGACAGATCTGTGGTAGATAAGACATACCGGAGTAATGTTACTACAAGCTCCCTGTCTGTAGTAATCCTTGTAGATAAGAACACCTTAGACATCTATACATTTGTACATGTATGTGTACTATACATACAACAGTAGGACTCTATAATGAATTTCACTTTATTTCCTTAGTAATTCTGCAATTAATTTGAATTTGGTAGACATCCAAAATAAATGAAAAAACGGCAGGTTTAACCCTAGGAGTCTGGCCATAATTTTGATAATATTTTCGTTTGTTGACATCCATAAATTACTTAAGTATTGATGCTTGTTTTAAATCACAAATCCCTTCATTATCTTTGTATTGTAATAAACAGAAAAAAATCATGTTGCTCTTGCAAAGAATAATGTATTTCTCCTGAAACAATAAATAGGTTGCAAAGGAATTTCTACTAATTGAGAACCAAACCCTCAAGTATTTGTGAATCAAGTTTTGTTAAAACTGGATAAAAGACAAACTCTCCAGGAGCTATTGAAAAAAAAAACAAGAATTTACTAAGAACATGTAGTGAAAATAAATTATGGGAACATACTTATGGCCAACTACAACGGTATTTATATATATATCATTATCGGCCAATCACATTGAATTTACGACCCACTCATCTCATGTCTGGTCAAGAGACTCACAGACAGAGCTGTGAAAAATCTTCAGATACAGGTATTTCATCTTGAGCCATTATAATCATTCATTTTCAGGAGTCGGAAACACTGATGAATTTATAATGTCAGTACTGGACATATTTACAATGTCGTAAATCGGCAATTGTGAAGTCCTAACGACCAGTAATATAAAGACAAAACGAGTGTGTATATTGTATATATCAACACAGCTTCTGTGTCTATACTGTATTTACAAATGCCAATCACCTCAAACTTGTGCGATGTATATATATCTACTTAAACACACACAAGTTTCATTGTACCTATACACAGCTATCAGACCTGAAGCACATCCGATCCAATGGCAGCCACTTGACATGGGTCAAAAAGTGGACAAATGCCTTCGGCTGTTTTCCTGCCGAATATCAAGCTAATGAGGCGAGGATTTAATGTATTCTTGCATTTTCACATTATGTACTTTCGCTGGGTCCTACATCTCAATTTTCACCCAATTTTCTGATCTGTTGAACAATTAGATAGACAGACCACCTCCTCTTTCAGGTAAACATGGCGACAACCAAGATCAATTTCAACTCAATGCATACCTATTAAGATGGTCATATTGTCACCTCTGGCCACCGCTGACCACAAAATTAAACATGTCAGCAAGGCAATGAAGCTTACAGTGCTTCGGTGTGATTGTGATGTGTACATGTATATGCTGTTTTATAATTTCTTTACCTGTATCAGATGGACACCTCTCTATAAAGAACAGAGGAACATTCTGTATGACATTACATTGTGTATGTGAGGTACATGTATGTGTGTATGTGTGTGTCAGGATTACAGTTGGTAGTCAACTTAGCATTTAACTCAGCAACCCCTGAAAAACAATGGACTCTTCTATAAATCAATGACTCAGACCAGTCCAAATGTATCTTAGGGGTAAATTTATCCATATTCTGAGTCACTGTGAAAATTTTATTGGAAATACCATAAGCAAAATTGGCCACCCCCAAAAAAAATATTCTTATGCCTAGCTTAATATGGGTGTATAGGGTACACGTGTGTATGTGTGTGTACATGTACATATAGGTATATATATTTGTGTACACTGTATGTAGCTCTGTGTAAGTGTGTGTGTGTATATATACATGTACATGTATGTGTGTGTACATGTACATGTATATATATATATATATATATATATATATATATATATATATATATATATATATATATATATATATATATATATATATATATATATATATATATATATATATATATATATATATATATATATGGTATATCATTTATATGTACATGTTCTAAACACAATACATTTACGGACATTACAATTGATTTATCGCAATCACCGAGATTTTAATGTTGGAAAACAATAAAACTGAATTCTTGCAAAACAAAAATACATTAAAAGCATACATAAATCATTCTATTATTTAATTTGATTTTATTCTGTGAAACATTTCATAATAAACTCATCAAACCCTGAAAAACAATGGACTCTTCTGTAAAACAATAAATTAAGACCAGTCCAAATGTGTCTTCAGGGCTACATATAAATGGGTACACATTTCCAAATAGGAACAGGTGCCCCTGACCTACAATGTTCTTTAACACTGACCTTTGAACCAGACATTTCTAAATAACAAAAGATGGATAATGTAAATGAACTCATCAACCCCTAAAGATCAATGGACTCTTCTGTAAATCAATGATTTAGGCCAGTCCAAATGTGTATTAAGGGATGAACGAGTTAAAACCAGTATCTTATCACTGTTTTGAAGAAAAAAAATAATAATGTACATGAGCGAAAAATTCTAGCATTCATCGACTATATGTATCCATTTAACCAGACCATGTATCTATCCAATCCACTTATCCTTATTGGCTCATGCCTGGGTCTGTGTAAACACAGAACACACTAATTGCAGCACATCTTTATCAAATTCAATATATCAATTTTCACCAAACATTCCGAATATTGTGTACTGTTTATTTGATAAAGTCTATTTAAAAGTAACGAGATCATCCCTACGATATTACAGCAATTGCCGATGTCTGCCGATTTCCTGAAGATCATCCATACGATACATCTAATGCTGATGTCTACCAATTTCCTGTCGCTATAAGCTACACATACTAGCATTTTCTGTTCAATCTAAAAACCCAACTATGGAATAAAATGACAAGACTCATGAAAGACATGAAAACCGGGGAAATATTATTAGACTTGCCAAAACAATTAGTTCTCTTGTTTCAAGTATTTGTGGAATTTTTTTTTTTTGCCGAGGGAATGGAAATGTCAATTCCAAAGTTTAAATCAATATTAAAAATATTTTTGTATATATATGTATCCTCCGTATGTCTAATCACTAACTGTTTTTTAAACGTCCAAGCTAACTCAACTTTTATATAATAATTCATCAGAAAAGTATCCAAATGAACTATCATCTCTCCCCCCCAATCACCTTGAGAGGTATCATATGTGAACCTTGGTGTTTTGTATCTTTTTGTATTTCTGCTGCCCCTCCCCCCTTGGGACACATTAGCCCTGTGTGTATCTATGTCTCTTGTGTTTACATATGTTCTATCCATTACTGATAAGAAATGAATTACAAAACAATCTGGGTATTAAAATATGATAAGCCTCGAGAATTCCTAGCTTTCTGTTTCATCTAAAACCACTGGTATTACTTTGTCAACATCCAGATTTACTTTTGAGAAATTCCCTAGACACTACACGTCCAACACTCCACGACATCACTGAATGCAGCATGCTTGCTTCTCCCTTTCTCTAAGTGAATAATTCTTCAGGGATCAGAAAAATGACTACCGATGGTGGACAGTAATTAAGATTGATTTAAATGAATTCCATCACCAGAGCTCTCTGTTGACCAATTTCTAAACAATTTACAGGATGATAAATGACCAGTGAACCTTCATTTTCCAGGTGACCAGACCACAGCAAGGTGCAAACATTTGTTCCGTGGTAATTGACAATGACTGTCAACAAGCACACAATCTCTTTTGAAGACAACTTAACAAAGTTTAACACCCATACATTAAGTACAAACTTGACAAAACACTACAAAATTTAAATCTCTCTACGCTCCAACAAAAAACTGTAGTACATGTATAATGTATCTTTAGGCTATTACAAGTTTATACACAAACCCTTCTCTCTCCATCCCCCACCCCAAAAGAGGTGAGTGGAAAGACGGAGAGACAGTGAAAGAGGAGAGATAAGGGATAGGGTCTAATGAAGGGAGAGATTGGTTTATTACATTGTAACTGTACCTGTAGATGTTGTACATGTACAATGCAGGCCTTTTTTTTCTGTCAATTTTATGAAAATGCCATTAGCAGCACAATTGGGAATTTTTACTTGAATTGTGTCAATTTGGGGGGAAACTCTCGCACACACAGAAGTCTAAATGTAATGGAATCTCTTTTTTAAGGTACTATATCCTTTGAATTAATTCATTTTTCATTTTGGTCATGGCCTGAAAACCAAATTGGGAATTTTTTCATCAAATTGGGGGAAAAGACATACATTTTACATTCGGAATAGGGCCTAATTTTGGCCCTGTGAAAGCTATAGAAAAATGCCTGCAATGTACAAAAGTGTGTGTTGTTACAAATTCAAACATAAACCCTTCTCTCCCCCATTTCACCCTACATGTACCTCACCCAAAGAAAAGAGAGGAGAGACAGAAAAGGCGGGAGAGAGAGAGAAAAGGGAGAGATATGGGAATGAATAAGGACTAAAGGAAAGAGGGTACCATAAGGTTAATTACATTTACATGTACATTTTACCTGTACAGGTGTGTCATTTGTAATAAGTGCCACAGATTTTTACCTGTGCTATGGATAAATGCAAGTGGAAGTTGAACTTTGTGAATATTATATATGCCAAGCACTCAAGTACATGTGTACCTGTATTTGAGGTTTTCTCTTCTAATTGGGATTCTAACTAATGAACAGCCATACATGTATGTATCCTATGGTACATTAATCTGGTTTGACCTTGTCAATGTGGTTACAGAATTGCCTCTGGGTTTTACAGATGGTTGGGATACAGGTTATTACATGTACATACCATAAATATTATCCAAGATAAACAAATCTGTGTGTACTATTATAACCTTTTACTGTAAATGCCTCAATTCTTACATGTAAATACAGTTTCCAATTTGGTGGTAACTACCTCAGTAACCTTGAATCAACTCATCAACCCGGTAGCCACATGTGGACTCCCATCATTTGGTGGTGACTCCCTCAGTAACCTTGAATCAACTCATCAAACCCGGTAGCCACATGTGGACTCCCATCATTTGGTGGTGACTCCCTCAGTAACCTTGAATCAATTTCATCAACCCGGTAGCCACATGTGGACTCCCATCATTTATTAAAGAATAGTAAAATCCATTTTCAGAATTCAGGAGTTTATGATTTAGTGTAAAACTTTTACAATAATTATACATGCAATATGAACTTGTTCACTCCTGAATTATGACCATAGACTATACTATTTATTGATCTGGGCGAGTCTCAATGTGACTACAGGGGTTGACAAGTTAATGATTTTAAATTTAGAACAAGATTAGTAGCCCAGTAGTCCCAGATCAATAAGTTCTGTATAAGGAACTTGTTAGTGGTATTTAAACTAGCATGACCGAATGCTTTAAATCATTTGAATTATAATTGTATCACACACTTGAAAACGTTGAAAATTTTGGTTTTTGGAGTACTGTCACTTTCTTCCTCCTGTACATTGTATATGTCAATTTCGTTTGTAATATACATCATGTACAGAAATTTGAATGTTTAACAGTGTTTTACACGTCACTCGACAAATTTTTCAGTTAGATAGTGGTGGCTACGGTGTAGTAAAGAACCCGGTTACAATGTAGCCAAAAGGAGACCACTGCCCTTTTAGTTCTACAAGTAAACTGGCAAACTTTAATTTCTCACAAAAAATCAGCTTAGGTTCCATTCCAGCGGGAATCGAACCTGCGCTGACCAGACAGATGTGAGAGACTTCATGTTTCACAGCAGGATGCTCTACACCACTCTGCCACAAGGCCACTACATGTACAGGACATAATTAAAGCTGCGGACAGACCTACATGTATGTGAAACAGCCGCGTTAAATATGATCACCACTTTTCCATGTTGGATAATATCTAATGGCGAATAAATCTTACTGTACATGTGTACATGTAGACACACACATAATCGAAATTTAAAATCCAAAGAAGCTACGACAGTCTGTAAACCCTGCGGAATGTATTTGCTATTTAAAAATATCACTCAAACAATGGCCATGAAAATCTGTCAATCGCAAGACAAAAAATTTCGGACAAAGAATGCAGAGGCTATACATCATGCATGTTCTCCATTTTAAGCTTCGGCCAACCAGAAAGAGAGTTGCCAGTTCGCGATATCAATTGTCCCATATAATCCACACGAGGATATAATTACCATAATCAAATCACTTTGTCTACTCCTGTTTATGCCGAAATTGTCGACAATAATGGATACAAAAAAATGAAATTGCTACCCTACGTACAGGTAAATTTGCCAATAACGGAATGAATTGTTGTAACAAAAGTCACTCTATGTTGTGGAAAATTACAGTGGGGGCCCGAACTCCATTGTCGTTTATCTAGAATAACCAACCAGTGAAACCCTGCCATGGACACGGCAATACATTATATGTTATGAGAAAAAAATTGCGATACTTAAAACCTGAAATTTTCTTGTACAAATTTACAAGTAAAATGTGAGAATATTAAGATAGGGTATAGATAAGACTCGATGAGACATCGTGCAAATGGTACCAATATCGTGTTCTCTTTTCTAAAGGTGAAATGCCACTTAATTATGACAGTGATGAAAATAATTATTTTTTCGTTCAAATAACTATCAGGTATTTACTACAAAATAAGAATTCACTTTTTGACATGACTGTTCCGTGCAAAATTATTAGGTGATTGGTAAAGGAGAGTTGAGAGAAAATCAAAAATAGATAAACTTTGAAAATTTTGTAAATGAAGAAATCAATACACCAAACATCAAACACACCAAACAAACCTATTTCTTAATTAACCTATTTCTCCCTAAAGATACATTTGGATTGGTCCAAGTCATTGATTTACAGAAGAGTCCATTGTTTTTTTAGGGGTTGATGAGTTATTAATGTATACGTGTATTATCTTAAATAAAAATAAAAACTTGGAAGTTCATATATATTGATACATATCTTACACATGTATTGATTTCTACAATGAACAAAAAAGTTAAATTTATGTCCAGAAAAAGGTTTCTTAAATTTTTTTTTAATTCTTGGGGCTCAAACAACATTTATACCAATAAAATGACATGTACATGTACCTAATATGCTTGATACATTATGTACAGGTGTACGGAAATTCACTAATTACCTATTTATAATACAAGAATAAAGTCTATCAATCTGAATTCGTACATTTAAAATGAATTCAACCAGATCTCCAAATCATCTGTCATATTAACATGATTATCATATAAGTACCTTTTAGTCTACCTGACACAATGCCCACATTCGGCATATCATTAACGAAATTTTTATCAAAACATTTTTTCTTTCAAAGTCATTATTTATTTAGCAAAGCCATTACACACTAACGGAACACAATTTCTCTTCAGTGGGCGCATTGTGAACCCCGTAAAATGATAAATGAATATTTATTTAAACTTCAGCACTGAATCCCAATTTTAAATTGGATTAATTGTACTGTGACTTTTCAAAAGCTTTTCTTGAAATGGAAAATGTTAAGTGAGTTTTGCCACAAACATCAAAGATGAATATATATGAACATTAAATCATCACAGGCATATTACGAATGTACATACACTTTGCAAAAAACTGTGACCCATCGGGACATACATGTACGCAAATACATCTATAATTTAAGAAAACTGATTGTGTAGCTATAGACTGTGTATATGTTCATGTACGATGTTACGATGTATATACACACAAACACTCACATACATGTATATATATACACTCAAACACACATGTGCACACACACACACACTATACACTCACACACATACATGTATGATACACTTAAACACACACTCATACATCAGGGCTCAAAATGAGCACTGGTTTGTTGGCCCAGGGCCTGAGTAAATAATAGGTCAGGCCAATGGATTTCTAATCTATACTGGCCCATTGTCTAGTAAAACTAAAAGAAATAAAGATCTAGTGGAAGTGCTCTTTTAAATACATGTAATTGTTACACATATGTAAATCTAACAAAGTAATCGATCTTTATCGACTCTGATACATATACATGTACATGTACAAACTGGAATTATCCTATCTTTTCCTCACATGTTACAAGTGTTTATTCTTTATCTAGATATATCCTAACAATAATTTTTTTTGGGGGGCCAGTAATAGTTTGATAGGGCTTAAAGATTTTTTATGCTACTGGCCCTGTGGACCACTTGGGGGGGAAACATTAAATTCAAGCCACACACACACACACAGCCACACAGTCTCAGACACACTCACACATACACTCACATACATGTATTTTAAACATACAACATATACAAACTAAATGTACATGTATGTATATAAACACAAACACACATGTGTATTCCCTCAGAAGTTTAGATTGTATGTAACAATGTTTTCAATCACTATTTGATAAATTTCATCTGTCCATCCCTCGGGCAAAAAATGTGATTGAAATCTAGGAAATGTCAGTTCGATAAGTGATTCATATGGAGGCTTTATCAAAACTAAGCCACACTCTGATAAAACCAGGTACATATTGTTATATATAGCTCAAAATCAACAATACTCCGGCCATGTTAACCTTGCAAGAAATGATACACAAAATCACAGGAGTGTACATGTACCCTAGCCTCCATTGGTGTATTACATGCAGCCGTATAACCCCATCAACCCCTATAACCACATTTGGACTCATCCATTTCAAAGAATGGTTAGGCCCACTGTCAGAAATCAGAAATGTATTATTTTGTCTGGAAATTCTATAATTTTACGTGCAATATTAACCTGTTTACCCCTGAATTATGACAGTAGACCGTGCTATCTATTGATTTGGCTGAGTCTAAATGTCTTAACAGGGATTTGCAGTGTATGAGATACATGTACACAACAATGTTTTACCCACAAGTATATAGATGAACATGTAAATTGTATTACAATGTTAATTGTGTAAATTGTAATACACAGTGGGTACACCTATATTGTACAATATAAAAAATCTCAGATACCAAAGTATAAATCAGAAGAATGTCCAGGACATAGATACAAATCCGGTAAAAATGGACAAACGCGGACCTCTGGAAACCAAGAGGTGGGATCTGGTGCCATGGAGGAATAAACATCCCCTGTCGACCGGTCACACCCGCCATAAATCCACAGTCAAGTCCAATGAAATACGTGAGGAATGAATCCTCGTCACAATTGGTACAGACGTCTCAACAACCTCCAACGAAAAGGCAACTCAACATTTCATTTAGTGAAACAGAGTAATCGCAAACAAGACTATTATACCCACTGTTAAAATTTGTGGAACATTGACATTAAATGCGGGTTTTCGATATTACAATGTAATACATTACATAGACATGTATAAACTCTTTAACTGTAATACACTGTAGATTCTGGATGTAAATTGTAATACACAGTGGATATACTTATAGGCCTATATTGTACATTGTAGGTACATTTACACCTATATTGTACAATGTAATACATTTCACATGTACACTGTAATACATTGTAGATTACAGATGTAAATTGTAATACATGTACATGATCAATGTACAATGTAACTGCAAACCTTTATAACCACTACTACAGAGATCAATTTTATACAATGTAAGTTACTGCCATTTACAGCTGAGATCTTATTAACAAAGATGCTAAGCTACATGTACACAAATAATGAAATGATAATTTGCACATTTGGTATACACAACCTGTACTTCTGTATGTATTCCAATTTCCATGATGAAAAAATACCCTTCTAATTATAACAAGTTCAGTAAAAACTGTGTTCACTTACGAGTTCTGGGGTCTATTTATAATTACCATTATGTACATGTCCATGTACATGTACATGTACTGTACATGCAAGGCGAGAAAAATGTACTACTCTACTCGTTCTAGACGAGTAAAAATGACTTGGGGACAAGTAGCTAGGAGTGGATACTCGTCCCCAGTCACGGGTAATTTTTCTCCTAGATCTATAACAGCTTACTTTTTAGGCTCTAAAACTTTCCATGAACACAACACTTTTTAAATCCTTTACTGCCATTTTTAATTAATTTCAAGTCCCATATCAGAGAAATAGTTAGTCTTAATGGTTCCATCAAAGTTTATAAAAAACTGGGACACACTGAAGTTGTCTAGGGTCAAGTGGTTCTCCAAATCACTTGTCTGATTTTTCCAATTTTTTTTTTCTTATCCTGACATGGATTTCTAATAGTAAAAATTAGTACATATAACTTAATACATGTATATTTATATATATCAAGTCTTGTCAAATTACAGGGAGAATTTTGTTTTATATTCAATAATTGTACAGCATCATATTTCAAGTATCAGATCTTGACATGTAATAAAACATATATTTATTTACGGTAATGTGCAATTATATAACTCCACCCACTTCCTATTGTCTATCGCCTTCAAATATCATTAAATTGTAACTCCACCATACAATATAATATGCAGTAACTGGAGCATTGTACAGAGCTGGCGAACATATAGACACAAAACATACAATTATATCGTAGAGACAAAATATATACAGTTATATTAACGCCTAAAGGAATCAGATTGCTAAATCCGTAACCTACACTGCTCTCATGTATAAAACAAAATTTGTATATGTGTTTGGGTTGAAAGTTCACCAAAGAGAAATGGGACAACAATTTTCTCTACAGACAAATATATGAAATTTACATTTATACATGATGTATGAGAATGTACATGTACAAATGTATCAAAGTTGAAAATGTACAGGTACCAGTACATATATTTGTAGATACAGATGTGATTGACAGATCAATTTAAAAAACACCATACAAACAAATCAAAATTATTACTAATCAATTTCCTATGATCAGTTTCATGCCCAGCTAGGTACCTAACTCTAGAATGGAATTAACAAATGATAAATACATTGGAATCTTGTTATCTCGAACCTCGCGGGACTGACCCTATTACTTTGTGATATCCGGAATTCCAGATAACCAAAATATATCTATAAAAATCGAGGCCAGACTTTCCACTTAGAATTATCTGGAATTTTTACTCAACCAATTTCGACATAACGAGATACTACTGTAGTTACATTTCAACTCTACATGCAGCAATGTATTTCTGGTCAACTTTCATAACATCCACACAACTTAGATCCAAGATACAAAGGATGTACATGTATAGGGATTTTCCTAGGCCTATTTTGTGTCCGGTTACAGGACCCTTCCTGATGCAAAAATGTTTTGTATTTTCCCAAAAATATGCAAAAATTCCCAATTTGGAATTTCAAAATAAAAAATAAAATATTTTCAAACAAATGCCAATTGACAATTAAGTTTTTCTTTTTTAGTGTAAAAAGTTATATATTTTCCCAGTTTTCCTATTTTTTCAGTACTATGTTTTTAAATACAGCAGACAGCTCAAGGAAGGGTCAGCATTTAGTTTAGAATGTCAATGATTAATTTTATAAAAATTTTAAAAAAGGGACCAAGCTGACATTAGGCCTCTGATTTGTCAACTGTGTATAGTTTATATATTAAATTTATAAGAGGAATAAACAAGCGAAATCAAGATCAGAATAATACAGCGTTTTGTCGAGTAGGATAAATATACACGTACTTAGAATGCTTACGCTGGAGTGTGCTTACTCTTAATAGCGGAAATTTTCTTTTTGAGAGCCAAGAATTGACAGAAAATATTGCTTCACTTTTGTTGTCTAGACTAATTACATGACTAAATCTGATCTACATATTTCTTGTTTATATGATAATGGAGTTCACATACATCTATTGGACAAAATCAACCCTTCTAATACTTCCATTGGTGTGTGTGTGTGAGTGTGTGTGTGTGTGTGGTGTGTGTGCAGGGATTTACCTAACTCCTAACTTCTGGGCCCAGGGTCCAAAAAAATTAATTTGAGGCATTGTCTGAAAATAATGCATACTTTATTATGAATATCCAAGTTGGGAATTTTTGCATATTTTGGGAAAATACAAGCCATTTTTTCATTGGGAATGGGTCCTTTAACCTAGGAAAACTGGTGCGTGTGCATGTACATGCGTGCACACTTACATACATTTGTATATAACGAAAATTATAAGTTATTAGGCTTTCATTCTCTTATGTTTCTTAGAAATGTCATTCTTTTTTTAACTAAATGAAAAAGAAAAAAGGTTTTTAATGCTAAATGGTATTAAACGGAATCAATATAATAAGATTATTAAGATGTTCAAGGCATTTTTAAAAGAACTCAATTAATATTTTTTTATTTAAATTTGGGGTAGAAGAAACAAGTTTTAAATATATGTAGGATCATAGAAGTTTATCACTTAATGACTAATATAAAAAAAAATTGGGATTGCAGATACATGTATTAACGTAATAATTGTTGTGAATGCATGAACCATATACCAAAAAAATTACACTTAAATTATGTTGGTCAATGTCATTTATAATTCTTTTCCATCCTTTTAAATCTGATATTTGAGAACCTTGCTTAATACACGTAAAATATAGCGTTTAAACTGCACATAAATCTGTGAAATTACATCAAATTAAAAGCCGGCAGATCAAATCAGAAATGGAAGAAAAACGAAATCTCATATACAAATACATTTTAAATGTGTTACTTTCTATACAAGAATAAAATCCTGATAAGTTTCGCTTGAAGGAATCGAAGCGTTTTTCCATCTATTTAAGTTAAATCTCTCATGTCAACAGACATTCTGGTTTAAGTCAAAATTCCCAGGTGAGTGCATAGGTATCTTATATTTTTGTGTTATTTCTCAGGTGTATAAAAATGATTTATAGTAATAAAGTTGAGAGAAAAATGCGAATAAACTGCCGGCCAATTTTGTACGTTTGTGATATCTTAGATTTTTTTTATTTATAAATAAATAAAGATAAACAATGGTAGCAGTGCCCAGGTAGAGTTTACATAGCGTCTAAGAGGATTACACAGGGGCTAAGCTGTCGTATAGTTGAATACTTCGCATATTGGGGTTACTCGAAAACAAAGTACGAGAAAAACTGTCATAGATCGTGTTACAAAAATTTAAAGACAAATTCTGGTCTAATATGTATAAAATTATCAACTCACCTTCTTTAGCACAAATCACATACGTAGTTAAATAAAAAATCACAATAAAACAGGGACCTAAAACACGTAACGTCCACCGTACCGCCATGTTTCACTTTCTACTGTCTGCTGTAGCGCATGCGTATTGGAGTTGAATAATTAAACAGGTTCGCTTTGATCTTACCGCCGTGAATACTTATTGAATCGGTTACGTGTGTACAGCGATTGGTGGTTAGTATTTATAACAGCATGCATGTAAATATGTTTGTATCAGAGTCTTGAAAACATATCCGTAAAAGAAAAACGAAGTGTGTATGAGTTTTCTCCCTTCTCCAAGCCTCCGAGAAAAAAAATCTTGCATCGATTTTGTACAATCCAAACGAAAAGTAGCCTTGGCTATGTTTTGTGACTTATTTATGGTTTATTGTTAATCGGAAGGACTCGGCGTGCGAATTAAAAAATTATGACGTTGATTAAAAGATAACACTCATATAGGTGTGAAAATTCCAACCCACCGAATTGTTTCCTATTTTACCTGAGGCGACAGGTAGACAGATAGTGTTAGTTGAATCGGCGGCCGCATAAAAACATCGCTCGTGATGTAAACAAAGTGATTCACTGAAAGGGGAAGGTGTTATTAAACTAAACTAAGGTATAATTTCAACAAAAAATGTGTGTCCCTTATCTATTCTTTCGTCTTGTAACCGTTTGAAATACTTTTCATTTATAATTTTTTAAACAGAAATAACTTTTTAACACAGCCACTTTATTTATTTATTTATTTATTTATTTATTTATTTATTTATTTATTCGTTCAGTTATTTATTTATTTATTTATTTATTTATTTATTCGTTCATTTATTTATTTATTTATTTATTTATTTATTTATTTATTTATTTATTTATTCATTCATTCTTTCATTCATTCATTCACTTATTATTTTCTCTAATTATTTCTTTGTCTATTTTATTTATTCATTCTTTTTAATTTATCATTTATACATATTACACATAGGGAAGGAAATTATTATTAGAATTAACTGCATATAAATATAATATAATTTGTAGTGTGAATTATCTAATCTTACCGATATAGGGTATAGATACAGCAACTGCCAAATTTAATTACGAATTTCTATTACATGTATTTGTATGATTGATAAAGCATGTGTTTTACTGGTTTCCTACAATAAACGGCGGAATCGGTTTTTTCTCTGCTATACTGAATTTTTTTATTTACCCATTTTTATTTATTTATCTAGTGCACGCATGTGTTAGACGCACCACTGGTCCTAAGTCACCAGTTTACTCAATACTGGCCGAGTCCAACTAACTTTTCAAGATTACAACATAAAGACTTTCAGAATTTCTTCCGCAACTGGACATTTTTTGTGGCATAGAATTGTAAATAATAATAAAATGCATTCTTTTGCTGATTTGAAAATTTCAGAAATATGAAAAAAAAGTTTTCACGAGGAAAACATATACATGAGTCAATGTTTTTATGTGAATGAAAAAAAAAGATAACGGTGTGATTCCTAGTCATTCACACGAGTTTTACAAACAAGTGGTGACCTCCATGACCAAATGGTCACAGCATAGCGCTTAGAACCATTAAATCTCTCATTTCTTGTCAGCGCAAGTTCGAGCACCACTGGAACCTAAGCTGATTTTTGTGGGAAACTTTGACAGTTTACTTGCGTAAGGACCGGTGTTCTAATCACAGGTACATTGTAACCGGGTTCTCTCTCCCCACCCCCTCCGCCATCACATAACTGGAAAATTGTTGACTGTGGTGTAAAACATAAATTAATCAAAGTCAAATCAATTCACAAACAACTGTATAGTAAAAAGAAAAATAATAAAATATATATTGATCTCGACCACTGGGTAAATTTGGAGGCTTTCGCCCCCTGGGGCCCGTTCTACGAAAAGTCGTAAGTCCTAGGGCTCATTTTACAAAAGGTCCTAAATCTTATTAGTCTTAGTCCTAATTCTCATGAGACTGGCCAATCAGCAATGCGTTGCCATGGTAGATGGGACTACAAGATAGGGTTTAGGATTTACGACCTTTCGTAAAACGGGTCCCTGGTCCCCAAGTCACCAAATTTATTCAATTCTCAAGCTCAACATTTATCTAATTATTTTGACTATATAGTTATTTGTTGAAAACTTCTGGATCTGACTGAAAAGAAAACAAATGATCATTTCTTGTCTTTCATTTACAATTTTTGGGTCGCACTTATGCTTTTCACGAAACGTTACTTGAACTTGAGTACTGAGTAATTTTGAGTGACTTTGGCCCCTGGAAACACACATTGATGAATTTATTTCACTTCTTCTCTTTGTCGATTTTTATATATAATAGGCTATACATGAATATCATAAAATTGTTATTTTAATATTTCATCATAGAGAGAAACCTAATTCCAGAACAAAAAGCGTAACAATATGTAAATTATTCATAATTTTGATTTTTTTTAATAAAATCTCAATTCCATTTGAAGATTGTAAATTTGAGTTCCTTCTACTTGAAAATAAGAATTTAAATTTCATTTTGAAACGACATTTTAGGAAAATTTAAAGTCTCTCTCTCTCTCTCTCTCTCTCTCTCTCTCTCTCTCTCTCTCTCTCTCTCTCTCTCATATTCTGTTATAAAGTTGGTTTAGGTTTCATTACCCTGACCTTTCTGTCCTTCACATATTCAACAGGCATGTGAGAATGCCAAAGGGTTAATAAGTGCGCCAGTTCTCGTTAACTCTTACGTGCGTGTTTAGTACTTTCTCATCTTGACTTATCTACTTATGTATTATTTAATCCTTGAATGAGCTTTTCCTGAAAGCAATGAGAATTTTACGCACGGTGAAGTGAATGATGCTACTTTATTGTTACGACATTCTCTTTCCCAGCATTCTGATACATAATTATACATGTCCATTTTTTTTTATTAATTTATTATTTTTATAATCTATAATTATAGTCTCTGATAATCCAACACACTGATCATTAATTCGTTTACAGTCTGATGACTTCGTTAGATAATAATTAATAAATTTATTAATAAGTTAACTAGTCAGTTAGGTAATAATAAAAAAATAAATTAATAAGTTAGTCAGCTAGTCAGTTAGATAATAATTAATAAATGAATTAATAATTTAGTCAGCTAGCTAGTTAGGTTCAGTGTATAGATACAAATTAAATAAAATGCTTGTTAATTAAGAAAATATTAAATTCTCTCTCTGTCTCTCTCTCTCTCTCTCTCTCTCTCTCTCTCTCTCTCTCTCTCTCTCTCTCCACTTCTCAAATTATTTTCGACGTTAAATAGTAAATAGCAAAAAGAAAGTCCTAACCAATCAAAGATTAAGTTTGATCAAATATTTTAATTAAATACAACAGACAAAAGAAAAGATCGCATTTAATTAGACTTCGCTTCAGTTGCTTTGATCCAATTTGGTCTATTATATAAGAAAACGGTAGATTGTACAAAATTTGATAAAACTGAGGGCAGATACGTTCCGAGAAAACGTGAAGCCAGATTGAAAAATCAACGATAACGTATCATCGATAATTAATTAGCATCATCAAACAGCTGATCGTCAATAATCCAGATTTGGTGAAATTGGATCACCTTTACACCAAGTCGCTGATCAGACAAACACAAATTGAAATTTGATTACATTCCTTATTGCCTTGTCCATCTGAGATGATCGACACGTGACGATCAATTTCTGTTTTGTACCTAAAAAGTAAGTACGCAGGTCGATTGCGCAGTTCATTATGCTGGCGCCTATTTGGACGCACATCCTAAATTAACCAAATTAGAACGATTTTGAAAGTTAAATTACACAACAGTTACGTATAAACATTTATCATGTTTTCACTTTTTAATTTACTAGGGGGTTATACCAAAAAGTGAAAATGTGGTTAATTGAAAGATAAAAAAAAAAAAGAAAATATAATAGTTATGTAGAAAGTGGCCAAATTTAATTTCTGTACATTTCTATTAGAAATGTTAGACTAACATTAGAATGTTTCGTTGATATTACCAGACGAGCAGAGACTGAGATGAGATTGAACAATAGGATAGCTTAAATGATCAAGATACCATATAGCATCGCGGAATCGCCGGGAAAATTGAGATTATGTAGGATGGTGTGTCTGTTGTATGTCTGTATATCTGGGTACTATATAACTACTTTGTCATACAGCAAATTACGTCATAATATTTCGAGTACTTCTGTTTATCTGGGTTCTTTACCATACAGAAAATGACGTCATAATATTACGAGTACTTCTGTATATCTGCCGGTACTTTACTATACAGCAGATGACGTCATAATATTACGAATACTTCTGTATATCTGGGTACTTGACCATACAGCAAATGACGTCATAATATTACGAGTACTTCTGTATATCTGCCGGTACTTTACTATACAGCAGATGACGTCATAATATTACGAGTACTTCTGTATATCTGGGTATTTAACCATACAGCAGATGACGTCATAATATTACAAGTACTTCTGTATATCTGCCTGTTCTTTACCATACAGCAGATGACGTCCTAATAATACGAGTACTTTTGTATATCTACCGGTACTTTACCATACAGTAGACGACGTCCTAATAATACGAGTACTTCTGTATATCTTGGTATTTTACCATACAGCGGATGACGTCGTAATATTACAAATACTTCTGTATATCTGTCGGTACTTTATCTTACAATAGATGACGTCATGATATTACAAGTACATGTAATTATTTATATCTGGATATTTACCACAGAGAAGATGACGTCATGACTTGACAAGCGGTTCAGTAGGCCTATATCTGGGTACTTTACTACACATCAGATGACGTCACAATACTACTGACAAATTTAATTTAGGTTCTGACTAGAGGTGAGAAACTTCATGATTTAAAGCTTAATTCTCAAATCACTCGGTAACGAAGCCCCCGACATAGTTCCCGGTAATACCCACTTCACATACACGGATTTTTCTTACGAGTCCAACACTCGTAGTCAGTCGGAAGCATCCGTACAGAACTCGCTGATGTCCGTAAATAATTCGTCACAACTCGCAGACACTCGTAAGGATCCGTGAAAAGAAGAAGGATGATTTTTTACCTGTTAAAAAATTTCTTCGTACAATAAATTAATTGTCCACGAAATGATTTTTCCCCGAATGACTTGTAACAATCCGTATGTACCGTACACCGTTCGCAACACGACGTTATCATCCGTGTAGTTTTCAGAATTTGAACCATACGTCAGGACTCTTTAAGAGAAATCCGTGTATGTGCAAGTACCTTGATTGGCGATTGTTTCGTGTTCAAATGAAAATAAATGATAAAGTTTTGTTTGTTGATCCTGTTTCAACTTTTGTTTGTTTGTGTGTTTTTTTTTCTTTTTGTTTGTTTGTTTGTATTTTGTTTTTGTTTTTTTGTTTTTGTTTTTTTTATGTTGTTGTTGTTGTTGTTTTTCCCTTTCGTTTGATTTTCTTAAATTGTTTGATATTCGTTCCAGGTGTGCACGTTTTGTTCATTTAATGGTTATGTTCTCTTTTTTTTGGGGGGGGGGGGGCGCTAGTGTCACTGCCTTAGCCACCTTTTGGATATTTCGTTAAACTCTCCTGCAATTTAGTCTCACTGGGGCGATTTAAAACAGCACTTGTAGATAGTACTCTTACGCTGTTATGGAGATGTTGCTATCGACCAAAGCCATTTTTTATTTTCTTTTTGAATCACAGCTTGGTTTCGGTTACATCAATATATCGCTGTGCATTTCGGTCACACTATGAAAGATAAGGGTAATAAAAGTATCCAGTAAAACCTGTATGACGGGCAAGAACCATCTTTTTCAATTTATTTTATGAGCGTTCATAAAACGATGAAACAATGCTGTCCAATAACATTCCACTCAGAGCAAATCATTTTAACTTTGACAAATATCTTTATCACAGCGCGTAGTGGAATCTCGAAGCCGCCGCTCTGTTTATATCTTTTTATGGTTGAATTATCTAGCGTCCATTATTTACTCAACTTCTGAATTGATCTACTTCATTTACGTGATGATGTCATTGCGTAATCATTCTCAGACATAATTACTACCAGACATTTGCGATGGTCTACTGGTAAACTGAGCGGGACGGGGGATTCGGGTCCGTTTTTACAAGATCTTGGACAGTTTGAATCCGGATCAGATTTTATATTGTTCCACCCAACAAGTCTTTTTGGACTGTCATCCCCTTGTATCTAAATGTTATGCCCTGTGCAGTTGTTTAAGACGAGTCCATTATGGTCTGTGAGGTGAAAGGATAAAATTGGAATTCTAAGTCAGTTTAGACGTGACACTTTCAAAGAACCTTCATTGTATTAACATCAGTCCACACTAGAAGTCAACATTTGCGGCACCGCATCCATAGCTGGCGATGCCACCAGTAGACTTTGTACAAGAAACAAACGAGAAGATAATTTATTAACTTAGCAACCCCTGAAGTCAAATTTGCACCTCCCCATTTTAAAGAATGGTTAAATCCAATGTCAGAAATCAGGGGTGTATGGTTTGGTGTTGGGTGAGTCTAATTGTGACCACAGGGTTGGTTGGTTGGCTGCGGGCTTGAATCTGCAACAGCCTACATGAGAAAATACAACCTCTTACAGAGTTGTCGATCAATTTTTGTTAACGTCTAAAAGGCAGTCTCAAAAACACGTGGCCATGCAGATGGAGGTCATGTAATCAACAGAAGTTGGCAACCAATTTATTATTATAAAAAACAAATTACTTAGAATAATGATACCTTACACAAATATATAATTCCTACATTTTACAAAAGTATTTTTGCCGCAAATATTAATTTTATTCTATGTAAAAACTAAAGATATATGCAAAAAGGCAAATAGCTTATAAAGAGCAAATTCTAGAGTACAGTTGTCTGTTTTTCAAGAATCTTGAAAAATCGGAACGTTGACAGATATTGATCGAGATCGAGAGTGCGAGGACCGACAACTCTGTGTAAGATCGAGAGTGCAAGGACCGAAAACTCTGTGTAAAGAGATTGGAGAAAATATTGAAATTGGTGTGGGATATACGAAATAATAGACATTTCTTAAACTTGCACATTCAACATTTATGATACCATTGAGGAGTTTAGGTATTTTTGTGATCTACATATTTCGGAAAATTGTGGTTTCGAAGCAACAAAATGGCGGTATAGACACTTCATAGGAGGAAGTTTTAGAAGTTATACTTCCGTGTGACGTAAGACGTACTCGAAATCCGTCTATATAGATACACTGTGGTACAGTGCAAATAAAGTAAACAAGCTAGGATGAATGAATATTCTCAAGGAAAATTAAATAATATGTAGATAAAACGTTCTTGACACACCTGTTATATATATTTAGCTCACCTAACTCGATGGGCCAGGTGAGCTACTGTCATTAGTTGGCATCCGTGAGCTACGGTGGCCGATTTGTGTCATTTCGTTGTTTCGACCTTTCGTCACGAAAAGGCGAGATTTAGTTTTCCTTAATTCTCAAACTTTCGTTG
>BROG01000711.1:0-140000 GCA_030159075.1 Atrina japonica | reverse complement strand
AATTTACAGGACGTTATTTTTATTGGAAAGTGTATGTATTATGTAAAATATATGCTTTTCAACGGTATTTTAAATACCTGAAGAAAATCGGATGAATATATGAATAAATATATCAGGTCAGTAAACGAAAATTTTCCGATCTTTAATGTTACCCTGCATGTTGACGTTGACAAATTCAAAACAATATAACTATGAAATGTATGCGTACCTCGTGTTTTACAATCGTGCCGCCATGTCCGGTGAAGTTGGGCAGTTCATGACCATATGTGTCAAGAATGATAAAGTCGAGAATGCGATGGGACGAGTTAAAAATGGGTCGAGATCACCCAATATACCCGGCACATGGACAATTTCAGAAACAACGTTTTGAAACGACGAAAAAGACCAACTTTGCCTATTTTAGGTATGAAATGATGACATACGAAAATAAACGCAAAGGGTAATAAGAATAGAACGTATATTAACTGCAAATAGCACGTGTTTATTGGTCACTCGCTAATCTTCGTAAAAAATTACTGAAAGTTAATTTGCAATGCTCAAAGTATGGCGGACAAAAAAATAACTGATATTACGGGTTACGTTTGGCAAGATTGTTGCAATTTAACACATGCATTTGTTATTCTAACCACCAGATGGTCTCTTTGGAATATATATGAGATAGAATATCACATAAAATGGGCATGTAAACTTTTTTTTTCACCCACGACAGCTCATATCGCTTAAAGCGATTTTTTGTAGTAAAATCTGTATAAGGTTGATTTTCGAAAAAAAAAATCGCTTTAACTCGGGGGGCAGAAAATTCGGCCTACATATAGTGATGGTTTGTAGTATTATGATGAACAGAGTTATCGGACATTTAAGATGATGATGATGAGGAGGAGGAGGAGGAGGGGGAAGAGGGGGAATTAATGTATCATGATGAATCGAGTGGGAATCAAAGAAATCATACAAAGATGAATGAAAATGTCAAAGTCTGAAAAAGACGTCAAAACTC
The DNA here is from genome assembly GCA_030159075.1 of Atrina japonica. Taxonomy (NCBI): domain Eukaryota; kingdom Metazoa; phylum Mollusca; class Bivalvia; order Pterioida; family Pinnidae; genus Atrina; species Atrina japonica. The sequence continues at coordinate 139,006 of BROG01000711.1, read as the reverse complement.
GTCAAAACACCTAACTTGAATCATACATCCATGTAAATCACCAAGATGAAATCTTTTTCAATATATGTAGCATTTCTGAAGACAATTTTCAAAGAAGATATACCCCTTATGACATACTTCGCACACCCCTTGATCCATCCCTCGGCCGATCTGGTCGAAAAAAACACGAACTTGACAGAGGATATTGAGTACTTGCTTCCTGTAAAGTTTCGTCAAAATCACTCCCGATATTTTGAAGAAGAAGTAAAAAAATTGATAAGATGGACAGACGACAGACAAGGAGTGATTAGAAAAGCTTACGGTGGGCTCCGTGGCCGAGGGGTTAGAACATCGCGCTTTAAACCACGAAGTCGCTCACTTCTGATCAGCGCAGGTTCGAGTCCCACTGGTGCATTAATTTCACAAAAGTGAGAAAGTTTGCCAGTTTAATTGCGTAAGGCCGTTCGTCTCTTCCCGGCTACACTGTAACTGGGTTCTCTTCCCCCACCATTAGATACTGGTCGCCACCATTTAACTGAAAAATTGTTGGAAGCGGCGTAAAATAACTCTTTTCAAAATCAAAACCTAAAGAAAGGCTTACGTTAACCATCGTTTCAGGTGCGCTATTAAAAACTGAATATAGATGTAATACAACATGTATAAAAATGTGTAAATTTGAACTTGAAATTGTAAATATCAAATTTACACATTTTAACATAACATAGAGGTTAAAACTAATTCAATATTTAGTAGAACTTTTGATAAAAAATGTGGACTCATAAAGTTTATTATATGATCATTATATCGCAGTTATAAATGTCGCCATAACACGGACTTGGAATAAAACCCTTCAGCGCTGTTGTCATAATACTTCATGTTGACACATAGGTGCGAAATACTCGATAACAATTCTGAATGTAAATTTACTAAAAACCGCAAATTGTTATGTTTTAATTACCGACACCTCAGTTTTACAAAAGCTTATATACATATAGGCCTACCCGAATAACATTCCAACTTTTACTATTCAACAGCTATGAAAAAGGTAAAGAAGCAGAATGAATTTCAAAGGAAGACATAATAAAAATCGTGAACCCGTCTCGGATTACCGCGGCGTTTCGAGTTACCGAGGTTCTCGAATTACCACGGTTACATATTAAAACAGACATATATTTTGATTTATGAAACATAGGTGAGGAAATGGATATGTTTTACAAAACGTGTTATACAGAAGTAGATAGTTACAAATCAATTTCCCAAATGAAATTTACATAAACCCACTCGCTCAAATACATGTTTTAAGTTGATAGATATATTTTTTATCAAATTATCTGCAACTCGAGCTAGAAAGTGCTGTTAAATGATACAGACAATGTATAGATTATTCGCTTGGTGAATGCAGTCAGTCCATATAAACGGAAAATTATAACATTTTTGATACGTGAGCGCTGTATCAAATATACACCTGAGGGTAGTAGATAAATTGATTACAATAGGTTTATAAACGCAAATAAAAAAATAGTTATGCAAACATAAAATAAAATCAACATGACACATCTATTTAAATAGGCCACATATCTGCATAAAAGGGGTAGGTATCGCGGGCTTCGGGTGCACGGTAGTGAGCTAAAATACCCGAATCATTCTGACTAATCATAACCGTTCAGATTCCAAGGTTTAGATACCTCTACACATTTTGAACTTTTAAGGTACATTTAGGCGAAGGCATGGGATCTAAAAGGTTTAAGAAATCTGTTACACCCATTTCTGTAGCTTCTTCATTTTAGTTCATGACTAGAAAAAAACGAAAATTTGAAATCGAAAGTTTGTAGAAACAATTAGTAGTCTACATGTATTTTAAATTTCACAATACGGTTAATTTAAGGGATTTCGGTTCGAAAATGAATATTGATTTTTTAAAAGTTACTATAACACACTAAGCGAACAAATGAACGCTACTGAAATAAAACAGACACGAGTGACATAAAGTTACCATAAAGAAAGTTTGGATCCACCTTCTGTTCTGTCCTCTGTTGTTACACGCATCTTAGAAGAGCTTGATAACCTATAAGAGTTATTCCCCTTTTCTCTGTTACTCGTTTGGACATAAGGCCGAAAGAGAAATTTCCTCAATTTAAGCACGACGTGAACTGAACAAACAATGTAAATCAATTGATGAATGATAGATGGTAAATGATTTGATTTTTTGTTTTACGCCATACTCAACAATTTTTAAGTCATATGATGGCGTCCAGTTTTTATTGGTGGAGGAGAAACCCCGGTTCCACCCGGTAAAGACCACCGACCTTCCGCAAGAAAACTGGCAAACTTTCCCACTTAATTCGAAATGATCCTAGCGGGATTCGAACCAGAGATGAGAGGCCGTGTGATTTAAAGCGCAATGCTCTAACCACTCGGCCACGGAGGCCCCAGATGGTAAATGATTGAAAGGGGCATTACTTGTTCTAACCATAAAAAATATGTCGATGTCGTTCTGACAGAAGTACACAAGAACAATTTGAATTTTGAAAAGTGTTTTACAACACTCAACAATTGTTCAGTTATAGGGGGGGGGGGGGGGGGGGGGTGTTGGTGTTAGGCCGAACATTCTGTCCCAGTTTTAAACGTTTTTTTTGTGGTAAAATAAGGGTAGAAAATTCGGCTTAGGTGGCGGTCAGGTTTTTATTGGTTGGGAGAGAACACGGTTACAATCAAATCGAGAAGAGGCCACCGACCTTCCCCCAAGTAAACTGGCAAACTTTCTCACAAAAATCAGCTTAGGTTCCAGCCCGGGCTGTAACCTGCGCTGACCTGAATTGAGAGACTTCATGGTTCAAAGCGCGATGCTCTAACGACTCAGCCACTTCACTAGAAGAAAATAAAACCAATACAACTGCGAACACAAATTCAAAACTTTATTAACAATAATTGACCAGGAAAGAAAATACAATTAAAATACGGATACAAAAAACAAAATGTTGAAATATTAACCAGAAATACCAGAATACAGAGATGTGCAATAATTGATGCAACTATTTCATTTTCTTTTATATATATTTCATATAAAGTAATTTTTTTTTTCAAATACTATCACAAAGTTTCATATATAAAACAAATATTTTTTCAAAACCTATCCCAAAGTCACTTCCCATTCAATTCCAATACATGTTCACTAATGACCAATAAAAAAAATATATAATAATCATGTACTGCTGTTTCTGGTTTTTAAGAAACATTTTTCGCTCCTTACACCTGCACATCACTTGTTCTTCTTCTTCTTCTTCCTCCCAAGCCGACATTTCTTCTTTTCAGTTCCAGAACTTCCCTGACTACAAAAATAGATAAATAAACGAATTAGTGAATCTATTTTTCATGTTTTGAGTGTGAGTGGTGTATTTAGCTCATTTACCCCTGGAGATATGTTTGGACTGATCTAAGTCATTGATTTACAAAAGAGTCCATTGTGTTTCAGGGGTTGATGAGAGTTGATAGCGCTCAATGATAGATAAAATGAAACGCAGCTGTAAAAAAAAATGTCTATCGACCTATCAAAAGGAAATTTACAAACTACACTCATAACCAGCGAAATAGTTAGGGCCACTCGAACACTCCTCGATTGTAACACGGGAGCACTCGAGCATTCCAATACTGTAACTAGGTCAGGACCCGAAGATAACAAATTTACTAAATACTCAAACTCACCTATAATTTCATTATTTTGACTATATACTCGTTTGTAAAACGTTTAGGTTTGAGTGATTAGGAAATATATCATTATTTTACATCATCCACATACATGTATACATTTTTGCATCACAAGTGTGATACATTTTGCGTGTTTTTACCTTAAATTCGTGAAAAGTTAGTTGAGCATGAGTACTGAGTAAATTTGGTGACTTCGGACCAAGAGGCGTCGAGGTCGTGACACTCGAACACTCTCCGAATGTAACTAGCGGTCAGAGGCGTCAAGGTTGAGACACTCTAACACTCCCTAACTGTAAGTTGAGTAACAAGAGGTCAGAGGTGTCGAGGTTGAGTAACTCGAAAACTCCCTGACAGTGACTAGAGGTCAGAGGCGCCGAGGTTTAAAGCGCGGTGAGCTACCACTCCGCAACATAAAATAAAACAACTTAAGCCTTTGTCACCTTGTTTTGAACCATGAATTCCCTTGCTCCTGGTCAGCGCAGGTTAAATTGTTAACAACATTCAAAACAAAAATCTAACAAACAAACAAAAGGTTACAACCGATTGTAAAATGGTTTAACGTGCATTTATAGGTCTACCAAAGTAAAGTGGTACATCCGGGTTCTGTAAAAATCCAAGACAAAGTTTTCTATTTTCAAAAAATAGGGGTGTACAGGATAATTTGTTTGCCTTGCTATGATTCCATGTATTACTGTTGCTCTTATATTTTTGTGCCGACAAGTAGCCTTTCACCCCTGTTATGATTCAGTTTAAACTTGTTGCGTTTGTAAACATTTATTTTGGTGTACCTATACCGGTCAGTGACCAACTCTCGCCAACTCGTTTGATTTTACCTGATATTTTTTTAGAGAGCTATGATTTTCTTTTCGTTTGGCAATCAGAATACTGTCTTGTCTTAGAAACACAAAAATAAAAATACAAAATGTATGTGAAAGAAGTTACCTGTTTGCACGTTCCACGCCAGTTAAAACCAGTTTGCGAGAATTGGTACTTGGCGAGAATTGGTTGCTTAGTTACCAGTATAATTTTGATAAATGAACATAATTATCATGTTCCCATTTTTTGGTAAAACCCATGGTAAATAAAAAAGTGCGAACATGATGTACATATACATGTGTTACATTTAAGTTTTTGATTTGTTATAATTAGTTTTTATTTTAATAAAAATCAAAAACTTAAATGTAACACATGTACAGGAACATGCATTTTGAAACAATAAATCCATGAGTACTTACTCTGGGTACCACAACCGTCTTCTGCGGACATCTCTTTTTTTACCCCAAACTTTGTGCACTGGAAAATAGATACAATTTGGTCAGTGTAACACTTAACAATTAAAAAATCCAAAACGTTTTGTAATTTTGGATTTAAGATTTTTAACCAAAAACTTAAAATATCAAACATCAAAATCCGTTTTTGAATTTTTGATTTTTAGATTTTTGACCAAAAAAACTAAAATATCAAATATCTAAAACCGTTTTCAGTTTTTGATATTTTGAATTTTTAGAATTTTAGATTTTTGAGGTTTTACAGCATCCGGGTGATCGCGATCCCGATAAATTATGTGTGCTCTAACTAGCGGTGACGTGCCAGTGAACGCTAAAATGCCAAATAAAATTGAATCTTTTATGATAATAGTTGGTATTTTCCGTTCCGTCGCGCTTTTTAACAACACTCCCCCACCCCCCAAAAAAACCAAAACAAAAAACAAAACAAAACAAAAACAAAAAACCAAAAAAAAAAAAAAACAAGAGTCGCTACCACACCCTAAACCCACCAAATAAGGGGTCACATTGTTGAACAAAGTAAAAGCACATATACTTTACCTAAATTACGAGTCCTTCGTCTCATGGCGCTTGCGAAATTACGTAGCCGCGCAATCTTCGTCCCTAAGAAATAAACAGCGGCCAGAAAACAGCAAACAGCGATCACATTAATGATATCTGCCATGGAATCCTACAAAAATGAAAACGAAAATCAAAAGTAAAATATTGTACCATTTTAGCTTAAGTATAACATATAATACCAACAGACTTATACCATCCGAAAGACCAGCGGGGTAGATCCGCCAAGAATCACCTGTTCAGTAGCAGTAAGAAACTGTCACATTTTAGTGGCGTAGCTGGGTCCAGAAAAAGTGGGGAACAACCGTTCAATTGAGAGAATGGATTACAGGGGCGTAATTGATTTATGATAATATATTTTCCTTCCATCGGCTTTTTAACAACACTCCCCCACCCCCCAAAAAAACCAAAACAAAAAACAAAACAAAACAAAAACAAAAAACCAAAAAAAAAAAAAAACAAGAGTCGCTACCACGCCCTAAACCCACCAAATAAGGGGTCACATTGTTGAACAAAGTAAAAGCACATATACTTTACCTAAATTACGAGTCCTTCGTCTCATGGCGCTTGCGAAATTACGTAGCCGCGCAATCTTCGTCCCTAAGAAATAAACAGCGGCCAGAAAACAGCAAACAGCGATCACATTAATGATATCTGCCATGGAAATACAAAAATGAAAACGAAAATCAAAAGTAAAATATTGTACCATTTTAGCTTAAGTATAACATATAATACCAACAGACTTATACCATCCGAAAGACCAGCGGGATAGATCCGCCAAGAATCACCTGTTCAGTAGCAGTGGAGTCCAAGAACTGTCACATTTTAGTGGCGTAGCTGGGTCCAGAAAAGTGGGGAGGGGGGCACAACCGTTCAAAATATTGAGAGAATGGATTACAGGGGCGTAACTTTTGATTTATTATTTTTTTTTTTTGCAGTGGTGTAGGAAACAAATCAAAAGGTGGTTTTAAAAGGGGTAAGGTTTGAGGCTGATGACATTAATTAAACTTGTTTATACTTTAAAAAAATAAAAATAATAGAGTAATGGTTTCATCAATAGTAGAGTGATGATTTCAAGTTGGAGTGGCGTAAATGTTTGGAAATTTGTCTTTAATTTTTCGAATTTTTATAGAAAAATGAAAGGCTTTATACCTATTTTATCAACTTTAGGTGTCACTCTCTCCTTCATCACTGCACAAAGATTAATTGTGAGGCAATATTTCATTAGGGGCAGGGTTTTAAGCATCTTTCAGATAGTTTTTTTTTTAAAATTTGGAATCCCTTTTTTCTGTACCCAGACGCGAAAATACGCATAGCAATCCGCTAATAAACCACTTTGATTATCCTTTTCAAAAGAAAGAAGGATCAGCAAAAAAGTTACTAAAATCGGGACAGAATTTTGGCCTAGTATCCTCCAGACACTGAATTATGTCCTCTTTATCGTTAAAATACCGTTTAATTAAAAGTTCTGGGAAGTCTTTTTTTCTGGATTCCAGACGTGTTGATAATGTATAAAAAATTGGTATGTGAGAAAGTATGGGGAGGGGGCGTCCCTGGCCGCCCCAGTACCTACGCTTACATACATGTAATGTGTAAATAATTGGTAAGGTATAACTTACATTTTGATATAATGCAAAATTTGCAAAGTTTACAAATAAATTTTCATATTCATACAAGCTGAGGTAAAGAAAACTAAAATTTCTTTACTGAAACCGCAACAGGGTAGGAAGAGTATATATATATATAATGTTATTGTTTTGGCCGAACGTAGCGAGGCGCAAAATTTTTGGTAAGTACGGATTCCGGAAAATCAATTATTCAAGAATTATAACTACTGCTTTGAAAAAAATCAAGTATCCAATAAAAAGATTGTGGCTGTGTGATAACAAAATTTACGTCAAAAAGTGGTGGGTGACACAAACATACTTGTGGCCCCTCCCCAGTTTCAAAAGTGCGGGGGCACGTGCCCCGCTGCCCTCATGTCCTACGCCCTTGCATTTAAAGGGGCATTAGCTTTTTATTATTTTAATTTTAAATTTAATTTTTTTTTAAATTCCTGTTATACTACTTAAATTGATATACAATAACAAAAAAAAAAAAGAAAAAAAAAAGAGATATACACATGCATAAAAAAATTTAAATTCCTATATATTTCGTAAAAATTGCCTGAGAAACCCAAGTTTGACACTTTTTCACATGTAATTGATAAACTCAGCCTTACTCTTTGTATATGTATACCACACTGGGCCTCGCCTCCTTATTTTCACAAAATAAAATGTATATTGGAATATAAGATTTTATATGCCTGTGTATAGCTCTTATTTGATAATTATTGTACATTAAGTATAAGTAGTGAAAGTAAAAAAAAATCGAAATAATGTTTTCGGGTGAAGCCCTTTTAGGACTCATTAGGAGGAGGAGGAAGAAGAAGACAGGGACTACAGTTCAGTAGTATAAATTTGTGACGGTTATCAGACCTTCTAGATAAACATAAATTGATAAAATATGGAAAGAAATAGGTGTCACTGCCTGTCAATTGATTAAAAAAAATCATTACTTAATCATACCTTTATTCTCGCCGGGAAATAGTAATTATCATACGTACCCATGATACGGACTGCAAACTTGGGCAATGTGTCTCCAGTTCAATAAAATTGAAAAAGATCAGGACTGAACTCAAGAGATCAGGTTCCGGTTCTTCACTACAAAAATTGGAAACAATTTATTTATATTTTAAACATTGCAAATACAATCACTTGTAAAAAAAATGATGTTGATCTAAAAATGACAATAAAACAACAACAAACACAATAACAACAACAACTACAATAATTAAACATTTGAGTTGTGCACAAGTTTTCTTCGTCAAGTTACGCGCCTGCATAAAATTTACATTGCGCATTCTACGGCCTAACTATCATTTCAGTCATTAGTGTAAACAAAGTTTATAAAATCTTAAAATAAACTGAATTTGAATTAATGAATAAAATCAAAAGAAACAAAAATTACGATAAACACTAACCACAAAACATAAAGAGATATTTTATGGCCAAGCAACGCCAGGCTTGTTGCCATAAATATCAAAAGCTGAAACAAATAAATCCTCATTTCCATTACAATGATGCGATCATTCCTATGTCAAGTTAGAGATGGGTTGCCAGGCAGACCATAATGCAATGCGACGTCATCGGGACTACTGTCTTATGACGTCATACAAGCGCATCTCTGAAACAGAGTTGTCGGTCCTTGCATTCCCGATCATAGACCGACAACTCTGTGTAAGAGATCGTTATTCTTAATTCTCGTTTTCAATGTGTGTTGTTTAGATATTTGGTAAGTTGAAGATTAACAACCAAAGTGCATTGATCACTGACCTCAGATACCAGACCAAACTGAATTTGTCGTTCAAATGTGTAACAATTAGATTTAACATACAAGATTTGTGTTTTGTTTGTTTGTTTATTGTTGTTTAACGTCCCACTCAAGAATCTTTCACAAGACGTCACCAATTGTGCATTTCATTGAGCATGTTTAACGTGCCGACACTTTACCTCGTACTGTCTCACGGACAGGGGAGCAGAAGCAGTGAAAAAAAACCAAGGTACAAATATATATTTATAACGGACAAGCAGAAGCAGACCATGATTCTCTGTTGTACAAATTAAAGTACAAACAAACTACATAAAGGCTGTTTATATAAAATTCCTTAAATTTCACTAAAATTACGAAATTTTCTAATCTGTTAACTTGCCCAACCAATCATGTTTCAGGATAAACTGAGACTATTTAATAATCTTATAATTTGTGGTGCTCGACTCCGGAACACATCTATTATTGAGATCGCAAATAAGCTTACTTCAATAACAAACTTTATATCCCAAAATATCCCGGTGTTTGGTGACAAAACAAAACAAAAATATTCCCAAGCGGGGAATCGAACCCCGGCCGTCGCGGTGAGAGCGCGAAATCCTAACCACTAGACCACTTGGGACCTGTGCAGTATAGTCAAAAACGTGGAGTTAATCCTGGCATCTGTTACTCATAAGGACGTCATGCGCTTCCCGGAAACCTGATCTCACTACCAAAATAATGGCGACGTTATGCCACGAATATTTTCAATGGCTAAAAATCAGGGTAAGTGTCGGGTCAATTGAGTGAAATTTAAGATCGGTGCTAGAGGTCGTCACCAGTGACGGCCAAATATGAAATTTAATATGTCAAGGTGTATGAGGAACGAAGTGGACTTGACTCGGGATGATGGGTAAACCTTTAGGTGCAAAATTCTTGTCTAGAGTTAAAACAACAATGATAAATGACAACTATCTTTGATGACCTGTCTAGATTATCATGGAAATAAATAGTTAGATAATGGTATCAAAACGGCATAAATATATAATCTATATGAATATAGTAAGGTAATTGTTGTTCTAAAATATTATACACATACCAATGTACCAGTTTTGCCAAAAAAAAAAAAAAAATACCCCCCCCCCCCCCAAAAAAAAAAAAAAGCAAACAAACAATAATAATAAAAAAACCCAAATACTCAAGACGATCTTTTTTGACAATAATACCTCATCAGTTGAGCTGGCATTTTTAAAAAATGAGTTCCGGCAAAGAGAAGTGGTATCATGCAGGGCGAAAAAATGGCCTATATGTGTAAGAGTAACCACTGTAAAAAAAAATATATGACTATCTTAGTGCCTTTGTCCTGAGCTGTACTCGAGGATTACGTATCCAATCCTATCGTTATATGACCCGTAAGGGGATCAAATCATTATTCCGACAACCCATTTCTCGGACAACCAACTTAAACCGCTGAATGCGTATTGTTTTCTATGGTAAAAATATATCCGGTTCATGTTTCTATGGTAGAAAATATATCCGGGACTTTTTTTTTCGAAATCCGTAGAAATTTGACTCGGAAAAAGAGTAATTTTTCAAAATGTATGGATCAATTTTCTACATGTGTCCAGGTATGCATGATTCTACGTAGAATAATGACCCCGGGTAGTTTTTTATGTACTGATAACTTAATAGAAATCAGTGTAACCATTAAAATCAGAATTACTTTATCATGAAATAATCAATATTGTCGGAATAACGGACCTAAATCAAACGCTCTACCCGGTTTTAGATCATTGCCGACCTAGCGGTTCGATTTCAGGAACCAACATGCGTTCTTAGCATAGCTCAAACCAAGAAAATTTACCACAAACTCATTTGGTGAAATATCTACAGCAATGAAACAACACCGGACAATGCACAAAATTCATCAAGAAATTTATCCACACACGGGTTGGTCTGGACTGGATCTTTTTTGTTTGAACTGTGGTTTACACGCGTTCAACAATTTTTCAGTTATAGTGTGGCAACCAGTTTTCAATGGTGGAACAGAGAAACCGGTTATAATGTACCCGGAAAAGACCACCGGGCGGGCCTTCCGCGTGAACTAGCAAACTTTCTCACAAAATCAGCTTATATTCCATTGCCGTATACGATGACACCAGAAAATAAAGTAAACAAAAATAACACAACTTGATGTAAATATTCAATAATTCATTAAAATATTATAAACATAACACCAAAGTTATAATGCTCAAGACGATCGTTTCTGTCAATTAGATTTCATCAGTTGAGCTCCAATTTAAAATGTAAATGTATTTTCTAAAGAGAAAGTGGTATCATACAAGGTCAAATAATAAATCTAAAAGTATAGCCGAAATCCGTCTAAGAGTAACCACTGTAAAAAAATTAAATGGTGTCATCAGTGCCAAATATTATTTTAGTACAATATTATCAGCTGGTACCGAAATACCAGGTACTAGGTTTATGTATACCCTAGGGGACAAACGGTCCACCAGCAGTGGCAACGACCTAGTGGTATAAATATTAAAAACATAATACCAAAGTTATAATGCTCAAGACGATCGTTTCTGTCAATTAGACTTCATCAGTTGAGCTCCAATTTAAAATGTATATGTATTTTCTAAAGAGAAAGTGGTATCATACAAGGTCAAATAATAAATCTAAAAGTATAGCCGAAATCCGTCTAATAGTAACCACTGTAAAAAGATGACTACCTTAGCTTTAGAAAACTTGAAATTTAAATGGTGTTATCAGTGCCAAATATTACTTTTAAATGGCGTCTGTTTATGTTTTGAGAGCAAGGCGAGATAAAAAAAATGGGCAGGGTCTTCCGAGGCCTAGATGGTCAACATTAATTTATGGTCGACATTATTTTCTGAAAATACACTTTGGTTTGTCATGATTTCAGACCTTGACGTCATCAATAGTAAAATGACGTCAAACTTAAGCAAGTGTTACACCTATTTTTCAAACTGCGATTAAGATATTTTGTACTCGAGTAGCAATTATTTAATAATACAATGGCCATTGCTACTCGGAGTATAATATTATTTTTACTTGGACTGAAATGAATTTTACTGCAGTTAAAATCGCTGGCCGTCTAATGAGACTAATTCATAATTAGATTTTACAACCACTGTTAAAATATTTTGTACGGATATACTCAGAATTAAATATTTTTACTGCGGTTAAAATCGACCAGTCTCGGCCAGTGTTAGAAAAAAGCGCACTATATACAGAAGAGATAGATAACTAAGGCATGTACATGCGATATTTTAATTGTCACACAGATTTATTTTCTGACTATCTGTGGAAATGATTTACTGATGATATATCAAATTATTGAATTAAATGGCCACCGATTTTAACTGTGTTATAAAAATATGAGTAGCAATTGCCGGTGTATTATTTCTACTGCGGTTGGTGGAAATTTTTCACTGAACAAAGCGTAAATTTGTTGGTAACTTGTTATTACTTTTTCCACATTTATAGAAAAATGAAAGAGTTTACACATTTTTTTTTTCCAACTTTAGGGGGTGTGTTGCAGCATATATTGTCCCCGGTGACAAAATGTGTAATTTTACACTACAGTTCCGTCACCGGTTTTACACATTTTTCAGGATATATTTGAAATTTGGAAGCCCAAAGACGCATTTTCCCGTGTTCAGACAGGAAACTACGCCTGTTTATGTTATGGGGGTCTTTGTTATACTTCCAGTATTTTTTAAATTTCTACAAGAACTTAATTAGCAGCTTCCATATTTTAAAAAATATTTCATATTTACGCTTACACAATAATTCCTTGATAGACGAGATCTAATCATAAATTAAATCTGAAAACAAAAGTAAATTCAGCCGAATTTTAGCGTTTCGGATGTATGATTGCACGGTACATTTTTTTTATCTTTATGTCGGGGCTCCAAGGTATGCTCTCTGGAGGTTTTTTTTATAATTTTTTTAATTTCACATAAGAGCCCCATGTTTTGAAGAAGCCCCAACACTATTTCACAACAAATCTTTATTGAAAAAAAAACATATTCAAAGTGATTTGCAAGTTCAAAAGGGGGTTGCAACCCCCGTAACCCCTTCTAGATCCGCCAATGATTTGTTTACATAAAAAACGACAGTGCGCATGTGTAGTGAAACTACAATGTTGTTGCTAGGGGTGTTTGTTATCTCCACATAAAAGAGTTCCTTAAATCTTTATCGTACGATCGAGTCCTAGGAGTAATTTCATTTTTTGTCGTAAGTGTGAAACGTAATCTTACGAGTGCGTTCGTGAAAATGACGTAAGAAAAAATTACGATCATCGTACGATAAAATCGTAAGAGTGATCGTAAGATTTTTTTGTGAAAAGTGCTGCAGGTTAAGACTAAGTGGTACTCGTATACACCCTTGCAGTGACTAAAGCTCGGGAATGTCGAGATTGAGAGACTCGAACACTCCCTGACAGTGACCAGAGGTGACAGGCCACGGGGTTCAGAGAGACGAACATTATCTGAGAGCGAGTAGAGCTCTGAGAGATTCGAACATTGACGGTGACTAAGGGTCAGAGGCCTCGAAGTTGAGGGACTCAAGTATACCTTAAAAGTGACTAGACGTCAAAGGCGTCGAGTTTGAGAGAGACTCGAGCATCCCAGGTAGTGACTAGATGTCACAGGCGTCGAGGAATACTCGCTGACAGTGCCTATGGGTCAAATGCCTCGAGATTGAGCGAGACTCGATTATACCTTAAGAGTGACTAGACGTCACAGAGAGTCGAGTTTTAGAGAGACTCGAACATATCCAGACATCGACTAGAGGTCGGAGGCCTCGAAATTGAGCGAGACTCGACTATACATTAAGATTGACTAGAGGTCACAGGCGCCGAGTTTGAAAGATACTCGAACATCCCCCCAAACAGTGACTGGAGGTCAGAAACGTCAAGGTATAACATGCGATGATCTACCACTCGACAACATAAAATACTAGGAAATGGTTAAATATGTAAATATATTAAATATATAAACATACATATGAATATGCATTTCGAAACAATAAATTGAATCCAAGGCCATGTACTTACTCGGGATACCATACCTTCTTTCTTTTGCGGGCATCTCTTTTTCTACCGCAAACTTTGTGCACTGAAAAAATAGATCAATAAATAAATTTAGGGCCCCAGTTTATATCCCTGAGTATATGCCTCGCGTGCAAAAATGGTCTAAATTTTTGAAATATCCGGTTTAACTTGATAACACTTTCATATGTCTTCGCTTAAAAAGAAATAACATTTCAGCAGAATTGAATCTTGAATTAATTGTTACATTACTAAATGTTGTTCAAACATATTATATATATATATATACTTAATCACGCTGTGTCTGTTTTTTAAAATATTCGCGTAGGTTCGTGTGATGAGCAGTACAGGTTCATTACGGATTACCAACGTAGATATAGAAATGCTACCACACCCTATATCCACCCGGCTCCGAATAAGAGTCAAAGCGACATTATACTATACCTAAACGGCAAATCTGAATTCGCAAGGCGCTGCCGAACTTTCGTAGTCGCGCGATCTCAGAGTAGACTATCGTACTGGCGCGCCAGTACACAGTGGGCTGTAATTAGTTTCGTAAAATCTTCTACGAATTCCTACAAAATACGATTTTTAAACGTGATTATTTTTTCCTAAAAATATGGACAAAATAATTAAAATACCATTAATTGATAAATAAAAAATATATAATAAATAAATAGATAAATAAATAAATGTACATTATAAAGTTTCAATTTTGTTAGGACTTAGTAATATACTCGTCAGAATCCAAGATAAATTAACAATGGAGAAAAAAATATTTTTTTTTTGTCATTTGATTGTAAAATAAATCAAAAACATATCTTAATCATCATCGGCAACCACAAATGATCATACTTACCCATAACACAGACTCTAAACTTGGACTATACGTCTCTAATTCTATAAAATTGAAATACGCCAGTACCGAAGTCAAGATATCAGGTTCCGATTCTTCATTACAAAAAAGGGAAACTAATTAAATCAAAAGAATTACAAATAAAATAATTTGTTAAACATTTGGAAGGTGTTGATCACAAAGCCCGACAATATCATTTAGCAATTATTATTATCATTATTAAAAATATATTCACGTTGAGCATGTAGCATATATTTCGTGTCTTAGTAAAAAAAAAATCATTTCACATTTTATGGTCTGTATATTGTTTATCAGTCATCCAGAAAAAAACGTGTTAAAATAAAAATCATAGCGTTTAAAACAATGAATACGATAAAAATAGACAAAATTGCAATAAACACTTACCACGAAACATAAAAAAGATAATTCATGGCCAAGCAACGCCATATTTGTTGCCAAAAATATTACAAAGAAAGTAATTATCGTTTTCATTATTCCAACAATCTGTCTATGACTATTTCTATGGAAGTTAGAAATGACTTGTCAGGCAGACCATAATGCAATGCGACGTCATCGGGACTACTATTGTATGACGTCATACAAGCGTATGCTCCATCGAACATTTCCGTACAGAACGACTCATTAAAAAAGGAAAATAGGTATTTATTTGATAGCAGGCTATGCCTTAAAAAACACATGGGATTACCGGATTACTAACAAAATTTGATATGGGTAACATGTAAATTATGAACACAGATGAGAACATTTGGGGTCTACTATAATAATATAAATAATACATAGGTAAACCTATGGGGAGGGCGAATACATTCATCAACAGTTTTACATGTTCAGTTAATACCTTTGGTGATTCCGTCGTGTTGCCCGGGGGCAACACAACAGAATCACCAAAGGGATTAATATTCAGTGTTTTTATCACGTAAATGTCCCGTCATTCACTCATTGTTTTGAATAAAATACTGAGTGGCTGACTGTTTCCTTGGTGCTAAAACTTAAATAGAATCTATGTGGTATTTATTAGTCATGAATTAAATGCACAAACATGTTTTTTATGCTATATATTTTTTCTATCCCAGCGTATCCATCATTTCGTGCATTTCACATTACCAGAATAATGGAGGCGCTTCGTGATCGATATCGATGTACAACCCTAGTCGTTATTGCTAGTCTCGGTCTACAAAACGTTTCTTAGTGTAAGTAGTTTATTTACTTTTCGTTTGCAATGCACTTTTAAGTAATGATTTTGCATTTCCGACATTTTGTTTCTGTCACGCGCAAATTCCCGATGTGAGCAAAATTTTTACCATTAGTAGTACGGGTCCCCGGATGTAGTAGGAATAAAAAATGTGAACTTCTCTACATATATGAGGGCTTCGCCCTCTATTATCGCTATGGTTTAATATTTCCATTCTTCCATGGAAATCATTTTCGTCAAAACTTACGTTTAAAGATAACTTGCAAGTTTGAAGTTTAACCTCATCGGTATCGTCATCAGCGAGACTAACCGAACAGATCCGATTTTTTCTATCTTAAAAAAACAAAAACAAAAAAAACCCCCAGAACTCGGCAAAGTTCGGAAGAATTCGGTGTTTAGCAACTAGGATTTAACCCAAGTCCTTGGTCAGCATAAATCCTAAATAAATATTAGTAAGGGGCACGTGAAAATACATATGACCACTCAATTAAATGAGGATGGATCCGGATTCCTTTTTATCCATAATATATCACCGGGATTGTCATAATCTGCACCAAGTAGCCTTCTTGACATCTTAATAACGGATAGAAGCAGATCTGTTGCTACTTTAGGAAAAAAATCCAGATTCGACTGATAATAGCAATTACTGGAAAAAGTAATCTCGCAAATGCAAAGTCGTGTTGAAAGCTCCGAGTGAATTTTATACACCTACATAACAATTTTACATTTGTTGGAAAATCCTAACGAGATACAAAATAATTTCGATGAGTTACCATTCCATTGCAGTAAATGATTGCTCAAATAGCAATAAAGTTATATAAACAAGGAAAATAAAAAAATAATAATAAGACATGATTTGTGAATTAAATGAAGTAGACAAATATTTATGCTTTTCAAAATATTCGATTTACGTACAAATGAACGCAATTGCCTTTTAAAATATCAATTTTCTCTCTTGTGTAGAAATAAATCTTCCCCGCACATAGTGAAGCGCAGATTAAATTGTTCAATTGCAGTACAATGTATTTTAATGCGAGGCAGTGAATATACCAGTTACTGTAGCAAGATTTCCCTTGGGTTTTGACGACAATGAACGGAACAGACTAAAATCAGACATTTTTACTTACTTGTGTTAGTGTTTACGCGTGCGCGCACATGCGTATGTGCTTTGATATAAACAGAAATGTTTACAAATTTTTATATTTTTTGGCCAGAATTGAATACATGTATCTAGAATGGGGATTTATCACGTATTTTTTTCAAACATTTTTGTTTTCTGTTTTTTCGTGAAAATTGTTTGTTTGAGTGTGTGGGTTCGCGCGCGCTGATGCATGGATGTGTATTATGTGAGTACGTGCGTGAATACGCGCGCGCTTGTGTGTATATGTGTATGTGCATTTTCGCGGCCATGTATCAGACACAAGTACTGTACCGTTTCATAGGGCGTAAAGTTAAACCTTTTCTCTGCATGCTGTAAAAAGACCCTGTCTAGCGATACCGAATGGGCAGTGAGATCAGGGTTTCCGGAAAAAGCAGAATTTCTTCATAAGTAACGGATGAAGGTTTCCATTCTGCACTAATCTACAAAATAATATCCATTTACTATCAAATCCCAAGTGGTCTAGTGGTTAGGATTTCGTGCTCTCACCGCGAGGGTCGGGGTTTGATTCCCCGCTTGGAAAGAGACATTTTTACCAGTGCAGCTTACGTAGAAGACTTCAATACTTTTACAAAACTAGAATTGTTCTTGGAATGTGTAAAATTTTAATTTTGATGATCGTTTTTTAGGCCACACAACATTTTTAATGTTGGAAGAGAGAACCCGGTTTTATTGTTCCCGGGAAGAGATCACCGGCCTTCCGCAAACCTCCTCACAAAAACCAGCTTAGGTTCCCGTGAGCGGTGCTCGAGCCCGCGCTGAACATAAGTGAGAGACTTCACGGTTCAAAGCGCAATACCTTAACCATTCGACCCCGTCAAATCAATTGAAATTACTGAGAAGAAACGGTTTTAACAACAATAAGTGGAATAACACACTTGTCTAATATGTCACAGCGGCACCTAAACCATACTTGCGGATTACAGGATTTATCTCCCATTTGCTGAGTTATCTACTCTTTATAGCGGGTGTCTTGTAAAGACGTATGTGGGCAATTGTTTGTTTTTCTGATAAAAAAAATCCTTACACACCTTAGAGACTTAGGTAAAATTTATTTACCCCATATGTTAATTTATACTGGCTTCATCAGGCTGTTCAATTTTCAAAGCAAAAATAAAAAGTAGTTTTTCGTCCATTTTTTTCAATACAAGATACCTACTCTAAAGAAAGATAACTCTTGCAAATGGGACATTATTTTGTTTTCTGACTGTGTCACAAGTAAAATATGAAACAACGACGAATTGGACAGCATATGCAGTGTTGAGACCAAGGACCAGCAATTAAAGGATTTGATCTTAAAAAATCAAAATTTAACAGTGAAAAAAGAAGTGGTTTCAAGCTCACTGTGAAATGGCAAACCATAAGTGCGATGAACTATTTACGACTAATCAGATTCTGACGGAAAATTTAGAAAAGAAAGTGAAAACAGAAACGGAATTAAAACAAAAGGTTCAAATTTTGGATAAACGGTGCAAAGATATTAACAAAGCCGTTAGTAAACAAATTAGGAAATCGTCAGAGGAACTAACCGACCATAGTCACCAGAAGGAACTGTTAACAGGGAAAATACACAGAATCTAAAGTTGAAGATTTAGAATTACAAAAATATAACATTTCCCAGCAAATTAAAAAGTTCAAGGAACGTATGGAATTTAATTTGACCTGAGCGAGTTTTTGTAACATTGTATTTGTTTACGCCGTGTTTATAATACGATACACAAGGCAAAATCCAACTCCAGAGGAACATTATAGAACACGTGACCTTACGTGGTGATACCGAAATGTATTGAGTAGTGAGATCAGGTTTCCAGGCAGCGCATGACGTCTCTGTGAGTAAAAGATGACAGGATTAACTCCACATTCTTAACGAGAGTTACTCACACATAGGTGCAAGTCCCAAGTGGTCTAGTGGTTAGGATTTCGCGCTCTCACTGCGACGGCCGGGGTTCGATTCCCCGCTTGGGAATATTTTTTATTGTCCCCAAACACGGGGGAATTTTGGGATGTAAGATTGAAATTTGACGCATTAGTTATTAAATTAAGCTTAGTTACAGTCTCTCTAGTGAACAGTATAGAATACATTTATTTCAAAATTTCAGGGCAGCTCAGGAGAATTTATATATATATAAAACCTAAATGTAATTTGTTTAAAGAAATAGAATAGAATTCTACATCAAAACATTCTTAATTTGGATTCTAAATTATACACTCCTGAATTCTGACCGTGGACTTTACCATTCTTTGAAATGGATGAGTCAAAATATGGCTACAGGGGTCAATGTGTTAATCCTATATCAGTTGTCTATTTTCAGCTTCTGATCCTTTACGAAAAACTTGTTTTGACCACATATTGCATTACGTTTTTTTAAAGATTTCATTGTTAACTCCAAAACATTTGAATGAGAAATCCTTACAATTCTGTTCGGTTTGGTATCTGAGGTCAGTGTTCCAAGCTCTTTGGCTGTTAATCTCCAACTAAGTACAAGTACGTATATATGTATTTAAATCACAACGAAATAAATAAATAAATCATGAAATAAATAAATAAATAAATAAATAAATAAATAAATATATATATAAATACTACTAATTAATAGACGAACGAAGATCAACAATAGAAAGAACTGAATATATCACGAGAGAAAGCAGTGTCCATGACACAGGCACTTGTTTCTATCAATGGGGGTTCGAATACAGTACGTAACCCCCCCCCCCCCCCATTGCTAGAAACAAGTGCCTGTGGTCGGTGAGCATTTTAGATAATTTAACGATACTGACATATTTCTTATTAAAATATCCGGATTGTAAATAAAGATAAACTCGTATCACGGGTGAGGATTTTTTATTTCAATGAGATGAAATTAGCACGGCGGTATATCATTATGTATACTGAGGTCGGCAAATACTGTACCCCGCTGTGAACCCCACATAACACCTTTGTTATAGACCCTACGCGTGCGGCTTTGCACATATTCTAACCGCACGTATATCCCAAGTGGTCTAGTGGTTAGGATTTCGCGCTCTCACCGCGACGGCCGGGGTTCGATTCCCCGCTTGGGAAATTCTTTTTTTTATTCAAAATCACCGGAAAAGAGAAAAAGGCCGTAAAATTCCCCACAGTGAATAATTATTACCTATACGTATTTTTTGCTCTACACGTAATTCCCCAAGGTGAATAAGATGAATGCAAATGTATTTTATCTACATTTCGCCTTATATTAGAACCACATTTCATTATCTCGGAAATTTTGAGTTACTTGTTCAGTAGCGGTTCGTAGAGCGTCGATAACATTTTTTGACCAGAGGGTGCCCCCCCCCAAAAAATACATACTATAATTGACTACAAACTCTCTGCGATTTTAACTGGTCGGGAAGGGATGTTTTAAGTCTTCCTTGACACCTGAGCACAAGGCATGGATTTCCGGATATCCGTGTTTGCCCCCTATCGATTATTTTGTAAGAATTTCGCCACTGTGGACATTTTGGTATCCATGCTAAGAGGTCAACACCTTGTTAACCACAGATTGCCTTAAAGCGATATGAGCAGTCGAAGGTGAAAAATTGTACATGCCCATTTTATGTAATATTTTATCTCATATATATATATATATATATCCCAAAGAGACAATCTGGTGGTTAGAATAACAAATGCATGCGTATAATTGCAACAATCTTGCCAAAGGTAACCCGTAATATCATTTTTTCCTCCATTACTCAGAGCATTGCAAATTAACTGTCGATAATTTTTAGGAAGATTACCGAGTGTCCAATAAGCACGTGCTATTTGCAGTTAATATATATTCTATTCTTATTACCCTCTGATTTATTTTCGTACATCATCATTTCATACTTATATCAGGCAAAGTTAGTCTTTTCCGTCGTTTCAAAACATTCGTTTCTGAAATTGTCCACGTACCGGGTATATCGGGGGATCTCGACCCATTTTTAACTCGTCCCATCGCATTCTCGGCTGTATCATTCTTGACACAAATGAACTGCCCAACTTCACCGGACATGGCGGCACGATTGTAAAAAATGAGATACGCGTAGTTTTCACAGTTATATTGTTTTGATTTTGGTAATGTCAGCATTCATTTCAGGGTAACTTTAATGACTGGAAAGATTTCTTTTAGTGACCAGGGCCGGTATTCATAAAGGAACTGTACTAAAGTATGAAAAAATACCTAAGTAACGTTTTTCTTACTTAAGTTGTTAAGAAATTTCTCAAATGTGGGTGAAATTCTTAAGTATAATTCATAAACACACTTAGCACTTAAAAATGTGCTTAAAGTTAAGAGTACTAAAGAGGACTCCTAAATGATTTAAGAATTTCTTAAGTTTTCTTTTTCATAAAGAAATGCCATGTTAGAAAAGAAATGTTAAAGGAAGGTTGTAACAAAAAAACTAACAATTCTGTAATGTAAACTTTAGTACAGGCAGTGTGACTTCGCGGGAGACTTTTTATATAAAAAAAAGAATAAGAAATTAATACAATGTATCTTGAAAGAAATGCAACTCTGGATAAGCCTGTCACTCTGAAAATGCCTGTTACATGCGTGCAATAACCGCAGAAATTGATCAAGTTTTTTATAGGAGGATATCGGGTCAGTTTTAACTTCAAAGCATAAAATATTTGAGCATTTTAAAATCTCAGAAAAAAAACGGTCATCTTGAGTTTCATTCGGCTTTATTCACACTTTGGTGGGTACCAAATCGATGTTTTGGTTGGCAAAATCTATTTACAAACTGGTCTTTCCCCGGATTTCTCTTGGTAACGTACTTAAAAGTATTACTTAGCTAAGAATTACTCTTAGCATCTTTGTGAATTTCACTTAAGAATTATTTCTTCGCTAAAAATTTATTTTCTCCTTAAGTGTTACTTTAAGTATAAAACTTAAGAATCTTTATGAATACTGGCCCTGATATTCTTATTCATATATTCATCCGATTTGCTTCAGGTATTTAAAAAAGCGTTGAAAAGCACATATTTTACATAATAGATGTACTTTCCAAAAAAATCACGCTCTGTATTTTCAAAGTAAATATATTAAAATACCCATAAAAATCGACCGACTATGACATGCGCCGACTGTGTCCAGGGACGAGATTGCTGATAGATCGAGCGCGTAAAGGACCGAGGTCCTCCTGACCGAATTACGAAGCACATTTGATTATCTGAAAGGTCATTGCATACGGAAATACAATCGGATTTTTTAAAGTACGGGAAAACTTAAATTCTAATAAAACAAATAACATCGAAAAGAAGATCGTTTACAACGTTTCACGTGTCTGATAATGTATTTGCACACACATTTTATCATATTCTCGTCTCGTCTATATGTCATGGGACAAAAATCATCATTGTGACAGCTTATATCGCTTTGAAAATAATGATTTCACATTTCTCATAAATCTATTAGGAATATTTTCGTTTGATATACATTGTCTAGAGAGGTGAACTATAACTGTTCTCCCACGAAAAGTAAACTAAACAACTGAAAGGGACAGTTTCACTTTATCATTGCATTCATCAATAGTTCAAGGATCCCCCAATGTTGAAATATTACCCCACAGAGGCAACATGGCTGACAGTAGCCTTTTCAACACTCTAGCACCACAAGGAATTCTTTTGATGAAAATAAACGACTTCGTACCCATCAAATCCATTTCACAACATTTTAAGTGTACAGAGGTCACTAAGGTGTCTTAATAGAATTGATTCACACCGTGTAATTTGATAGGGACGTTTTACACACTCCCGACGATGTATGTGTCAACGTTTGACATTTTACTCCGCGATACCAGATGATCGATTTCAGTGAGGTCGGACTGTCCGTCAATTTTATATCGACCCCGTCAAAAACGTCAGATTCTGAGAATTTCAGCATTGTCCCATGTGTATTGTTCATTCTGTTCACATTTACAATATAGAACTACATTGTTATTTCACGTTTGACGTGTTGTCAGTTTCTATAACTTGAAATGGCTGACTGATGTTTGTATTTTGTATACAGTTTTGTGCGCTTTAGTTTATTTTCATCAAAAGTGACGTAAAATAAATTTCATGTAGGCCTGTATGGTTATGTGCAGTGGTGTAACTTGTTTTGTTTTTTTCAAAAACAATCACCAAACGAGGCCCAATATTTTTTTCTGGGTGGCCCACAAAAATATGTAATCTGTTTGCTTTTTAAACTTTTTTTTTTCACGACATGGATTTATTTTTCTAGAATCCATCCCCCAAGAATTGAAATTTTGGGGGCACAAGGAAGTTTCGAATAGGGGTCAAAGCTTGACTGCTGACGTCATCATCTTTAGGTCAAGTGGAATAAATAATTAACTATGGCATGTACTTGCCACGACTACCGGCTTTACATCGATAAAGTTATAAAAAGGTCAAAACAAATGTTTAAGACGATCGTTTAATGTCAAGATGAACTGGAATTTGGAATAGATTTTCCAAACAGAAAATGGTATCATACAAGGTCAGATAATAAGCCTAAATGTATTCAGAAATTCGTCTAAGAGTAAACCACTGTAAAAAAAAATGAGTGACAGGCTCTCTCTAGAAGTTAAACGGTGCTATCCACCAGTCGCTCGATAAACCGGTCACTGTCTGTGTCATTTCTATCTAGCATTTGGTAGGGTATCTTAGTTTGATTAAGGAAGAACTAGGGGTGCTTACCATTCACTGGAACATACTGGTATGGACTAGCCTGTTCTATGATTGGTGACGTGTCCGATCGCAGCCACACTGGTACCTGTTCTGAGTTGAGTTCCTCCCCATGATTCAACAGTATTTATTTAGCGTTACAGACACTTACATTGCTAAAAAAACTTAATTTACGATTTGATTTTCGCAAGAAACAACGTTTTCAAATGTCGGCTCTAAAACTGATCAGAAACCAAAAATTATTGAATTTTATTTATGATGAAAATATTTTGCAACGTGTCAGTCACGTTTTTGTTCGACTTGTGGACCATTCACAAAACTTGGTTAGTACTCGCCTATCCTTTGTGAAAGGTTAGCGTCCTAGGTGACAGGAATCGAACCTATGAACCGTCGCTTGCGAGGCGAGCGCTCTCTCTATCCGAATGACGCACGGCGAAGAACAACTCGTATTTGTAATGGTTTAGATAAAACGCTTGTGGTGGTTTAGTGGTAGAGCGTTCGACTCGCAAGACAAAGGTTCCGGGTTCGACCTCAAGTACCGTGTTATGTCAAAGATGTTTTTTTCAGAAATGGTAGAGATTGTTCCTTCGCCAAGCGCTCGGCATAGGAAGTGAAAGTCACGTGTCTTTTGGCTGAGACTTTAAAACCAAGGTCCTGCTCGTCACTTAAAAT
Source organism: Atrina japonica (assembly GCA_030159075.1). NCBI lineage: Eukaryota > Metazoa > Mollusca > Bivalvia > Pterioida > Pinnidae > Atrina > Atrina japonica. Next base: position 114,480 of record BROG01000711.1, on the reverse strand, counting down.
AACCCTCACCGTATTGGCGTCAGACCATAGCACACGTCAAAATTTGTGGCACTTCACCTAAGCCTGGTGACATCTCCATATTGGTAAAAAAAATTCTTGACGGGGTTTTAATTAACAAACAAAGTTAAACTAAAAATGTAATGGCTTATTTATACCAGGACCTTCTGGTACACGACTACAATATTTTCTTTACTCCTCCAAATGTTGAAACCTGGACGATGTGCTGTTTTAGAGGATAATGATAAACTAATTAAATTTCCCTACCAAAAGTTCGGCAGGGTAAATATTAATTTTGCTCCTCTTTTTTGTATACTCCTCACAAACATGCTGAAACAATTTTAATTATCGAAATCCAATAGAATAAATTTCATTTGAATTCAGCGGAACAGTTGTAAAAACATCCGCTAGGGCAGCTCGTGTTACTTATAATCCGACAATTAGACCTCAGAACATGTTTTCTCAATTTTAAATACATTTGATTGATTTATTTGCGTTTTAATCATAATATCACCGGGGGAAAAGTGCTATGGTTACAGTTTCGGTGATAACAGTGATGTTGTCGTCGGGTCCTGTAAAATATGACCAAATCGAAATTTAGGTTTACTGTTTATTGGTTGAGGTTCCAGCATAAAGTCATTATATAAACATTATAATTCACAAACAATGCATGATATAAAAAAATACAAAGTGTCATTTACATATTATGTAACAAATAATTAATACAGAAGTATATTGTATACCTAATATTAAATGTGAATTCAATGAAAATATAAATGAAATATAAAATACATAAATTATAAACAAAGAGTTATGGGGAAATTAACTGTTGGTAAGTGGCAAAAGGTACACTTACTTTGAAAATGAGCAGACCATATGAAAAAGTAATAGGAACTACAGTTTTGATTCATGTAAACTGTGTATAAAATGGTAAATGGATTAACTAATGAAGTATTAAAGCTAGTAAATAATAACTAAATATGAAAACTAATAAATTGATAAAATATTTTATATGTACAGTAAGTGCCCACGTATACTTTTGTAGACTAAGTATACTATCAAGTAAACACTAGTACAATGTACTAAGTCAGTGTGCACAGTTTAGGCAAGTGATAAAACTTAATCAAAGTAGAACTTGTTATGTAATGAAACTTATAGATTTTTAAACAAAAGTATTAATTATTACAACATGATTTAAGTGATTATTGATTGGTTATTATTAATTGGCCTATTTCTGTGCTAACTTGTCGATTGTCGTGTTGGGCGGAAGTGTAAACAACAACTAAATGCGAGGTTGATAACGGACGGAGTTTTTAACTTCCGGAAAAGTATTTTATAATGAAAATTCATATCGAATTTACTCCTATCAAACTATTAAAACTGATTATAAGAATTCACTAAATTATGATGGATCGATAGATAAAATATCGGAGAGGCAATTACACAAAGACAAATCACGTAATTTGATTAATTATTCAGAAAGTGGTTCACAAATAATGAAATATAGACCTGGCGTTAAATGACAATAATAAGATTTCTCTAAAATCAAAAATACATATAACAGTTCACAAGTGCAATTCAAAACTGCAAGAGTTTAGAGAGTAAGAACTAAATATAAAAGATACTTGTGAAACATTGTGGTTTTTACGTTTACGAAGAAATAAATCTAAATAACCAGATTATCAGTTAGATTCATGAATAAGAAAATGATTAAATATTCCAATTAATTAGAAATAGTAAATTTAACAAGAATCATATATAAATTACATACCTGTAAAATATGACCAAATCGAAATTTAGGTTTACAGGTTCCACATAAAGTGACGCGCTGGGTGATCCTCACGGAACTCGATTTGGTCATGGAAGGGTCACCAAGGGAAGGTATATAATTTTCTATATGTAGTGAAATACGTACGCTGATAAAATACCCTGTGGCGGACCTTATACAAAAAGTAGGTACCACCGCTGGGGTATACCTGCGCTTGTAACAACATTAAAAATAGCGATTCCTAATTGATTTCTATTTATCTTGCGTATAAGCTATTTGACCGATACGTAGGTAATAATTAAACCGTGGCCGGAGAAGGTGTCATTGTTTACAAAAAATATTAAGACAGTCAGTTTTTCAAATATTAGGGGAAAAGATAGTGTTAGGTAAAATCCGAAACAAAGGAAGACTCGCAGATGTTACTGCTCTAAAACGGCTTTATACAGCTTTGTACATATAAAAGCGAATACAGCTAATTTCAGACTTTATACAAATCTTACATCTAAAATTTGTGAAAATAAATTTCAGACATAAATTTAAGATTTTTGTATTTAATTTTAATAATGGGTTATTTGACATGATGATAATTCCCTCCTGGGCAAAATTTTTGTCCCCAAAAATTAAAATAGTGCTATAAAAAAAAAATACTTCGGTCACACAAGATTTAGTATCTTGAGATACAACAAATGATACACAAGTTATCAATGCAATTCTAATTTACACACTTATTTTATAAACAAATGGAAAAAAATGCATCAAAACAAATAGAAATGATTGATTGTTAGGTGAATTGTGATATACAAAATGTAGACATAGAAATGACAATAAAATATGTACATGTTTTGTGATAATGAAAACATGTAACCATTAATGTGAAAAAAAAAACATACAACATAGTAGTTGTCTATAAAAAAAAAAACTACTAATACACTATTGTACTAATCATGAGTCAAAAATGAAACATTTACTGATAAAAACATGGTGTGACTAATCTATCTGAAAAAATTTCCACACAAAAGTTGAGTGGTAAAAATGTCCATAAGGGTTGTGATTATGACCACAAAAGAACTGAGTGGTAAAAATGTCCACTAGCAGAAATTTGATTAACTTGACCACAAAAGAAGGCTGAGTGGTAAAAATGTCCCACTAGCAGAAAGAGTTGTGATTAACTTTGACCACAAAAGAAGGCTGAGTGGTGAAAACGACCACTAGCAGAAAGGGTTGTGATTTAACTTGACCACTAGAGAAGGCTGAAGAAAGGGTAGTGATTAACTTGACCACTAGAGAAGGCTGAGTGGTGAAAACGACCACTAGCAGAAAGAGTAGTGATTAACTTGACCACTAGAGAAGGCTGAGTGGTGAAAACGACCACTAGCAGAAAGGGTTGTGATTAACTTGACCACAAAAGAAGGCTGAGTGGTAAAAATGTCCACTAGCAGAAAGAGTTGTGATTAACTTGACCACAAAAGAAGGCTGAGTGGTGAAAACGACCACTAGCAGAAAGGGTTGTGATTAACTTGACCACTAGAGAAGGCTGAGTGGTGAAAACGACCACTAGCAGAAAGGGTAGTGATTAACTTGACCACTAGAGAAGGCTGAGTGGTGAAAACGACCACTAGCAGAAAGAGTAGTGATTAACTTGACCACTGCAGAAAGGGTAGTGATTAACTTGACCACTAGAGAAGGCTGAGTGGTGAAAACGACCACTAGCAGAAAGGGTAGTGATTTGACCACTAGAGAAGGCTGAGTGGTTAGCAGAAAGGGTTTGTGGTGATAACTTGACCACAAAAAAAATATGGCGAGTACATATAATGTATACATGTATTATATGTACTGGATATGTGAATATATATGTATGAGAGGGATGATTATACCCCTAACCAAATACAATAAGTAAAATACATTGTATATGAAACAAAATACAATACCGGTAGTTGAAAACATATTACAATAATTGCAGCTAACAACAGATTCTGACATAAAAATATCTGTGTTATGGTGCATTTTATATACTATACATGTACCGGGTACATTTATGATACGGTACCTGTGATGTCAGTAAGTCATATAAATTTCCAAGATCTATATAGAATTTCCCGAGGTTGACTTTTTATCAAAGCAATTTAAAATACTGGTGATGGGACAACAAAAAGTAGGCACTGTAGGGTTGTCGCATTAGTTTTCTGAGTTTTTTGTTAGCAGTGAAGGGGGAAACATGCAAGGTTGTCGGGATGGCAAGTGCTGTGTCAGTGTGAATGTTTTTTTCACGATAAATTCTGATGATTGAATTGTTAAATCTGCCCAAATGATACAAGTTCGAGATAAGATAATGTTTTGTATTTCTAAATGAGCCAATTTTCTGGGCATAACGGCAGAGATGCAAGTTTGACAAGTACACAGTCTGTCCCAGTTGTAATTTCCAAATGCAATGAGGTTTTGTGAGATTGTTTAAATTTCTGCCAAATAATGTATGCGAGAATGAAAATGAAAATAGTTGTCAGAACTGAGAGTGTGACATAAGGCCATGGAGTTGTAAATGAGGTATATATTTTATCTACAATGGTTATCTCTGTGTTAGTTTCTTGTGGATTAGAATATTGAAATGATAAATCAGGATGAGGGGTTACAAGTGCTGAGGTTTTGGTAGCTTTATAAGATTGCAGAGGATAAAGATTATACCAAAGGAAAGAGAGATTACAGCTACAGCTGAAGCAACAATCGCAATATATCCACTAGTATCTGGCCAAGAATCAACAGTAAAATCAATTTGTCCAGCAATCATTGATTCAGCTAGAGTTCTAAATACCGTTTCATCTTTCTTTGCTAATTTAGCCATTCGTTTTAAGCTCAAATGCTGTTTTTGATCAGCTGCTAAATATTTAGAAAATGAATGATTAAAAATCTTAAAATTTGGAATTTTCAAATCAAGATACTTTTGAAAAGTTGTATCACCATAAATGTTTGAATGAGATTTAGGATCAAAGAACTCTTGTATCAGAGCAAGGTTGGTGGGATGTAGTAATGTAACTGAATCTGATTGATTATTACAAGACCCCACTCTTGGTGGTAGGAATAGGTTTTCAGCCGTTATAGAACACATACACGAAAATTGCATTACACAAAAGGGACAACCTTTGATAATCTTTTGACCTGATGAACACTCTAAAGCTACCATAGATATTTTATACATAAGAATACTAGAGGGAGACAACTCAATTAGAGCAGGAGTGATCTTATCCAAAAGAAATTTGAAATCACATAACTGATGAACTGCGTTCTTTTGGTTGTAAAATAGGGCAGATAAACATGATGGTGAAGCTGATGAAGTTAAGGCAATGTTAAATGGGCAATATAGAGCTGTTGTGCCTGAGCACTTAGACAATTGGGTACTTGAAATGGTTGTAAACAGTTGATTGTCATGTGTATGTAAAAAGTAGTCGGGCATATCAGATAACTGTGTAGCATGATTTGAGGATGAATTGATAGGAACAGGGAATGAGTAAATATTATATAGTTCTAAAGGTTGTTTAAATGGTGAGATGGGGATTTTTAATGTTAGATATAATTTAGAATGAAGTCGTGTGTATAAAAAATTTCCAAATGAATAATAATACAGGGGATCCTTGTGAATAATATTAAAAGTAGGAAATTTCTTGTCTATGATATTTTGAATTTGATTTAATGAAGAATGAATTGTATGAGTAGAAAGTAAGAATGGTGATAATGTTCCCTTAACTAAATCGTGAATACTTAATTTAAAATGTTCAAGAGCAGTTTCAAGACGAGCAGATGCATTAGTTTGTGCCAGAATCAGTTGGTCAAGAATTATGAACTCATGTTCAGCTGCGTCGAGAGAAGTTTTCATTAATTTTGATAAAGCAACTGCATCATTATGATTTCTTTCTACTGCCTGCATAACATTGTTAAACCTCTTATCAACAGTTGATATGAATGACGATAAATGTTTTTCTTGAGTTGCCATTGCATTGGCAAGCTTAACATTATTTCTGTTTAATATCTGCATGTGCCGTTGTAAAGTGGTAATATCGTCTGATGTGGCAGTGCCAAAAAGAGACTTATAAATTTCACCTACAAAATTAAAGAGTCCTCGTTTTGATCTTGATGAACCTATATGTGTACTAGGTTTAGATCTTTGTGTTTGTGGTATTAGTTTGTGTAGCTCTTCAACTGTTGAGTTGACATTTGCCATTGATTGGGTTCTGAGAGCATTGAGGGTCTTAATGATATGTTTGCTATATTTACATTTCGGTAGGTTACAAAATAGTTCGTTTTGGAGGTAAACCTTCTTGGGTAAGGGGATTTCGAAGGTATGTGACCAATACTCTTGTCCAAGATAGAGCTGAGTTGACCTTTCGAATATCACTCCATAGTTTACACGTTGAATGGTTGTAGAAGCATCTCTTGTAGATACTAATGACACACAGAGGGAAGAGACTAAGGCGATAACGAAGAAAATCTGGGGTAGTCCAAGAGCACCTATAAAGGAAGAGAAGAAGACAATTAGAGGGAATTAACAAGCACTAAATCAACATGTTGAAATTTTAAACAAATAATATACATGGGGGAAGGAGAATAAGAAGTTTAAGAGAGATAGTTATAGGTAAATGTTGGACGTATACCAGAGTAAATCACTTGTAGAAACAAGTCTGCCTAGTGTTTCTTTTGCGCAAGGCGCCCTTTTGTGTTTTCTTGATGTGAAATTGACGAACTAACGTGGGAGGTAGATTTTCTTCTGGCTCCCAGGTTCGTTCGCTGCCAGGCCTCGAAATTTGTGATCCAGATAACTGGAGACTCTAACCCATTGAATTTTTTTAATTTTATTCCTGTTGCCATTCTTACTTGCTGTATGGCAGGAGGTGGTGGTTCTTGAATCTCAATTATTTGGTGTTGAGAAGTCTCGTCGGCTGCAGATGACCTTGGGGTTCCTGAAGATGACTCTGGGGTTCCTGAAGATGACTCTGGGGTTCCTGCAGATGATCTTGGGGTTCCTGAAGATGACTCTGGGGTTCCTAGCCTGACTTAGTATACTGGTCTTGCTGGATGAACTTCTTGTTAGAATTGGGTTTAGCGGTCTGCTTCTCAAGGACATTAGGGTCGCCCTTCTTCTTCCACCAACTTATCACCGGGGGAAAAGTGCTATGGTTACAGTTTCGGTGATAACAGTGATGTTGTCGTCGGGTCCTGTAAAATATGACCAAATCGAAATTTAGGTTTACTGTTTATTGGTTGAGGTTCCAGCATAAAGTCATTATATATAAACATTTATAATTCACAAACAATGCATGATATAAAAAAAATACAAAGTGTCATTTACATATTATGTAACAAATAATTAATACAGAAGTATTAATATATTATTGAATACCTAATATTAAATGTGAATTCAATGAAAATATAAATGAAATATAAAAATACATAAATTTAAACAAAGAGTTATGGGGAAATTAACTGTCAAATGGTAAGAACACTTGGCAAGAGAGGTACACTTACTTTGAAAATGAGCAGACCATATGAAAAAAGTAATAGGAACATGCCTATGTAATTTAATGTATTAAAATATTTAAATACAGTTTTGATTCATGTAAACTGTGTATAAAATGGTAAATGGATTAACTAATGAAGTATTAAAGCTAGTAAATAATAACTAAATATGAAAACTAATAAATTGATAAAATATTTTATATGTACAGTAAGTAATTAGATTGCCCACGGTATACTTTTGTAGACTAAGTATACTATTGTATCAAGTAAACACTAGTACACATGTACTAAGTCAGTGTGCACAGTTTAGGCAAGTGATAAAACTTAATCAAAGTAGATAACTTGTTATGTAATGAAACTTATAGATTTTAAACAAAAGTATTAAATTACTTACAACATGATTTATAAGTGATTATTGATTGGTTATTATTATATTGGCCTATTTCTGTGCTAACTTTGCCTACCGCTCGATTGTCGTGTTGGGCGGAAGTGTAAACAACAACTAAAAGGTTGATATAACGGACGGAGTTTAACTTCCGGAAAAGTATTTTTAAAATGAAAATTCATATCTGTTGAATTTACTCCTATCAAACTATTAAAACTGATTATAAGAATTCACTAAATTATGATGGTAAATAGATCGATAGATAAAATATCGGAGAGCAATTACACAAAGACAAATCACGTAATTTGATTAATTATTCAGAAAGTGGTAAATTCACAAATAATGAAATATAGAACTTGGCGTTAAATGACAATAATAAGATTTCTCTAAAATCAAAATACATATAACAGTTCACAAGTGCAATTCAAAACTGCAAGAGTTTAGAGAGTAAGAACTAAATATAAAATGATACTTGTGAAACATTGTAGGGGTTTTACGTTTACGAAGAAATAAATCTAAATATCACCAGAATATCAGTTACAAAAGAAAAATAGAAAAAAACATTCATGAATAAGAAAATGATTAAATATTACAATTAATTAGAAATAGTAAATTTAACAAGAATCATATATAAATTACATACCTGTAAAATATGACCAAATCGAAATTTAGGTTTACTGTTTATTGGTTGAGGTTCCAGCATAAAGTGACGCGCTGGGTGATCCTCACGGAACTCGATTTGGTCATGGAAGGGTCACCAAGGGAAGGTATATAAATTTTCTATATGTAGTGAAATACGTACGCTGAATAAAATACCCTGTGGCGGACCTTATACAAAAAGGTAGGTACCGCGTGGGTATACCTGCGCTTGTAACAACATTAATCCGACACTCGGATGTTCAAAGCGATTCCTAATTGATTTCTATTTATCTTGCGTATAAGCTATTTGACCAGATACGTAGGTAATAATTTGGCCGGAGAAGGTGTCATTGTTTACAAAAAATATTAAGACAGTCAGTTTTGGACAAATATTAGGGAAAAGATAGTGTTAGGTAAAATCCGAAACAAAGGAAGACTCGCAGATGTTACTGCTCTAAAAGTCGGCTTTATACAGCTTTGTACATATAAAAGCGAATACAGCTAATTTCAGAAATAAACAAATATCACTCATCTAAAAACTGACTTTATACAAATCTTACATCTAAAAATTTGTGAAAATAAATTTCAGAGTATTTAATTTTAATAATGGGTTATTTGACATGATGATAATAATAAGAAAATTTTCAGATAGTCGGCGGTCGGTCAGTCCATAATGGCTGCGACGAAAATCTGGTACGGTTTTATCTTGTATGCACTACCTTGAAGATTACATTAAAGCCCCCCCCTCTCTCTCTCCAAACATATCTATATATCGCTCCATCTATCCAAGGCCATCTATCTATCTATCTACAAACATATCTATATATATCGCTCTATCTATCTATTATCTGTCTGCTATCTCTAAGGTCTCATAAAAAAACAAAACAAAACAAAAATTTTCAGTTCCTATAGGTACTGAGTCCAGGAAAGTCCACTTGCGAGTTGAAAGTTCGAGTCCATCGCAGCCGGGTACAGTCTAAAGTATGAAACTGACGAGCACGTGTACTTTTTGTCCGTCTTACGAGTTCACGCAGTACCTGTAATTGATTTTTTTTACTACATATACCGTTACTTCACATCTCAGGAATGCGCTTCGAATTATTTTACACCGAATTAGATTACGGGTAGCATTCATTCTGTTTTCATCTATACCCACCCATCAAAATATTCTTTTACCCGGTTTGACATGCGTATAATTCAATTACTAAACTTGTGGTTGGAATTTGATATATTTTGTTTTCACAAAGAAGATGGCTATTTTGATAGTTAATACAATTCAATGTCAGTCAAGGAAACACAAAACGCGAGGATAAACCACAAATAACAATTGAAATGAAAATAGTCATTTCATAAAAAAAATGTCGGTTGACTCTCTGCACTTGGCTTTATGGTTATACGTAAATTACAAATATTGTTTAGCAAGGAAACGAGAGAGAGAGAGAGAGAGAGATCTAAACCGACAGGGTCACATGTTACGATAGGCGTGGTACGTAAAAAAGACTCCCTGAGCAGAGAAGGTTATAATTTGAGAGAGAGAGAGAGAGAGAGAGAGAGAGAGGTGTGAGATCTAAACCGACAGGTGTCACATGTTCTAAAATTAAAAGATAGATGATTTACGTAAAAAAGACTCCCTACATTAGCATAAAAATTACAGCAAGGTTTAATTTGTGACCCCGACTCACAGAGAGAGAAAGAGAATAATTTCTTAGAAGAGAGAGAACTGAGAGAGAGAGAGAGAGAGAGAGCAACAAAACTCAGAATAAAACATACATTGTATACTTGTGTCATATGGAAAAACACCTGCTTCTAAAATGGGGCGCATACATCAAAAGATAGATGATTTTTAAAATAAATCATGAAATATTATGTACACGTATTATATGTAATAAAAAATTACAGCATCAATTAAAATTTTTTAAATAACCCCGACTCACTCATACAGAGAGAAAAATTCATTTAATAATTTCTTAGGTAAGTATTCATTGAACTGAAAAGAAACGGCAACCTATACCCGATCTAAATCCGCCCATGAAAAATTTGAACAACAGGGTACTTATTTGAAACGCGTCGGTGTAAACTGCCCCCTAAAGTCTTGATTGCATTGAATGTAAAATTTGTATATATGCATTTTATCTTGTAAAGTAAGCTTCAAAGAAAAAGAAGCAGATTTCGTGTTAGATGAAAAAAAGTGAAAAAAAAATATCAATAATAAACAAAACACCGTCAAGCCACGGTGAGAAAGATAGATACCACGGGCATAATCCCAAAATTTTGATAATTGAAAAAGCATATCTCGTCGCACCCGTTGTGGTTAAAAATCAATTACCATTCTAAATTAGGATACGGTTAAATCTGATACGGGTCCGTTCTTAATCAAATGTACTCGGTGTAACCGGCAGATCCAGATTGTATCGTGATCGTATTTAATCATAGAAGCAACAAAGTGTGAAAATAGATAATGGAATAAAAGAAAACATGTATTTAGAAACAAACATGTGAAGGTCAAAGGGCGACTTCCGGAAACATAGGTTGTAAAGGCAGTGGTTTTGCAACGGAAAAAATAACTGAATGGCATAGGCCTAATCAGACATCTCTATTTGAATTATAAAGATCACTGATAATCACAGTTATCAACACTTGTCTACATGTCATTCACAGGAAAATGTATTTATTCTTTACGAACGGGATCAATACTGGAGCCATATCATCAGTTTTAAATATTTTACTTAAACCACACTTGGATTGATGACGGAAGGATCTGGAAATAGATTCGTCACTTGTCAAATGAATTTAATCTTTTCCGAGATTCCCGAAAATTCGTTATAACAAATTTTAGATTAGATCTGGACGAATACAGAGAACTTGAATATTTGAGACTACACTCCTGATCGGGACCGAAAACTCCGTGTAAGAAATTGATTTAACTCAATATTCAAATGACTTTTATATACGATATTCGCCATTTACTTTATTCGCGAACATATTGATTTTTGAACTTGCATTTCAGTTCTATAAGGTTTATGTACATCGTTATAACGGGGTACAGTGAGTTCGGTAAAGTTTATGTACTTCGTTATAACGGGATACAGTGAGTTTTGCTTATTCATAACACATACATGGTCCTTAAAAAACATGGTAGATTTAGCCAAATTTAAATAATGTTATAAATTAAAGCTCATTTAATCCTTCATAAAAAAATTGAAAAGACGCTTATATTAACCAGGTAGTATGTAAAAATGTCGTTGTTGAAGTGTTGTTTGTATTGGGGTGTATTTGGGTGCATACAAACTGCACGCGCTATATGGCGTCCCAAAATAAAGCAGATCGCTGTCATCCAAACCATTCTCATTTTGACGTTTTCATATTGTACGAGTTTTCAGTTCAACAGATTACAAATAAATTAAATCGGGAAAATCTGATTGTTCGTAGAATGTGGGATTATATCACATCAGCCTAGTTACCGCCTATAAAACACGAGCAGACGACATGGTACTTGCGGTAATTAGGATTATAATCAACCGAAAATGGAAAAAACGCTTAAAAGATTGCTAAGCACCAATTTCGCTAATACCTACACATGATAAATGCTTCTGGCGATATAACTATAGTTCCCTTCTTTAATAAACTAGAGATTTACGATCCAATTTTTGACATATACCCAATCAAAGAGTGACTTTTCTATGGCCCCCATTAACCACCAGGGACGCGCGCGCAGATTCTAGTATGCAAATGGCGGCAGACCGTCCAATTTCCATAAATTTGTCGTTTGGAATGGGTGATATTTTGTTGTTATCGATGACAGATGAATAATACTGCAATCATTTATGATTACTATATCAACTGGAAATGATTCAACGACGGTAAACTCCAATGTCATGGAATTATTATTGCGCCTATATGAGCAACTAAATCGAGAAATAACTATAAATCATATTGTACTGTTGTGAATGAGAGAGAGAGAGAGAGAGAGAGAGAGAGAGAGAGAGAGAGAGAGAGAGAGAGAGAGAGAGAGAGAGAGAGAGAGAGAGAGAGAGAGAGAGAGAGAGAGAGAGAGCAGTGGTGAGACCGACGCGGAAGTAAATAAGGATACCCCTAAAAGATGATCTTTTTAAGGACATAAGAAATATGGGATTGAAATTGGGTAATGCTGTTACGGGTATTTTAAGCCACAGCTTTTTGTTTTTTAATTATACATTGACGAAACATATTTATAATGATTAGTCTGTTGAACTGTACGTCATGACCAGAAAGCATCCCCCCTTTCTACCCTTTTTAAATAAAAGTTTATTTCTATATAAAAGCCTGTGTCTCAATCATAAGGAGCAAAAAGCAAAAGAAAAGAAAAAAAAATGTCGGAAAATTACAATTGAAACAAATTTCCAAATTTTTTTTACGCTCGCGGGCGATCATGAAATTCTACAATTGCGTGCCCCATACAGCTTTAAATCCTCGGTCTGCCACTGATGAGGTATTCATTGTATAACAATAGTGCAAACAGTTTTGAAAAGTATAATTCTGTGTCACCAGACTCACCCATCCCCTTTAAAAATTTGTCTAGATCCGTCCCTGAAATGTGATAATTATATCCCCGATATCATTGACTATCGTTTAATTTTAGATACATATATAAAACGACAGATATTGTTGTTTAAGATTACATTTTTTTTCTCGTTATCAGAGACATATGTCTCCTGCGTTATCCGGAAGAGGGTTACCCCTCTCATGATTCTTTTACCTTCTACATTAACTCAACCCCTGAAAAACAATGGACTCTTCTGTAGATCAGTGATTTAGACAAGTCCAAATGTGACTTTAGGGGTGAATGAAGTAACAAAGATAAATTATGACACCTCCAATTTGGTCATAAGTCTCAGGTCCTAAGTATTTGTAAAATCGTCGCAAGTCCTAAAACCCAGTCTAAGACTTAGGACCTCTCGAAAAATGGACTTTTGCTGTCAATAGAAAGTGCGACTAACGGGAGACAACTCGTACAATAACACACTGCTGCAGTGATAAAGATTACGACTAGCGGCAGCAACGACAACGTGAATACCGTGTTTCTGCATTAATGCTTTCATTTGAAACAACAGATTCTGAACTTTACTAAAAATAAATAATTAAATAAATGTCTGAGAATGTGATATTTTTATCTACACTGAGACTTTTAATGGTTGACTTGCCTGATTAAGAATACATGTATATATACATTGTGTATTGTTTGTCACATATTTAGTAGAGGCTTTTTTCTTTGATGGTTATTTCATACGTGCTCCGCCCATGTAATGATAGGAGCTCCGCTCATTACAATAACACATGAACACTGCAAACAATCCAAAACCAAAAATAATTGTGTACACAATTTTTATTTCAATAAAACTACCCCCAAAATGGATAATTTTTTATGTTTTAATCCACAGTTAATAAATCCCTTTCTGTCCGTGTCTCTTTCCTCTCTCTCTCAATCTTTCTATTTCTCTTTTCCTATCTTTCTGTTGGCGTCTCTTCTCTCCATCTCCTTTGTCAATCTTTCTATTTCTCTTTTTCTATCTTTCTGTCCGTGTCTATTCCCTCGTCCTCTCTCTCTCCTTTGTCAATCTTTCTATTTCTCTTTTCCTATCTTTCTGTCGGTGTCTCTTCTCTCTCCTTTGCCAATCTTTCTATTTCTCTTTCCCTATCTTTCTGTCCGTATCTATTCCCTCGTCCTCTCTCTCCTTTGTCAATCTTTCTATTTCTCTTTTCCTATCTTTCTGTCTGTGTCTCTTCCCCTCCCTCTCTCTCTCTCCTTTGTCAATCTTTCTATTTCTCTTTTCCTATCTTTCTGTCCGTGTTTCTTCCCTCTTCCTCTCTCTCCTTTGTCAATCTTTCTATTTCTCTTTTCCTATCTTTTTGTCCGTGTTTCTTCCCTCTCCCTCTCTCTCTCTCCTTTGTCAATCTTTCTATTTCTCTTTTCCTATCTTTCTGTCCGTGTTTCTTCCCTCTTCCTCTCTCTCTCCTTTGTCAATCTTTCTATTTCTCTTTTCCTATCTTTCTGTCCGTGTCTCTTCCCCTCCCTCTCTCCTTTGTCAATCTTTCTATTTCTCTTTTCCTATCTTTCTGTCCGTGTTTCTTCCCTCTTCCTCTCTCTCTCCTTTGTCAATCTTTCTATTTCTCTTTTCCTATCTTTCTGTCCGTGTTTCTTCCCTCTCCCTTTCTCTCTCCTTTGTCAATCTTTCTATTTCTCTTTTCCTATCTTTCTGTGTCTCTTCTCTCTCTCTCTCTCTCTCTCTCTCTCTCTCTCTCTCTCTCTCTCTCTCTCACACACACACACACACACAATAATTAATTTGTAGACCATGACAACATAATTAATTTTGTCATTTTTATTTTTAATAAAATCTGCAATTGATGGTCCATCTAAGGTACTTAAATCAGCAGTGTCTTCAGAGAAGTTTCTCCTTCAGACATACAATGTTCAACTTCCAGAGAAAACAGATATGTCTTGTGATAATGGTGGTCTTGACTCTGTATCTGAAAATATTTTGAAAATATTTCATCCTGTTCTTTTGTCTAAAGTAAAACCCATATCTATTGTCGGGGATGTCAATTGCTTGTGTAGATCAATATCAAAAGCATCAACTGGCACAGAGTCTCACCATATATTGCTCAGACTTGAAAATCCAATGTTTTATGACTCTTCACATAGATCTGATCAAGGATGTCAGAATAGTCTCTGGTACTAACAAACAAATTGTACACGATGTTGTAAACCTTGGTTCTTTTTTCAAGCATGATTCACATTTTTGCTGTAAGTGCTGACTTGGGTAAGCCAATACGCTCATATTATCCACCACAGTTAGATGCTGAGTTTGTGTCAGAACCTCATGCACGAAAGGTTGTAGGTAGAAATGTCAACTGCTCTGAATCACCTGTTATGACTTGAATGTGGACAGCAATGAATTTCAATGACAATTCATTGAGGGCAAACCACTTTGTACAACTACTTGACAAATCTGCTATTGTTGACTGAACATAGACACATATATGGCGACAGGATCTAATTCTATGGATGCTTCATATGTAGATACAATTCAACATAATGTGTGTATCGATGTAGATATGGATGCAAAGTGTGAGAGTGTGAATATAGACGTTACTAATGACACTGATGTGAGCAATGATGCTCACAGTGACGAGATGATGAGAATGATCTGAGCAATGATGCTCACAGTGACGTAGATATACATGATGAGAATGATCTGAGCAAAGATGCTCACAGTGATGTAGATATACATGATGAGAATGATCTGAGCAATGATGCTCACAGTGACGAGATATACATGATGAGAATGATCTGAGCAATGATGCTCACAGTGACGAGATATACATGATGAGAATGATCTGAGCAATGATGCTCACAGTGACGAGATATACTGGTGAGAATGATCTGAGCAATGATGCTCACAGTGATGTAGATATACATGATGAGAATAATCTGAGCAATGATGCTCACAGTGATGTAGATATACATGATGAGAATGATCTGAGCAATGATGCTCACAGTGACGAGATATACATGATGAGAATGATCTGAGCAATGATGCTCACAGTGACGAGATATACTGATGAGAATGATCTGAGCAAAGATGCTCACAGTGATGTAGATATACTGATTAGAATGATCTGAGCAATGATGCTCACAGTGACGAGATATACTGGTGAGAATGATCTGAGCAATGATGCTCACAGTGATGTAGATATACATGATGAGAATGATCTGAGCAATGATGCTCACAGTGATGTAGATATACATGATGAGAATGATCTGAGCAATGATGCTCACAGTGACGAGATATACATGATGAGAATGATCTGAGCAATGATGCTCACAGTGACGAGATATACTGATGAGAATGATCTGAGCAAAGATGCTCACAGTGATGTAGATATACATGATGAGAATGATCTGAGCAATGATGCTCACAGTGACGAGATATACATGATGAGAATGATCTGAGCAATGATGCTCACAGTGATGTAGATATACATGATGAGAATGATCTGAGCAATGATGCTCACAGTGACGAGATATACATGATGTGAATGACAATCAAGTAGCACCTAATGTCCATGTATATGAACTGAATCCTGTGCCGATGGCCACAAGGACGCCTTTGGGCAACTTGATGGCAAGTTTTTAGGGTTGAAGAATTGTCGTCTATTTTAGATCAATCAGACGAAGATAAGGTTTTAAAGTCAATTCCTCAGGGTACAAAAGAAAATGTTTTTTTTTTCTGGTTAAAGATGAAAATGGGTTTAATGCAAATTCATCTAAAGGGCGCAATTTTTCGGACGATTGTGGTGTATGGGAAACTAAAACTGGTGCATCACCCAAAACACATTTTCTGAAAGAGTATGATGAAGGTTCGTTGAAATTAAAAAAAAAATTCTTAAGGCAAGGTGAATATTTTTTTACAGAAAAGGTCCAAAGGTAATAGGGTGTATGTAAAGTTGGAACCACAGAATCTTCTTCAATTCTCATATTACAGAGATATTATGTTACCCTGAAGAAAGACAAATCGTATTAAAAAAAACGTGTGATTTGTATAGGCGATAGGAATTTAGTTATTGTTGAATATCTAGGGAAATTTCCGGGCCATTCTCTGCATGGGAATACTAAAAGGGATAAAACAACAGAATATATAAGAACACCACAAAGTACCATGCAAGAAATGTGAAATCTATTAGGGAAGAAAAAAACTATTGATGTGTACAATACACAAACCCTACCAAAAGACGAATTGTCTGGGCCAAAAAAATTAACAACAAGTTAGGGATAAGAAAAAAAAAATGAAAAGAAAACTCAAAATCCACCAACCTTTTACTCAAAAAATATTGCTGATCACTTTTTTGAAATTGATAAATTGGTAACAGATGACAGTGGCAAATCCCCGTGCATCATTTTGTACAGTGAGGATAAAATAAAAGACATAAAAATGTCTGCTGCGCCGGCCAAACAACATTAGGCGTAGATAAAACGTACAATCTATACGACATGCACGTCACTAATGCCTACTACAAGCAAATGTCTGTGATCGGCAAAAATAATGACAATCCAGTTTTCCTTGCCCTATTTTCATTCATGGTAATAGCGATTTTAACACTTATTCAAACTTTTTTTAATCATCCAAGTCTAAAATTAAAAGACGAAGACAAAATAAAATTAGTGATAGGGAGTGATGAAGAGTTGGCTCTTGTTAATTCAGTACAACATGCATTTCCCAATTCAACACATATTCTGTGCACTCGCCATCTAAACGAAAATGCAAAACAGAAATTAACAGATGAGGCAATCGACAAAAGAGATAGGGATTTTATTATGGCACAAAATGTTGGACAGAATGACCTTATAAATGCAGATGACAGTGTTTGGTTTGGTGAAAAATGCCATGAAATTGAGAACAAATGTAACGATGTTTCAAAATCCGTCTTAAAATATTTTGAGAATAGATTAAAGACCAAATTTGAAAAACAAATTTGCAATACCAAAATAGACATTTGATCTTCAAAAGAACTGGACCAACAATTATAGTGAGTCCATTAACCATGTACTAAAACACTTGATAGATTGGAAATCAAAACCATTGTTAGAATATAAAAAAATCTCAGATACCAAAGTATAAATCAATAGAATGTCCAGGACATAGATACAAATCCGGTAAAAATGGACAAACACGGACCTCTGGAAACCAAGAGGTGGGAGCAGGTGCCATGGGAGAGTAAGCATCCCCTGTCGACCTGTCACACCCGCCTTGAGTCCACAGTCAAGTCCTGAAATACGTGAGGAGTGTATCCTCGTCACAATTGGTACAGACGTCTCAACAACCGCCAACGAAAAGGCAACTCAATATTTCATTTAGTGAAACAGAGTAATCGCAAACAAGACTGTTATACCGACCGTAAAATTTGCGGAACGTTGACATTAAACGCGGTTTTCGACTATTACATGCAATAACACTTTACATCAAGGCTCAATTTAAAGATCTTAGAAGAACACTGGTAGATGTAGGGGAATACCGTTTGGCAAACAGTCATAAACATTTTGAAATAAGTAAAAATGCATGGGCCTCTAAAACAGTAGATGAAAGAACACGTTGTTTCAATCAATTCAGAAATTTCAACTCCCAAAACAGCAGACTGGTCGTTTCATTACAAAAGGAAATTTGTATCCTAAAACCCAAAACACTAGGGAAGAAAACAGGGCAAGTAAAACGAAAATGTAATGCAAAAACCACAACAGTAACTAAAAAAGTTTGCATTTAGGTAATTCATTTATTACATGTACTTACAGGGCTGGACAAATACTTTTGGAGTAAGACCAGGGTAAAATTGATTATTAATTGCTGTCATCCAATCATTTATTTTATCACTGTTTCTTTCAGCATTTGCAGTAGTGATAGGACTAGACAGAGTTTTAAAACTTCGTTAGTATATGGGCTACCCGTCTGTATTTTTCAACTTTCAAACTGAGCTTGTCCTGGGTGTTGGGAAAGTGGATTGTTTCATTAGGTTTCTGATTTTTCACATATATTTTCATATACTTATGTAAATAGTTTTTATATGTTTTAACTCATTCACTCCTAAAGGTTTGAGTCCTTTGGACTGGCTTAAATCATTGACTTACAGAAGACTCCACTGTTTTTCTGGGGATGATGGGTTAAAGACAGTCAGAGTGTCCCTTATAATCCCATGGGTAACATATAACATGGAATAAAAGAGACAAAACTGTAATTGTAAGCTTAAAACTATACAATTTTATTTGAACTGTAGCAAATACATGTAGATTTTGACTAGATCTGTCATTTTCATCACTGTTTTAAATGTTTTGTACTCTGATCCTTTCAATTTTTCAATGATCAGTATGAAAATATGTCATCCTTCTTAGGCCTTCTTGGAATGCTAGACTAAGTATTCTAGTCTATTCTAGACCGTTCAATGACATATCTTTGAATTTATACTGTCTTTCAGTTTTTTGTAGGACATTCCATTTGATTGACATATATGATGTATTGATGATTGTTATACAGTATGGTGTAAAAAGTGAGTCAACAATCGCCGTTTCCCTATATAGCTTTCTATGTTAATAACTCAACCTTTTCTAAATACTTGCCACAAAGTAATGCTCAATGCGTCAATTCTTGTCAAAATTCATATATTTATGTAAAAAATTTTTCTTCATATGATATTAGTTTTTAACACCTTTGTACAAATACTTGCAGTTTTCATTAAAAGAAATTTAAAACACATTTAAAACCACTGTAGAAAGATAGTCCATAGATCGACACAAATGTGCAAAAGTTTACAATATTGATTGAGTATTAAAGTCATTCAATATATTTAAATAAAAAGGTTTAACTAGATAGAAAGCTATGGGCAATGGCATTATGAAAAAAATAGTTGACTCACTTTTGGCATGGTGCTGAAGTTATTATACAAATCTATGATATAAATGTACTGATGAATGTTTTAGTTGCGTCTCTGTAATATTAACATGACAATCGATATAATAAAAATATAATAAAATGTATAAAAACAATAATTTATTTTAGTCATATGTTTTCTTATCCAAGACAGCAAGAGCAATTCTTTTACACAAAATAAAGCCTGACGTACTGGTAAACATCAGCGTATGAATTTATATTCATTTTGAATTACCGGTAACAGTATTTGAAAAAAAGGTTTCCATTGCATAAATGGAGCCGAAACGGTCACAATACGATGAGTTGTCAGAGGAAATTTGGGATTACATTTTCTTATCAAAATGAATGAGCCTACCCAAAAGAAATCCTGAATATATATATATATATAATGATTAATAATAATAACAATAATAAAATGTTATAATTGTGTTTAGTAAACATTATAAATATATGACACAAAGTCTGTGTATTTATGTATATTTAAGAGTGTATATTTTTTTAGTCTTTACATTTAATAAGATAAAATTAATAAAGACTATGTACAAAACCAGAAACGATAAGTTAATGTTCTCCACTTCATTCCTGTGACTAAAAACTGTGCTTTGATAAGAATGTTATATATTTTTGATGGACATTTTTTATCTTTTTAAAATATTAATTGCATATTACTCTGTTCATACGAAGCAGACTTCATTCAGAAACTGCTGAATCAAAAGAAGAAAAAGTTAGCAGTGTCCTTTAATTTGACATTTAGATATATCGACGATGTTTTGTCAATTAATAATGACAATTTTCATACATATGTCAATGCGATATATCCCAGCGAACTAGAAATTAAAGATACAACAGAATCAAGCACACACGCTTCATACTTAGACATTTTACTTTAATAATAAACACAGACGGGAATTAGCAACGAAGCAATACGATAAACACGACGATTTCGGCTTTCCCATCGTAAATTTTTTCACATTTAAGTAGTAATATCCCTCAGCTCACCCGCATATGGAGTTTATATTTCACAAATGATCAGATATGCCAATGCGTGCTCAACATATGAACATTTCATATGCACCTACTCACCGACAAATTATTGACACAGGGATATCGAAAACCCCGCGTTTAAATGTCAACGTTCCGCAAGTTTTACGGTCAGTATAATAGTCTTGTTTGCGACTACTCTGTTTCACTAAGTGAAATGTTGAGTTGCCTTTTCGTTGGCGGTTGTTGAGACGTCTGTACCAATTGTGACGAGGATTCACTCCTCACGTGTTTCATTGGACTTGACTGTGGACTCACGGCGGGTGTGACCGGTCGACAGGGGATGCTTACTCCTCCATGGCACCTGATCCCACGTCTTGGTTTCCAGAGGTCCGTGTTTGTCCATTTTTACCGGATTTGTATCTATGTCCTGGACATTCTATTGATTTATGCTTTGGTATCTGAGGTTTTTATATTCTAACATTATATTTCGCAAGAAGTTCTGTAGGTCTTGTATATAACAGGTTATCGTTCTTGAGTAGTTCGTCAAAAATTTCTACCTAACCATGCTTCAAACACTTCACTTTATAATATGGTGTTTTAAGCTCGAAATGTTCAGAGAATCACAGAAATGTAAAAATATCGACTATACTGGTGTCATTTCGGTGTATTATAGCGTCGTTTCGGTTATTACACCGATTATTCTATGCACCCTCCCACGAGAATCTGCAATTTTGTGTTCTCGAACGCGGACTTTAAATCCCACAAAAACAAAATGAAGACAACACAACGAAAGGTTTCTGTTCTTTGAAATCAACACCTTTATACATAATGTATATTCACAGTGCAATTAATGTTCGATCATAAATGTACGATTCACAATAAGTTGCTCACTCACAGCTTTTTTAAAACGGAGTAGTAGCGCAGCTTCTCTTTTCGTGAGTGCTTTACTCGGTGTAACCCTAGCTGTTCGGTCAGACTAACTAGAGTACTCTAGAGAACCCTACAGATTTTCAGTGTATTATCGAATTGTAAGATTTTATATTTAGTTGATAAACTGGTAATACATAGCACAAACATTCATATCCCGATGTATTATTTTCGATACAATATCATTTAAGTGTAACAATGTACCACAAAGGATTTCAGTTTTGAGCTGGGATCTACTGTACGGAAAAAAACGTAATCCATCTGTCAAGAAGGCGACAGTAAAAGAGACTATCCAACTAAATCCAAATAAAATTTATAAATATCACATTTATCACATTCTATCTTTCCTTAAAGCCAGATGCATTCCCCACCTCAGATTTTGTCTTCTTTCATAGGCACTTGGGGCGTGGACATAGTCTTAATCAATATCAAAATGTCATATCACTAATTTTACGTATAAAAAAAGAAGTTTTGATATTGGTAAAGACTATGTCCACGTCCAAAATGGCTATGCACGGATTGTACGAGATAGCCATTACATACAGGCCTACATTTACGACTCCATTATAACAAAATGGATCCAGAATCTAGTTTTATGAAAGGTTTTAAGTCTTAGACTTAGGAGTTGTGACTTACAACCAAAAGCGGGCCTGTGTTTACGAGTACCGAGAGACAGTGTGTAGATCTCAGTTATTGATGTAGATTTCATAATTTATCTTGGTAAATGCAAGGGACCTCAGTGGCTGAGTTGTTAGACATTCGTGCTTTAAACCATGAAGTCACTCACTTCTGGTCAGCACAGGTTCTGGCCCCACTGGAACCTAAGCTGATTTTTTGGAAAAAAATGTCAGTTTACTTGCGGAAGGTTGGTGGTCTCTTTCGGGGTACCTTTTCACCCGGTTCTCTCCTCCACCAATAAAAACTTGTCTCCACCATAGAGCTAAACAAGAGGCCCAAGTGGGCCTAATTTGCTCACCTGTGAACTATTTACAATTATGGAAAGAAGATCAAGGAAAATATGATGGCTGATCTGACAAAAAAAAACCAAAAAAAAACCAAAACATAATAGTTGAGGATAGTGAGTACAAGTCTACCAAGGTATATAAAGTACAGTAAAACCTGCTATAGTGGCCATCTCTATATAAGGATCACCTGTCTATAAAGGCCAGATCTGAAAAGTCCCTTGACTGCATACTTCAACTAAATTGAACCTGTGTATAAGGGTCACCTGCACATAAAGGTCAATATTCTCTGGTCCCTTGGGTGGCCCCTATATACAGGTTTTACTGTAATATGTCTACAGGGGTTACAGTCAGCCTGCCATTACACCTCGGTTTACAAGTCTCGGTCGCAATGACCTAGAACTACCCAGTACTGAAAATCAAACTCAGGCCATACTATGGGAACTCGGTTTTCAAATCTAGGTAATTGAACTCTTGCCATGCATTGGGAAGGTTCCACTGATGTGGAACTCTGCCATTACAGGAGACCTCAGTTTTCAAGTTTCTATTACAATGGAATCAAACTTGGTACCACTCACTTGTAAAATTAACACTTGTTGCATCTGAGCCCCTTATGAGCATGAAAAAAACATAACAAAAAGACAGAATCACCATTCAAACAATTAAATTTAATCAGTAAAATACATAATAACTGAAATATAATTAACAAATCATATTAAGTTGGTCTTTTGAAAGACTTAGAATTAATTAATTACATAAAAAAAAAATTCATTGTTTTTTAAACATATTGATATCAGTCAAGCATTTATAAATAAGTTATTTTATCTGTTAAGACCTAACCATATTCAAGGTCAAAAGGTCATGCCACTGTAGGTTTGAATAACGTATTCCTGACAAATACAGGAGTATTCCATTTTTAATAATCTAAAAAAATCAATTTCCAGTCAAATTATGTAGAAAGCACGACCATGTGAAAGTTGAAAGTCTTTGGTGTATCTATGTCCTGGACATCCTATTGATTTATATTTTGGTATCTGAGATTTTTATATTTGGAAAATGAAATTCCAAGTCTCCATGGCTGCTGAAATCAAGATACTTGTTGAAGGTCTCTGATCCGGAAAAATGAAATTCAAGTTTCCACTTCTGTTGAAAATCACCCTACTTAGCCGATGTAAATTTTACTTCTGCATTCGTTTATAGTTTAAAACTGCAACTTTGCTGGCTTTGTAACTAAATGAAGCTTCATGATTTCCAATATGTTTCAACTTGTATATTTCCAAAACTGACTTTCATAACATCCAATACATATATTACAGTTTCTCCTGAATTCTTTTTTTATATTTCCAAAGCTTTCTCATTTTCCGCAATATCCAGGGAGAAATATGTTCCAAGAATTTTTGGATACAGATTTTTTTTTTAACTAATAATGCCCTCTCCTGCATTTTTTTTAAATAAAATGTTTATTTTTTTTGTTGGTTAAATATGATGAAGAAGATAAACTGATATTTTTCTAGTTTATAGTACATTAATGTCAAATCTGAACACAATAAAATTTACTCCGCTGCTGTTAATTCAAGATTATGATTGGACGATATAATTTCTCGATCATCTGGATCTTCCATTTCATCCACCAGAGGTCGCTTGATTTGTGTCTGCAAAGAAAACAGAATGTGTCGTAATGTGTGAAATTGATTTATAACAAAACTGATGAGTTTGACCAAGTCATACTCTTATGTCATAAATACTGTAAATGTGGAAATTTACGTGTGGGGATAATTGACATGAAATACCCAATGAAGAGTTTTCATGTAAATTACCCCCTGTATACCAGTCCCACAGTTGTACTAAGAATCATCGTTTAATACAGGAATGGTCAGAGTAGGGTGTGACATCACGTAAAATACCTCCACGAGTATGGTTTGCTGAAGAAAATCGTGTACTTAACAACATACGGAAATATCCATCTTTCAGTATGATATTAATATAATTCAATTCATTTGAACAGGGTGAATTACAGGTCAAATTGAATTAATTTCTCCCGATACGAGAGACTGTTGGAGGCGTTTATTCGTGGGGTTTATGACCTGGGAATCACAGGTGTTTAGTCATTTCGACGAGTTAGCATTCAACAAGCAAACACGAAAAGTTTCTTACAGGTAGGCTCAGGGACTAAGTGTACACGGTTCTTCTAAAATGGGTCCTAACCTGACCATATCTTTAAAATAAATGGTCATAATTTTTCCAAAAATTATTGCAGTTCTGATGAATTTACTATACATGTAGATCATATTCACCAAGGTTTGTATATTTATTAAATAAAAATGAGCGCTAACTGACTCAGAGCCTGGCACCATAAAACTTGAGAATTTACTCAAGTCCTAGAACATCCTCAAATTGGCCTCCTCAGCCAATCAGATTTAAGGATTAGCCAAGTTGTGTAAAATTTTTAGACTTAAGTAATTCTGAAGTTTTATGGTGCAAGGCTCTGTACCTTTTAATCTCCAAGGTAATGTTCTAAAACCGAGCCAAAGCTAGCAACCACAACCCATTCGCTAATTTTTCCGAAAAACCCTGTTCATCAGTGAATATATATAGGTCTGGTCATGCTTTGATGTAAGTTTTGACCTACCTCAACTTCTAATCTCTTTTGGCCTGGCGTCATGATTCCATCGACTAGAGAAAACGGTGTTATCTTCTGGACAAAATCTTCTTCTTGATCGTCGGTCTTTTCCCAAGTCAAGTACATGACGTTCTGTTTGTCCTCTACTTTATACATAAATCTCTTCACTGGCAGATTCTGGAAGGACAATCATTGCTTGTTTTAGCATCTACTGGTAATACAGTGGAAAACGCACACACAGGAGAGAAAGAGAGCGACAGATAGAGAGAGAATAAGACAGACAGATAGACAGAATGAGAGACAGACAGGCAGAGGGGCAGAGAGAGAGAGAGAGAGAGAGATAGAGATAGAGATAGATAGAGAGAGAGAGAGAGAGAGAGAGAGAGAGGTAATGCAGTGAAACCTGTCTAGAGAGAACCCAATTTTCTTGCAAGACCACATTCAGAGAACCACTCATTTTAATATTCCTTTAAATAAAATCTCTTTAAAGGGACCATCTGTATTTAGGTGGCAGGTGGGTGGTCTCTCAGGACAGGTTCCACTGTAGTTCAAATACAACAGAAAATGCACATATCCGTATAGTACAACAACTGATTTTATTTTGTTTTATTGATGCCTTTCTGCAAAAATTGTTCATTTACAAAGCTGTGACCTCAGAAAACCCCCAATCACAGAGTAGACCATCTGACCTTCCTCAAGTATCAAGTAAATTTACAGACTTCCTAATTAAATAAATTTGAGGTGACTGACATTTTGATTAAACACTTTCACACCCAGGTATCTAGATGGAACATTCTTTTCTATTGTTTTAGACCAGTTTATTATTGTTTTTGGGGATGAAAGGGTCAAAAGATGATGCTCTAATTACTGGCTCACAGAGGCCCCAATTGCAAAATAAATTATTTTACTGATTTTGATGTCAAAACATTTCAATTCTCACAACTATTGAGGGTATCTAGTATTCCGTAACTTATCAACCCCTGAAAAACAATGGACTCTTCTGTAAATCAATGCCTCAGACCAGTCCAAATGTGTCATTAGTGGTGAAAAGAATTAATTATGTGTACGAGGGGAGAGAACTCTGCTGTGTGTGTTCTGTGTCTTCTTTTTTTTTTTTTTTAAATAAATTTATTCAATGTTATGACATAAAGTGGAGGTAATACCTAAGCTGAGGCCCTCCGTATATTCCCAACCAGTGGAGCCAGGGGCCCTCCGATTGGGAAAAGTGAATATAAATATCAAAGTACATCGAAATATGCATGTTTATAAACCGGAACATTGATGTTCGGTTTTAGGTTCCATTTGGTGCATATTTAACTTATCTCGAGGCATTTCCTGTTTACGACCACATGGAATGGGAAAATGGAATGGAAATGGAATGTTCCAAAACTTAATGCTACTCCAACTGAAAAGATTTCAATGGAAACTCTGAAGTGTCTAGCCCAGCCCTTTCTGTCTCACATTGCTGACGGAGAATGACATTTACTCACAGAGCAGACGACAGTCTTTCTAACTCCAAGCCGTGGGAAGAAAACAGTGATAGACTTCTCATCTATAGTAACAACCATAGCTTTCTCCTCTACGGCACCACACTCCTGAAAATGTGAAAATAAACTTGTTGAATTTGTCTGAATAACTCAAATACACTCACTAAATATGCCTGAATAACTCAATTCACTCGCTAAATATGTCTGAATAACTCATAATATGTCAAATTCACTCGCTTACTTTGTCTGACTAACTCAAATTCACTCGCTTACTTTGTCTGAGTATTCTAAATCTGGAAATTTTTGTGAGACTTTATCTTTTTGCGAAACACCACTTAATAGGAATAGGTCGAATACACTCGCTTACTTTGTACAAATATTATCAATCTGGAAATTTTTGCTCGACTTTTTTAGTTTTTGCAAAACACAGGTTCTAAATTTATTCATGAGATATATATTTTCGAGATTTCGAATGCTCATTTCTTCATACTATTATCGTATTTCATTACAAAAGATTTCCTTCATGCACTCGTGTTCTGATGTGAACTCAAAATAAATATCAACTGTCTTCTAACAAAATCAATCTCAAGAACATTGCATTGTACCTTTCAGTTTTACCTTCAATATCAGCTGAGAAAATTACGCGAGAGTAAAATTCTCATGAACAATTGGATTTACAGTAAAATAACAGATTATTTGTATCGTTTAGCCTTTTGCCTGTGGGGTGTAACAGCAAACCTGACCTCAGCGATTCCCAGACTTACTAAGTGATTCCTGGACTTAGTACATCCGGAACTAAATGATTCCCAGACTTAGCGATTCGTGAGTATCATCAGGATTTACAATAGGTTATTCATTATGAATAAGAGGTTTTTGTTACAATTATTGGGCCAGTTTCAAAGGTCGTAACTTTATGTGTAGCTGTAAATGTATGCGCAGTTGAAACTTACGTCTAAAATGAGTTTCACTATAGGTCATATCTTTCTTCCTATGTCTATGTCTGCTCCAAAATTGTACTAATTTCACACATAAAATGTGTAAGTAAACGTGTAAGCATACCGGTATGACCTTTAGTGAATTTGAAACTATACACGTAAATAAAATCACAACTTGAGTTACATCTGCATTTGCAAGCAAATATATGACATTCAGTGAAACAGGCACCTGTAACTTCATTTTTACAATTTCTTGATTAGAAACAGACAGACAGAGAGACAGAGAGAGAGGGAGGGAGGGAGAGAGAGAGAGAGAGAGAGAGAGAGAGAGAGAGAGAGAGAGAGAGAGAGAGAGAGAGAGAGAGAGAGTGTGTGTAAGTATTTCACAAACTGTTAAAGATTAAACATCTTACATTGTGTATATAAATATAAGCTTGACACTTCCAAATTGACCAATTAGAATTCTAAGTAAAAGGTCTGATGTAAAGAGCGAAGAACATTGTCAGATTTCTAAGTAACGACTTATAAAGAAGAGTACTTACTCTGACGTAAAGAGCAAAGAACATTTCGGTGCTGGCCTGAGACACTTTCCTTGATGCTGTCTTTCTTACGTTACATTTGTTGGCTTGTTCTTGGATGGTGTCCGAGTTCAGGTTGGTCACTTTACAATAATCTGCAATAGAATGGAAGAAACAAATTCAAAGTCATTCATTTCTCACACACACACACACACACACACACACACACACACACACACACACACACACACACACACACACATATATACACACATGTATATACAAAATGTAGCACATTGTCATGTCAAGATATACAAAATACAAACAATATTAAATGTTTTCATTGGAGGACACACGTGTTAATTTGTTTAATAAATTTGCAAATATTTACTTTCTATCTGAAGTGAGAAGCACTCTAATATATAATGGAATTCATCCCCTATCCCCTAGAAACAAAGTAAAATTAAAGGATGTGACTTTGACCCTTTTACCACCATGTAACTGAATGGTATAGTCTTTTATATTGTCTTGGACCAGTCTATTATGGTCTGCAGGGTTGAAAGGGTTAGGAAGAGGCCTGAAGGTTTTCATTGTTAACCAGAGAATCCACCTTGTCTACAGATATGCTGACCCAGGCAACCCAGGATAATAGAATCTAGTGCCACATTTGAAATCTAGATAGAAAAATATCAGTCAAGGGTTTGGATGGATCAATAACACCTCAGGTGGGAGAGACGGAAGTAATTATTAAGTTTTATGTTGCCAGGACCAGAATCACTTAACTAGAGCCAAGTTAATAAAATACTTTTGTTTTAAAATTGTTTTTCTTTGAAATCTGTATTTTTTTACAAAACGGATTTTTTTTGTCCAGTGAATTAACCATACCATGTGGGAAAAGAGCCAAATAACTTTAACTTGTTCGACTGTACAACTGACTGAAACTAGATAACAGAACACGTGTGATTGCTGAGCGCTGTGTACCTGAGTGACCTATTTGACCTGAAATTGTACTTACTGAGTGCAGCGGATAATGTACGATGAACCATGACATCTACATATCGTCGAATTGGACTCGTAAAATGAGTGTAGAAAGGGACACTGAGAGCATAATGGCGAAAATGCTTTTCATCATCAACACTTCCTGTACAGAAATATTTTGCCTCCTGAAAATAAAAATCATGAACTTGGTAATCTTTTTTTCTATTGGTTTATCTAAAAAGAAGCTATTACAAAAACACAACACATACTTTAGCATATTAATTAGTTTTACAAACACATGCCTTCTACATATTGCTTTGTCATCTAAATACTGCTATACCATCCAAACAAATGCCTTACACACACTGCCTTACCCTTCACATTCTGCCTTAACCTTCACATACTGCCTTTTGCCCTTCACATACTACCTTACCCTCACATACTGCCTTGCCAAATACTGCCTTACCCGCCACATACTCAAGGATGTCGTTAACTTTTTAAGTAATAGGTGAAACTGTCAAAGTCGCAGGAGAATTTCTTTTTTTTGTATAGAAGTCTGTATAATTTTGTCAAAAGTAGGCCGCTATCTATTGAGAGTAGGGGGTTAAATTCTCCTGTTACCACCTTCTAATGACATCCCTGACACATCCAAATAAATGCCTTACACATACTGCCTTACCCTTCACATACTGCCTTTCCCTTCACATACTGCCTTATCCTCCACATACTGCCTTATCCTCCACATACTGCCTTTCCCTTCACATACTGCCTTACCCTTCACATACTGCCTTATCCTCCACATACTGCCTTTCCCTTCACATACTGCCTTACCCTCCACATACTGCCTTATCCTCCACATACTGCCTTACACTCAACATACTGCCTTACCCTCCACATACTGCCTTACACTCAACATACTGCCTTACCCTCCACATACTGCTTTATTTACATCCACCTGATGCTTCTTCATCATACTTATATCAATCTTATACCTTACAATCCACAAACAAATCAATTGTGAGGCTCTACATGGAGACTATCAACTTGTAACAAAGAAAACGGCAACAATGATAAACTAACCTTCATGGATGAAATCCACAGAAAAACCAATCCATCATATCTCGCAGTCGCAAATTCATCGTCTCCAAATGATTGTTCTGCTAATGAATTCTGGGAAATAAGAGAACACACATGTACATATAACGGAACTTTTTTGTTCTTTAATAAACATGATACAATTTCCTTCATTTTGAGGAATTCATAATAAGACCATCACAACAAATAACACATTTTCCGGTCCAGGAAGTGAAACAGGAAGACGGGTATTTACTCCCGATTACATCAAACTTAAATGACCAGTCCCAATTTTTATAGATAGATCAATATGTTAATTACTATTTTGGTGATCCCGAATTTTGCATATTTCGAGGTAATCAGGGTAATCCCGTGAATTTCGAGATAACGAGATTCCTCTGCTTACAGTGACACGGGCACGTATTGGGTAGACTACGGTAATATAATAAAACAAAATGTCAGAATATACTAAAGAGCACTTCCTGTATGGACACAAGTCTTAAGCGAAGGTCAAAATTTGTGGCCTGCCAACTGTAGCTGGTCATGACTCTTTATAACGGCCAATTCTTGGCAGGAGTCAACATTTTTAGTACAACTGTCACTTTTGAATTTGACAAAATAATAGAGAGTGCAGCTCACCATGCTCACTGATGAGCCCAAGGCCCACATTAACAAAAGAAAACTTAAAGATTAGAAATTACCCAAAATGCAATACTATACCATCATCTCATTTACTGTCTCCATGAACCCCTAT
The DNA here is from genome assembly GCA_030159075.1 of Atrina japonica. Lineage (NCBI taxonomy): Eukaryota > Metazoa > Mollusca > Bivalvia > Pterioida > Pinnidae > Atrina > Atrina japonica. Next base: position 83,494 of record BROG01000711.1, on the reverse strand, counting down.
AAAATTCATTACTTAAAAAAAAATGAACACAAGGTACTAAAATACTGTATTAGTAAACATTTTGCAGACTTAGTTCATGGTAAAAATTTTTTTTTTACCGTAACTGCTTATGTTTCAAATATTAACCTCATAATTAAACTGTGACATTAACATTTTGCACTTCTGAAAACTCTAGATAAATGTTTTTTCCTGCATGTGTAAAACAAGGTGCCACGCTCACTTTGAAGGCATTGCCTTCATTCATATTACAAAATAACAGAATGTACTCACATGTAAAGACTTTGACGAACTGGCATCTACTGTTATGTTATTCAGTTTACATCTATTTGTCTGTAATAGAAATGTATTTGTACAAATATATGGACAAGATTTTTCTATACATACAAAAAAAAAGTATCCACTTAGATTTGTGGCTGTTCATTTTCTGTGGAATTTGCGGATAAGGAAATGCAAAAATTACAATTGCAAAATATTCTATAATGAATAGTATCTAAGATATTCTCTACTTGCATTTCCCTTTATGCCCAAATGCTGTCAGTTATATAAAGCCGTGCCTAAGTCAAGTTAGTTTTACGTCTGAATTAACCTGTACGATAATTGCTTACTGATTACTTAAAAAGATCTGATGCTTATTGTAGGTATGAAAAATAAAAATTATTTGAAAACATTAATGCAACGGCAGAAATTGGAAATGCAGAATATAATTTGAGACCTTTTAGGGACCAAATGCAAAAACTTTCCAATTGCAGAAAATATCCATAATACAGTATTTTGTTATCTGAAAGATTGATCTTTCAGCACAGGGTACTGATTTGACCCAGACTTAGTAAACATAGGAGTGACAATGACCTGAGGTTTTATGAATTAGCATTGAGGCCTATGGGGAAATATTTGGTGGTATTTGACCACCAACACCTATTTGTAAAGAGTTCTATAACTAAGGGAGACAATTCTTACCAGTTTTTGTAGAGATGCATCATCAGGAGCTTCGTGTTGTCGTAGCATTGCCTTCTTGGGGTGTGCGGCATATATCTTACGCGCCACTGCCATGTTTGCCAGCAACATGAATTCTTCAACAAGTCTAAGAAAGAAAACAGCAACAGTCAACATCATGATTAAGTTAAGGAATCACTTTGATCAATTTAAGGAATCACCTTGATTAATTTAAGGAATCACCTTGATTAAGTTAAGGAATCACCTTGATGAATCACCTCAATTAACTTAAGGAATCACCTTGAGGAATCACTGGAATTACCTTCCTTAACTTGAGGAATCACCTTGATTAACTTGAGGAATCACTTTGAATAACTTTACAGAGTTTACAGAAGAGGAAATTTGATTTTTGAGAAATGGTGGTGATATGCAAGTTTGGTGCTATAATGGGGGCGGGGGGGGGAGGTCAGGGCAGTACAGTATTTCGTTAAAGATGCTGCCAAAATATAAAACTTACTTATTGCTGTCTTTGGCCTGATAAAAGTTGTAGCCACTGGGCATTCGGGAAGTTGGATCTAAGACAAAACTTAGCTTCACCATATTTAAAGAGAGAGCTCCATTTTCGAACCTGGATTTTCTCAGATTAACAGCAATCTACAATGAGTAAAAAATTCTGTATTAACATTCCATGGGTGTTACTTAGCAAACTTCAGTCAACTCTTGTTATAATGGCCAAGTTGGGATCCAGTAAAATTGCTGTTATACCCAACATGCTGTTTTATCATATGATCTGTGTGTTCTGCAGCTTCATAACAGATTACATAAATATTCTATATGTAACACGTAAAATAAAGCCTAGCTGCGATTTGATTGGCTAACAAGTGGCAAACTGAACTCCTTTTATTCACTACATATGCAGAATTCATCAGTCTGAGTGTTGCCAATGACGTCACTTGGTGTTTGTGATGTCACTTGAACTTGAGTGGGGACAATCAAATAAAAACATGTTGTGTAGATAATTTTGAAATATTGTTGTATTCAAGTTGGCAAGTTTGCTAAATTCAACATCTGATAAAGTATGATTAGGGTGTTAATATAAATTTAAATTGTTGGGTAAATGTATGTATTAAAACATAAGTAGAATTAACAAAATGTTTTATGCACTTATTTCTGCACAAGTATTTGACCTAGTTGGAACAATTTGGTCAACTCGACAGAAAGAAGAATATATGGATTTTCACCCCAGTCATCAGAAAATGCCGTTTAAATTGTATAAGTTAGATCATATGATAAAAAGAATCCGTCATCATGAGTTTCCATTCATATCACATTTATGATACTCATTATGGATTTCCCTAATTTTCATAATTTCACAATTTGGCATGTTTTTATAGTGATCGTTATAAACAAAGATCAAGCTTGCATTTATGAAAACTTAATTTGTAAATGACGATAACTGGTCGGTACCAATTATCATTATCTAAACAGCTTGTCATGGTGTCGTGATATGTACACTGAGCGTTGGACTGATCTAATATCTAGTTCCCTCCGATGTAATTTGTTTTGTACCTTTAATTCTCACTGCAAAGTCTTGATTTGGTGGCCGGCTGTTCTGTTATCACAAGTCAATTTTAGATGTTAAATGCACATTTGTTGCCAAAATAAATTCTTAAATTCGCCGATATTCCCCATAGCTTTGTGGGTAGCTTGTATGTTTGTGCTTTAATTGCTGTAAATCCAGAATTTTAATTTACGCATAATTTCGCAAGAGCTCTTGCTCATGAAAATAAAATTATCTTGTAATGAAGTATGATAGTAGTATGATAAAATGAGCATACAAAATCGCGAATATTTTATCTCGCAAACAAATTCAGAATATCTGTATCGCAAAAATATCCGGATTCACAGTATATAGCTTGAACATTTCATTTTCATTTTGAATTCGCCCTTTCATCTACCGTCGAACAAGAAAATTGTTGAATGTTGCAGAAAACACATTCAACTAAAACAAAAATCCAAATGTTAAGATGCCGAAATATATTCAATCGAATCGATAAAGGGTCATTCATTAAATGGTGCAATTAACATATCACATGTTCATTAAGTCCATCATACTGCGTACCAGGAAGTTTATACCCACCGGTTATTTTCGCCTTTTTACGACAGAAATCAGATCCACTCCCGTATTAAATTCGCCCCCAAATCACCACAGCCTCATGGGTAGCATGTATGTCTGTGTTCTAATTATTTAGCTTAGAAATTTCCCTTTCATTTTAAAATCTCCCTCTCATCTAAGGGGGAAAAAAGCAAAAATCAAACGGCAGTGAAAATTTGGGGGTATACAGTATACAAAATTTTAATCATGGCGACCTACTTTCTGTAGATTGAGCACCCGTTGCTTTATCTGTTGCACCGAGAAATTGTCCGATATGGGTGGGAGCTGGTCAGTTGTCCATTCCTTGTCTGGTTGCTCGATAAACCCCTGAAAAAGAGGGACAAACCATCACACCTTTAAAAATTTAGTAAACAAGGGGAAGTAATTCAGGTGGTTATAAAATAAAACACAGGAAGCCAGTTCATACTGATCAAGGAAAGTTTGCCAGTTTTCTCGCGGAAGGTCGGTGGTCTTTACCCGGGTAACCGGGGTTTCTCCTCCACCAATAAAAACTTGGACGCCATCATATGACTGAAAGATTGTTGAGTATGGCGTAAAACAAAAAATCAAATCAAATCAAAATACTGATCAAATGCAGACAAGTGTTATATATATATATATATATATATATATATATATATATATATATATATATATATATACATATATATATATATATAAAAAAATGCTTTTTGGCCTTGGTTGGTGTTGCATAGTGGAATCAGTCTTGAGCAGCAACCCTATTTGCCACTCAAATGTGGTCTCACCAGACAAGTGGTACCTTACTGAGTGGTTCTCAAAATGTGGTCTCACAAGACAGGTGGTCTCCCAAGACTGTTCACCACTAATTCTCATATCAACCCAATCATAATGCAATAAATTACAATGTATATAATATTACAATATTTGCGGTGAAACATATTTTTTCACTGGATCTGAACTCATTCACCCCTAAAAACACATTTGGATTAATCTAAGTCATTGATTTACGGAGGAGTCCATTGTTTTTCAGGGGTTGATGAGTTAATATTGCTACACATAAAGATATGACCATAGCTGGCCTACAATTTACCATTCCATGACTAATTACTGATTAAAAAATGGTTACAACTACAATTTACATGTCATGATAAAATGACCCCAAGGTCATTCTATCGCAGGGATCAAAATATCGTATGACGTCGGTTTATTTGTATCTTTTGATTTGATTTTATTTTCTTGTTTATCTTTTGACTTATTTACAGAAGACATTCTTTTTTTCTCACCAAGATTAAACATTGGGAATACTTTGGCATGAAATTGGGAAATTTTTTTACATTTTACCTTTGGCAATGAGGCCTTATACTGGACCTTCATTGACCCCCTCCCTCCCCACAAAAAAAAAAAAAAAAAAAAAAAAAAAACCTGCATAATTTTGAACTTATATTACTCCTCTGCATCTATACCTGAAATTCACACCTGTAAACCTGGACTTTTAACACCTGATATACGTTTGTTATTGTAGCTAACACACCTGTACATCTATATGTGATATCATACCTGAGTATGTTCACCTTTGTAATTGTAGCTAACACACCTGTACATCTATATGTGATACCATACCTGAGTATGTTCACCTTTGTAATTGTAGCTAACACACCTGTACATCTATATGTGATACCATACCTGAGTATGTTCACCTTTGTAATTGTAGCTAACACCCCTGTACATCTATATGTGATACCATACCTGAGTATGTTCACCTTTGTAATTGTAGCTAACACCCCTGTACATCTATATGTGATACCATACCTGAGTATGTTCACCTTTGTAATTGTAGCTAACACCCCTGTACATCTATATGTGATACCATACCTGAGTATGTTCACCTTTGTAATTGTAGCTAACACCCCTGTACATTTATATGTGATACCATACCCGAGTATGTTCACCTTTGTAATTGTAGCTAACACCTGTACATACCTGAGCATGTTCGTATGTGAGCTTACAACATGACCTGATTATGGTGCGTCCGAACCATTCATCTAAAATCTGAAAAAAAAAAGATCTTGAATTAAATCTTATTTTACAGAAAATGTGTGAGGTTTAAGTCTTGAAACTGAAAACCTAGAGGAATACAATTCAGACCATATCTAAGTCATGTGTAAAAAATCATTTCTAAGTCCCATAACTCTGAAAAATATTGGCAAATGAGGACCAGAAATAGTTTCCAATTTGTCCTGGCACAGCAAAATTCTGCCAAGAATTGAACTTAAAATTTATGATATACAGTAAAACCTGCTATAGCAGCCACCTCTATATAACGATTACCTGTCTATAAAGGCCAGTTTTTAAAGTCCCTTGACTGCATACTTCAACTAAATTGAACCTGTGTATAAGGGTCACCTGCACATAAAGGCCAATATTTTCTGGTCCCTTGGGTGGCCCCTATATACAGGTTTTACTGTATATAACAAACAACAATAACAAATAAACAACAACAACAACAACAAATAAACAACCTTCCAGATCTTGTCACAAGCATTTATTGTATACCTATCAATATTCTAAGTTTTGATACTGTTGATTTCACAGTGTTATCTGACTTTACGGGTCACCACACTGTAGTTTTCTGAATCCATATAACTCCTCTTTGAAACTGATGACATAGTAACAAAGCAGGACTACTTTTCCCATGGTAACAATACCGGAAGTTACCTTGATCAATGAACAAACTCCATATTTGTACAGTTGATATTTTCTTGTGCGACCTACTTCTCCCATAGCAACAGTGCCGGAAGTTACTGAGCTCAATGTTAACAAATCCACATTTTACTGTGTTGTGAATATCAATACAATTGACACATCCATATCTAATTGATTAGATTATTATGGATGGGTATATAATAAATTTATCATTAAAACAGTAACTTGATCCTAAGAGCTGGATCACGTACTTACTATTAGGTATTTATCAAGAGACTGAAACCTTGTGATCTGAAATGACTGGTGGTCTCCTAAACCAGACAAGGTTCCACTGTAGTTCCGTAAAGTTATCCAAAAAGGTTTTCTTGCACACTGCTGTGGAACAGTGATATTGATGATTCTGGCTATATATTGCCATGGTGACAGGACAAATATTAGGGATTGGAGAGCTCTGCTCCAGAAACGGCATTGACCGGTCAGACTAATAGATTGATGGAACCCATTTGTATATCCACTACCAATTTTGTTGGGCATGGAATGAAAAAAATAACAAACTTCTTCTGTCTCAAAGTTTGGAAAATAAAACAAAAACTGCTCTAGTTCTAACCCTGTCAACCCTACAGTCCACAATAGACTGGTCTGAGACAATAGAAAAGAACATACCATTTAGATACTTGGTGGCAAAAGGATTAAAGTATTAAATGATGTAAAAAAAATTCCAAACGAACCTCTCCAGTCTCCGACATCTTCCACACAACGGACATCGTCAGCCTGTCCACATCTGGATTTAAACTGCATAATTCCTCACAGAGAATCTTTGGCAGCATGGGAACCACCTTGAATGAAGAAAATTGTAATTCTTTGAACATAATCATCAAGTTTTCCTATTATCACAACCCCCTTCAATTCTCCAAAGACATGTGAAATACCCGAAGCCTTGTAAACATTTACGGAAGGTTTTCATTTTTGCAATATTCATGAAGTCTTGACATTTGGATCATATATCATAAATCACAAGAAAAACTCACAATTTTACGATATCTAACCAAACCTAAAATTATAACCTTCCATAATGTCCTCTGGTATATACAGTTCACATCAAAATGATGATCTAGTGTCTTATTAACCATATCAAACCAAACCTAATGTTATAAACCTCTATTATGTCCTCTGACATCAAAATGATGATCTTGTGTCTAATTGACCATATCTTACCAAACCTAATGATATAACCCTCTATAATGTTCCCTGACATCAAAATGATGATCTAGTGTCTTACTGACCATATCAAACCAAACCTAATGTTATAAACCTCTATTATGTCCTCTGACATCAAAATGATGATCTAGTGTCTAATTGACCATATCAAACCAAACTTAATGTTATAATCCCCTATAATGTCCTCTGACATCAAAATGATGATCTAGTGTCTTATTGACCATATCAAACCAAACCTAATGTTTAACCCTCTATAATGTCCTCTGACATAAAAATGATGATCTAGTGTCTTATTGACCATATCTTACCAAACCTAATGTTATAACCCTGTATAATGTTCTCTGACATAAAAATGATGATCTAGTGTCTTATTGACCATATCTTACCAAACCTAATGTTATAACCCTCTATAATGTCCTCTGACATCAAAATGATGATCTAGTGTCTTACTGACCATATCTTACCAAACCTAATGTTATAACCCTGTATAATGTTCTCTGACATAAAAATGATGATCTAGAGTCTTATTGACCATATCTTACCAAACCTAATGTTATAACCCTGTATAATGTTCTCTGACATAAAAATGATGATCTAGAGTCTTATTGACCATATCTTACCAAACCTAATGTTATAACCCTGTATAATGTTCTCTGACATAAAAATGATGATCTAGTGTCTTATTGACCATATCAAACCAAACCTAATGTTATAACCCTCTATAATGTCCTCTGACATCAAAATGATGATCTAGTGTCTTATTGACCATATCTTACCAAACCTAATGTTATAACCCTGTATAATGTTCTCTGACATAAAAATGATGATCTAGTGTCTTACTGACCATATCTTACCAAACCTAATGTTATAACCCTGTATAATGTTCTCTGACATCAAAATGATGATCTAGTGTCTTACTGACCATATCTTACCAAACCTAATGTTATAACCCTGTATAATGTCCATCTGACATCAAAATGATGATCTAGTGTCTTACTGACCATATCTTACCAAACCTAATGTTATAACCCTGTATAATGTTCTCTGACATAAAAATGATGATCTAGTGTCTTATTGACCATATCTTACCAAACCTAATGTTATAACCCTGTATAATGTCCTCTGACATCAAAATGATGATCTAGTGTCTTACTGACCATATCTTACCAAACCTAATGTTATAACCCTGTATAATGTTCTCTGACATAAAAATGATGATCTAGAGTCTTATTGACCATATCTTACCAAACCTAATGTTATAACCCTGTATAATGTTCTCTTACATCAAAATGATGATCTAGTGTCTTATTGACCATACCTTACCAAACCTAATGATATAACCCTCTGTAGTAACCTCTGATATATAAAATATCTCCCAAAATGATGATCTTGTGTCTTATGCATATTTGTGGCTAGACATTAACTCATCACTCCCTGAGGCCACATTTAGACTCACCCAAATCAATAGATGGTATGGTCTACTGCCATATTTAGGAGTGAATAAGTTCCTATTGCATGTAAGATTTATATAAATGCTTGATTCTAAATCATACACCCCTAAATTCTGACAGTGGACTTAACCAATATTTGAAATGGGAAGGTTCAAATGTGAATTCAGGGCCAATGTGTTAAAAAAAACAACAAAATAAACAATCAAACAAAACATTTACCTGATGGACCAAGTATACACTCGTACATCTCTCCCTGGCCACTTTGTCCAATTCCGTTCCCTCGTCAAGAAAATAACTGACATCAGCGATATGTACGCCCACTTCATAGTTCCCTGCAAATATAAACATATCGATATACGCAGACGAACAGCAAAATTCATTTTTTCGGGGGGGGACTTTTTCAATACCTTTGTAAAGCTACTTGCTAGTAAATTCAGAATTTTTAATCCAACTATGCGGACATAATAATAATACTACTACAGTAAAACCTCTATATAATGCCCCTCGTTTCATACCACAATTTTTGAAAGTTCACTTTTCCAATTTTCCCTATAATTTCATTAAGGTTTCTCTCAACCTATTGCCAAATAATGTCAAAATTGGGCTGAACAAATGGTGGCAGTATAACAAGGTTTTACTGTATATGATAGGTTCATTGGCCTGAATTTGAACATTGACCTTCCCAATGTCAGACTGACATACACTGGTACTAGCAGTGTTGTTGGGTCTGAATTAATTTTTCATTTGCATTTTTTTTTAATCTTTGCTTGGTGAAAATAACTCACATGCAGTAAGTATGATTTTAATGAAATTTAGGAGACCCTACATTTTTAAAGTGCTAAATAAACCGTTCATTGTTTAGAACAAAAGAAGATATATAAAGATCAGTTAATTTTCACTATGAGCATGTATCATGTGATGGTGTAGTAACAGAAGTTTTAGGGATAACAACTGTTAACCATCATCAAACTTAATATACAAATATAAAGTCATCTTATTTTATAGTCTGCAAACATTTTCAATACTAACAAGGACCTTATCAAACTTCACTTTTTGTTTTAAAAAATCTAGACAGATTGGTGGGTGTTGGATAACACAGAATATGAGTTGAATGGCCATAAAAATGTGCTAGTGAATGTGTGCAGGTATCGCAGTGGTTAGCGCACTCGCTTCTCGCCATTGCAACCAGAGTTGGATCCTTGCATTGAACAGGGAAGTAAGTGAGATGGTATGGTGGTCGCCAAGTCAGACAGTCTGGACACGGACTGTAATATATACATCAATACTTATACACCAAATACTGTCTTTACAGCCACAACAGGCTCGGTATTACTATTTTATTTTATGATGTAATTCTTTAGTGAAAGAGAATAATAAAAGTTGTTGTTACCAGCATGGCGTCTTAGTATCAAGTCTATTACATGGTGTCAGAAGTGCAAATCCAGGGAAATCAGCGACATCATGCCCGTAAACTTGAAATAACTGCAACACAAGGTATGCAGACATATTTCTACATTTAATCGTAGGGTCATTTAATCAAGATGGAGATGAAACTGAGAACTTTGCCTGAATTCAGCCCGACTAACCCGCAAACATGTACGAAAGAGTGGGAGATCTACAAACGAAACTTTTAATTCATTTAGATGCTCTTGGGTTAGACAACAAGCCAGGACGCAGAAAAGTAGGTGTATTATTAGCAAATATGGGCGCCGAGGCAGTTAAAATCTACGATTCTTTCACATATGCTTCAGCGGTAAAGGAAAATGTTGAACTTGGCATTGAAGCACGTAATGCAGAGAGTAAACACAATTTAGATACGGTGTTCAGTAAGTTTGATCGTCATTTCGGTGTGCATAGCTATAGGAATATCAAGAGGCAAGAGTTCCTTAACACTAAACGAGGCAATAATAGTGTAATGGATTACATTTCTGAGTTGAAACGGAAAGCTGAATTTTGTGACTATGGAGACCAGTGGGAAGGCTTAGTCTGTGATATGATCATTAATGGTGTGAATGACCGAAAGTGCACAGAGAAATTGATGGAGCTATCACCCGAAAATCTCACCCTAGAAAAGGTAATACAAGTTTGTTGCCAGGTAGAGCTGACGAATGCACATATTGAGTCGCTAAGTCAAGGACAGGAAAACCCATCTGTCAATTATACTCGAAGCAGACCTGCTACTGTTAGAAATAAGTCTACTCATAGTAACGATCCGAAATCTGGTTATCAAGGAAACCATCCGTATTGCAACAAATGTCTCAAGCACCATGCGTACAGGAATTGCCCTGCGGTTAATAAGAATTGTGATTCTTGTGGTCAGAGAGGTCATTTCAAGGGATCAGTTGTATGCAAATCCAGAGGTTCACAGAGTACACGCAGGTCACAACAAGGTAGGCCTAGATTTACGTCTAATTTCCGTGGTAGACAATTTGGATATGGTCGAGGAGCTGCTCGAAACCGCAGGCATAATGTTCATTACGTGGATGACACAAGTTTAGAATCACACGAGGAACCGTTTGAAGACTTATTCGATCAATGCTCGATTAAGGAAGTATTTACAGCGAAAACACAGAGATCCGATGAAAACGAGTAGTCAGTTACGTTCGATGTCAACAGTAAGAAACTTTCTCTTGAAATTGACAGTGGAGCACTCTGTAATGTGATCACGAAGGTTACAGCTGACAAATTTGCAACTTATGCGAACAGTGCAACACAGTGACACAATTATTAATGGCATTAGTGGTACCAAGATCAAGTCAGTAGGAAAGTTGTCATTACCATGTAGATACCTAGATACTGTCGAGAACTTAACATTTCAAGTAATTGACTCTCTGCAGTGAATACACTTACTGGGCAGATCAGATAGCTCTCGTCTTGGGTTAATAGCTCGTATTAATAGTGCGGAAACACACGAAACCACAGAGGAAATACTGAAACAGTACAGTGATGTTGTTGGCGATTTGATTGGTTTATTGCCAGGCGAATACGATATCAAGATTGATGAATCCGTAAATCTGGTTGTACATGCGCCACGAGCACTTCCGGTAGCAATGAGAGAACAAGTCAAACATGAGTTAGATCATTTGGAGAAGTGTGGTATTATTGCACCAGTACTTGAACCGACCAAGTGGGTCAGCAGTATGGTTTGCGTTCGCAAGAAAAATGGCCGAGTACGAATTTGCATCGACCCAACCGACTTAAATAAAGCCATTCTCCGTGAGCATTTTCCAATGAACACAATTGAAGATGTAGCTACGAGATTACATGGAAGTAAAGTGTTTTCAACTCTTGATGCAAACATGGGATACTACCAAATTAAGCTTACAGAGAAAAGCTCGTTACTGACTACGTTCAATACACCTCTTGGGCGTTACCGATACTTGCGTATGCCAATGGGTCTCAAATGTGCGGCTGAAGTGTTTCAGAGAGAAATGATAAATCAGTTTGGCAATCTCAGTGGTGTTGAAGTTGTGATTGACGATATTTTAGTTCATGGAAGTACTCCACGAGTACACAATGATCGACTCAAAGCTGTTCTACAGAAAGCTAGACTCATCAACCTGAAGCTAAACAAAGCTAAATGTGTCATAGGAAAAAATGAGGTTAACTACGTAGGACATCAACTCACTGGTCATGGTCTTAAACCTACATCAGACAGAGTAAGAGCCATTACTGAAATGAGAGATCCTGAGAATCATGCAGAGCTTGATACTATTCTTGGCATGTTGGCTTATGTCTCGAAGTTCATACCAAATTTGAGTGAATTGAATGCGCCACTCAGAACATTGAAAACACAAACTGAATGGAATTGGTCTACAGAAGCGAAACAGACATTTGAGAATGTGAAATCAGCTTTAACATCAACGGAAGTTCTAAGATACTTTGATCCAAAAGGTCATGTGAAACTCAGTGTTGACGCCTCTACTAAAGGTCTCGGGGCAGCAATCATTCAACAACACGGTGTAGTCGCTTATGCATCTCGCGCACTTACCCCTGCAGAACAGAGATATGCGCAAATTGAAAAGGAGATGTTAGCGGTTGTATTTGGCTGTCAGAAATTTCACAAGTTATTGTATGGCAAACATGATGTCACCATCGAGTCGGACCATAAACCACTTGAAACTATATTGAAAAAGCCTATTCATTCAGCCCCTATGCGAATACAGAAAATGATTTTGAAACTACAGCCATACGAATTCAATCTAGTCTACAAGAAAGGAGCAGAAATAGGACTATCAGATTGTCTGAGCAGATTACCTCTACAAGATGAAACTCATGAGCAGTGTATTGATGATGAAATGATGGTTTTCAAGGTTGAAACTCTAGCAAATGTTAGTCACGATGACATTGCACTAGCTACTAGACACGATGAGCAATTACAGATCTTAAAGCAAGTTATCTGTCAAGGCTGGCCAGATCGTAAAAGTGAAGTACCAGTTGACGTTATGCCATTTTGGGACTGTAGAGATGAGTTATCTACATACAACGGTATCGTTTATCGAGGAGAACGCATTATGATTCCAAGTAGTCTAAGGGGGGCAACTCTCAAAGTGATTCATAGTTCACACTTAGGAATGCTAAGATGCAAGCAACGTGCAAGAGAGCTTGTATACTGGCCAGGAATGAACCAGCAAATTGAGGACATTGTTAGTAAATGTAGCGCTTGTCTCAAGTACAGCAGTAACCAACAAAAGGAACCAATGATTATTCACCCCTATTCCTACATTACCATGGAGCAAAGTCGGTAGTGATATATTTGAACTGAATGGTTTGTACTACCTGATTCTGGTAGACTATTTTTCAAATTTTATTGAAGTTGCACCGTTACAACGCAATATGACAAGTGCCAATGTTATCAAGCGTATGAAAGAAAACATTGCAAGATATGGAATCATGGATACCCTTGTTAGTGACAACGGTCCACAGTATGCAAGTGAGGAATTCAGAGCCTTCACTACTCAATACGGTATACAACATCTTACGTCATCACCTCTGTATCCACAGTCGAATGGACTCGCGGAAAAGGCAGTCCAAACGGTGAAAAACATGATAAAGAAATGTTCCGAGGACGGAAGTGACATTTACATTTCTTTGCTAGAATTACGTAATACTCCGAGGGATAGCGAGATAGGATCCCCAGCGCAACGACTTATGGGACGTCGTACAAAAACTCTAATACCAATGTCGTCAAACTTGAGAAAGCCAGGTGCTATCGATACACACCTTGTCAATTCACGTTTATTCGAAACGAGGCAAACACAGAAGCATTATTATGAAACGCGAAACCACGTGACACGATAAAACCCTCAGATGCAGTTAGGATTAAATCACCCGAAGGCTGGAAACCAGCTGAATATGTTGAGCAATCGTTGATCGGTCCCAGGTCATATGTTGTCAAAGCAGGAAATCACAATAGAGTCTATCGGAGAAACTCGCAAATGTTGTTGCTGAAAACGAAAGAGGAGCCACACAGAATCGACTGGAGTGCGGAACAGGAATCATTCCAATATATTTACAAGCCTAGCAAGGCTCAAGTTAAAGCAAGTGGAGATTCATTCTCAAATAAATCATATGCTAAGTCTAATTCAAAGGAACACTCTAGTGCTAATGTTAGGGAGTGTTCTAGTGTCAATTCAAACGAGAATTCAAGTGATAATTCAAAGGAATATTCTGGTGTTAATTCGAAGGAATACTCAAGTGCTAATTCACAGGAATGTGCAAGTGCCAATTCATTCCCAAAGGAATATTCGCGTTCAGGACGTCAGATCAAAGTGCCGAAACGGTTCAGTGATTTTGTGTGTAATTGAAATACAGGTTCTCATTTTGTGGCCTAGTCATATTAGTTCTAAACATTTAAATGTTCATTCATATTATTTCTGGACAGTTTAATGTTCAATCATACAGTGTATTATTTTTTAAACAGTTAAATGGTTAATCACATCATCTCTGAACAGTTAAATATTGATCAAGTTATAAGGATTTTATTCGACTGCTATCTTGTGACAGTTTTCTTTTTCTTTAAAGTAAAGAGGATGTAATATATACATCAATACTTATACACCAAATACTGTCTTTACAGCCACAACGGGCTCGGTATTACTATTTTATTTTATGATGTAATTCTTTAGTGAAAGAGAATAATAAAAGTTGTTGTTACCAGCATGGCGTCTTAGTATCAAGTCTATTACACAGACAGATGCAGGAAGAGCAGCCAAACAGACAACAGTATAAAGGGGACTTGATCACTGTCCTACTCTCCACAGGAAGAAAAGGAAACAAAAGGAAGCAGACAAACCAAACGAATGTATGAAATGTATAGAGTCCAAACTGTCTATAAAGGCCACTCAACGGAACAGGCAAAAGTAGCCATTATAGACAGGTGACCCTTATAAAGAGGTTTATTCTTTATAAAAAAGTTATGTTTGAATAGGCAGGTGCCCTTTATACAGAGGTGGCCTTTAATGGGAGTTTGACTATATTTACCATCTGGCAAGACTTCTACAGACAATGCATCATCCAAATCTTTAGCAGTCGCTGGGTCTATCGTAAAAACACAATTCTTTCTAAAATCCCGTCTCGATGCAATTTCTTTCTCCGGGATAGTCCAAGGGAGTTGCTGCATAGGAAGACTTTTCAGAGCCTACGAGAAAACAAAATAATAAAATGAGAAATATTTCGTAAACACTGATGTATCCCTGTTCCCTTGGCTAGCAGGAGAATACCCAATTGAACTTTTGCAAGTGTTTGGCTTTCTGCAAAAATTTTTTTTCGGCAAAATGACAAAGTAACCAGGCAATGGCAAAAGTGCCATAAAGTTTTACTTTTGTGGTGCACTTCTTTAACTAATCAACCCCTGAAAAACAATGGACTCTTCTGTAAATCAATGACTTAGACCAGTCCAAATGTGTCTTTGGGATTGGCAGGGTTAACCCATCTACCGGGACACAGGACAACTTGTTTATGTCATTTTTAAAGAACATGTGTACCAGGTAAACCTGACGACTCATAAAAATCGCTCTTCACAAAAACATATTCAAATCAAATGTTTTGAAGACTTTATTGTAAATTATCAAACTTGCTTAAAATTTGAGAAACTTCAAGTAATTTGATGGATGGCAAAATGTTGTTCACAGACAAGGGACGTCTTTGACCGAGTGGTTAGAGCATCTCGATTTAAACAACAATATTTACCCCCTCTTGTCACCACAGGTTCCAGCCTGGCTGAAAGCTAAGCTGATTTTGTGAGAAAGTCTAACAATGACAAATTGTGGGAGAAACTTAATCTATCCGTCCATAAAATTTACAAATTCTGTAAACTAAAATGGTCTCAGTTAAGAATAACTCACAGAAATTTAGGTACAAATAATTTTTTGAATAGAATAGGTTTTTTAGATATAAATCTTTGTTCATTTTGTTATGAATCTAAATGAAATATTATCTCATTAATTTTATTATTGTCATCACTTGTTCTCGTTTATGGAACCAGTTTGAAAACTGGATACGAAATATTTTTGATTTCCATGTGAGTTGTATTGCACGTAGGTGTACTCTGCCTCAACTCTGGTTATTTTTCAGTAACCAACTGAAAAGTTAATGTTAATCCTTATAATTTAATAAAAGGTGAAAAATACAATCCTTTAAATTCAATTTTAAATTCTTATAACGATATTTAAAAAATACAACGCAAACAACTGATGATGAAGCGCAATGATATATTGAACAGCTGCACTTGTTGTCCTAGCAACGGCTGACTTAGTTCCTTGCGTCATAGCAAAGTAGGTTACACAGATTTAGCCTAGCATTTTCATCCAATCTAATGAAGTGTTTTACAAAAAATTAAATTATTTACACTTATACGTAGTATCAAATTTTATATATATAGACAAAAGCTTGCAAAACAACTGACGGCCTTGGAAGGTGCAAAATGTTATTTTTTAAATTATTTGAAATTACAAAGATATACTCATAAAAATAATATGACATTATTGAATTTTAAACAGACTGAGATAATTTTGAAGATCTTTTGAGTCAATAATGTTTTGTTTATGTGACAAATTGTTTGCACGATGCATTTTTTCTAAATGCATTATCGTAAATATTATTGATTTTTTGTATTGATTCATATATGTATTTGTTTTCATGTATTATGAGTAAAGTCAATTCTTGTCTGTGTGATTGTATGTGTGATTTGTTTAATGAAAAATTAAAAAAAAAATGTTGAGTGTGGCATGAAACAAACAAGCAAAAGCAAATAGACAAAAAAAAAATAAAACAAAAAAAAAAAACCCCCCAGAAAGCCCCAATCTTCAATCTCCCCGGAGCAAAACAAACAAGTAAAATGAACTAACAATTAAACAACAACAAACAGATCAAGTTACAGATGTTGTATTGGTGTTTAACGTCCCACTCAAGAATCTTTCACTCATACGGAGACGTCACCAAATGCTGGTGAAGGGCTTCAAATTTTTGGCCTATGCTCGGCACTTACGGCCATTGAGCAGTGAGGGGTTTTTAATGTACCGACACCTACTGTCACACAGGACCTCAGTTTTTACTGTCTCATCTGAAGGACAGGAAAAACCAGCCACCTCTGCTGAGGCTTAAACCTGCGACCCCCTGGTTGCGAATCGAGCACTCTACCGCAGAGTCATGATGGCTCTCAACAGATAAAGTAGACACAACGGCTGCTACATGGACATCATCAGTTTTACCTTTTCAGAAAATTCAGAGTTGTCAACATTGTACTGCATCAAAAGAGCATCTGTTTCTGGCTGTATCTCGCCAGCCTTGCCCAAGCAATGGATAAGAGTCCTGCAATAAAAGAATGCAAATATCAGTGAAAATATCTGTAGGAGTTATTTCCCCTTTGTTTAAATATGTGTAGAATTACATTGTCAACAGTATAAGTGGCATTATATATATATATATATTTTTAACTCATTCACCCCTAAAGTTATATTTGGACTAGTCCAAGTCATTGATTAATAGAAGAATTCATTGTTTCTCAGAGGTAGATGAGTTAATGAAAAAAAAAAAAAAAACCCTGATGCATTTGAGAAGTATTCCAATTGCATTATGGGAAACCTTGTAAACACTGTCAATGACAGAGGTCAATAATCCTGATGTTTGTGACTTTGACTGAAGTGACACCCCCCCCTCCCCCACCCCCCTGCTGTATAATGACTTACCCTGGAGGCATGATGAATGTTTCCGTCCATTTATCCGTATTGATATCACAAATAAATAACGTATCCTGATAGTCTTCTGGTCTCTTCTGGAAGTCTGTAAAGTCAATACGAAATAGATATATCACTTTACGACAAGTTTTGTTTGTTTGTTTGTTTATTGTTGTTTAATGTCCCACTCAAGAATCTTTCACTCATATGAAGACATCACCAAATGCTGGTGAAGGGCTTCAAATTTTGGCCTATGCTCGGCACTTAACGCCATTGAGCAGTGAGGGTTCTTCAACGTGCTGACACTTACTGTGATACGGGACCTCGGACTTTACCGTCTCATACGAAGGACAGTGTTTTGTTTGTCTGTTTGATTGTTGTTTTATATCTTGCCAAAAATTTTAAACTTATAGGGAGAGATCACTTAAGCTTTTAGGTGATGTGCTCACCCAAATCAATATCGAGTATGGTCTTATGTTATAACTGGGAAGTGAACAAATTAATACAGCATGCAAAATTATTACAGAATTTGGATTCTAAATCATACACCCCTGAACTATGACAGTGGTCTTAATCGTTCTTTGAAGCAGAAGAGTCCAATTGTGGCTACAGGGGTCGATGAATTAAATAGGCTAGAAGACCATACATTGTAATTATATAAAGCAAACCTGCTTTAAAGGCCACCTATACATAAGGGCACCTGCCTAAAAAAGCCATTCAAACATATCCTCTGTTAACTTTTTTATTTTATAATGAATAAAACCTCTATATAAAGGTTATCTGTCTACAATGGCTACTTTTGCCTGTTACTTTGAGTGACCTATATAGACATGTTTGACTGTAACGTAATTTGCCATCATTAAAACAATGCTATAAACCCTATAATTCACTGCTTTATATATCAGTACGCCTACTGGCAGAGGCATTGTCCATTGTTTTTCAGGGGCTGATGAGTTAAAGTACAATATTATTTTCTCAGATTTATCCCAGATTTATCTCAGATTTATCTCATATTTATCTCAGATTTATCCCAGATTTATCTCATATTTATCTCAGATTTATCCCAGATATATCTCATACCTATCTCAGATTTATCTCATATTTATCTCAGATTTATCCCAGATTTATCCCATATTCATCTCATATTTATCTCAGATTTATCTCATATTTATCTCAGATTTATCCCAGATTTATCCCAGATTTATCTCATATTTATCCCAGATTTATCCCAGATATATCTCATACTTATCTCAGATTTATCACAGATTTATCTCAGATTTATCACAGATTTATTTTGATTTGCTTTTATTTAAATTTTTGTTATGTCAAGATGACTGAATACTTTATCAAAAATTGTTTGAAAAATTTGTTTGTTTTTTATTTTCCTCCCTCACTCCCTCGTATGGTTTGAAGATTCAACCTGAACGTTAAACGTAGAATTTATTTCGTGTAGCCTTATCTCTTAACGCACAGGACCACCCCTATTACTTTGAGATATCCGGAATTTGAGATAATCAAAAATTTGAATCAATATACAGTGAAACCTGTATATAGGGGCCATCCAAGGGACCAGAAAATATTGACCTTTATGTGCATTTGACCCTTATACACAGGTTCAATTTAGTTGAAGTATGCAGTAAAGGGACTTTTCAAAAATGGCCTTTATAGACAGGTGATCCTTATATAGAGGTGACCGCTATAGCAGGTTTTACTGTACATGTATTTTTCTATCCTTAAAATTCTGGACCGCCTTTTCAACTTTCACATATCCGTATTTTCGACTCACCCAATTTCGAAATAACAAGCTTCTACTGCACATGTAAAAATGTTAAATTTGACAAAAGTACAGGAATGATGATTTCTGTCTGAATGTAACGGTTGAAACTTTCATAATATTTTTATGCATTCGGAAGCATTTGTACCGTTTACGACACCGAAGTTTTGTGGTATGAACCTGGGTAACACGAGTGCCGTAAATCAGCATTGTAACTGTCCTTGAATCTGAAAAAAGTGGTTTGTCTGCCGTCTGTCTCGGTAAGTTCTAAAAGTTCATGGCGAACTCAAGTTACGAGCGCAATGCATAAAATGGAAAATCATTCAAAAGAATTCACGTTTAGTTCTGTGTGTGACAATCCCTGATTGTTGAAGACAAGTGGATATACACAGGATTTTCAAATGAGAATCGAAATGTCGTTGTGCAAAGTAAAAAAAAAAAAGCAACAAAATGTATACTTTTACATCATAATCTTACAAATTAGGACAGTCTTAATTAGTTCAGATGCACGGAAGCAAAGTAAATTTCATTTTGCCCCAAATCTGTGACTGATTTTTTGGGTTGGATATAACAGAAAGACGGACAACTTTTTGTTCAAATTGTCGAGTGAAAACGAACCTAAGACAGGCATAATTTTTATCTGAGTGCAACAGAAAAACCTGAAAATTTGTACAAGATCTATCTTTCTTTGTCTAAATTAATTGAAAATCCCTCTAATACTTTGTTCAAGAAACTTAAAACAGAAATTCAATAAAACTCACCTTGGTGCTGAGGTAGAGAATCTGAGGTTAATTTGACAGGGGGAATTTTTAAATCCAAAGGCAAAAAAACAGCAGATCCAGCGTCCTTGCACAAAACGTTTCCAGCACATCTACGAGGATGCACTTTCTCTAATAGTCCTACGATCTAAAAAAAAAGGACAGGAAATCATGTATAAATTATAGCCATATTTTAACTTATCAACCCCTGATAAACAATGGACTCTGCTGAAAATCAATGACTTAGACCAGTCCAAATGTGTCTTTAGGGTTGAATGAGTTAAGCTCTCAAGATAAATACCACACGGCAGTCAATACTGATATAAATGATGAGACATAGGAACTACGAAAGGTGACAGGATTCGTCAGCAGTTTTACATGTTGTTTTATATGTGCTAATGTTCCATTGTATTAAATTAAAATAATAGGCCCTAATTTGAAATACAGATATGCCTTGAAAGCATTTGAAGCTACTGTTTTAAAAATGCGAGAAAAAGCATTCTTTGGGAGCCTATCTCATCTCACAAGGGCAGCACCTTTCCTGAAAAATGATGCAACAGTTTAATTAAGATGTCTAATATTTAAAACATTACCAGTTCTGGGAATGAAAAAATGACCAGAAAAAGTCTCCAAAACATTTGATTTGAATATGTTCAGGTGAAGGATGACTCCCACATCACAAATCTCATATCCAGACTCCCATATCCCAACTCCCGTTCCCAGATTTCAATACCTAGACTCCTATATCCAGACATCCATACCAAGATTCCCATATCCCAACTCCCATTCCCAGATTTCCATATCCAGACATCCATACCCATTACTCAGTTTGTTTGCTAAAATTCCCGGAACAGAACATTTTTTTATGCAATTTTATTATACAATTATTATAGATCTATCCCCAGTTTGATTTTAAGAAACTCAAAATTCTTATTCTACTAATCCTACCGCAGAATTACTACAAATTGACCGAAACTGGTCAATTGTAAGGAGGAAGTAAATAATATGAAAAAAAAACAAAAAACACACACACAAAATGACAACAAACAATAGTGGAACATAGCAGGTCATGTGAAAGATTCAGGTGACCTATAGTACTGTTTACCTGGAAATTTTTGCCCTCAGATATTTTTGCCCTTTGGATATTTTCGCCCTTTCACATACAGAAAACATAGTCACCTCGTCAAGTTGCCCTAAAACCACCATGGCCTCATGGAGGTCCGTGCTTCAATGATTTCACTTTCAATTTCAATTTTGCTACCTCATCTAAAGGCGAAAACTAAATGTTGCGAAAATTTCGACATATACGTATACAGTAAGAGTATGACTGCAGTTTGTTGGTGGCAAAATTTAACTACATGTACTTACTTTTCCAGTCCTTTGAAATAACTTTCTCTTTCTTTTGCTTGTTTCTTTGCTTTTTTCCAGATATTTTTTAACTATGGGACTTTTTCCAACTTCGTTCATTTGTAAGAACTGTTTCTTTGCGTTTTGATCGCTTTCGTCTTCTGATGCAGACACATCGGAAAACGATGCATCGGAACTGCTTTCAACAAGGTCAAGGACAGTGTCAGATTTCACAAAACTTTCTGTCGAATGTTGAGCTATATTTTTATGAGATACGTTTTCTGATAAAATCACCTCTTCTTCTTGTTCAATGATGACGTCGGGATCGGAATCAGAGTCTAGGGATTCTGTACCGTCTATCTGCAAGATGTCATCTCTGGCCCCTAAAGTGTCAGCTGTAGCCCCCATTGCGGCACTCTGATCGGGAGTCGGGGCATCCATTGTGACACTATCATGGGTCGATGTGGCATCTACTGTGACACTACAGTCTGTGACTATGGCCCCTGAGGCAGCGGTGACATTTGCGTTGTCTGATTTTAGATCGCCTTTCTTTTCCATGGATCTGAGAACTTTTCTTTGTACCTATATATAGAAACATTGAGATCAGAAATGAGAACGAATCACCATTTGTCAACTTTTATCCAAATGCAAACATTAATTGTATTTAATTGTAGTATTAATCAATGAGTGTTTTCACAATGGTCATTATATGTCCGAGGTTTGTAATAATGGCCAAGGGAATCTGACCTCCGAGGTCATTATTACTGACGGTAGACACACAATAGTGCAATTATTAAAACACCCATTTCTTAAAGGGGCAGTAGCTGTGTGTTTTCTAACATTTTCTTTCCTTTTTTACTATTTAGATTGCTATACAAAAACAAAAAAGAGATATACACCAGGGTTTCCATCTGACTCGAGGTCCTGTGTTTTGACCCCCGAAATTTCACTACAACCCGATTTTGACGCTTGACAAATAAGCCACAGGGGTCATTTTGACTCTCAATATTTTAACTGAAGAGTCAATCTAAAGATTCTCACGGAGATGTGTAAAGCGATCGACCAATGAAATTGCATAATTTGATAGCACATGCTTATTGACAAGCGGTCAGTTTCAAGTGGGCGGTGTAATTTAATCTCGCCTGTCCGTTGCTAAATAAACAAATCTTTTAACAAGATTAACTAATTATCACTGCTGATTGTTAATGACGGTGTTGTGTCTGTCAGCGGTTCATGTTTGTCCTCATGGTAGGATGCACGAAAGTGGCCGGCATGTCGTAAAATAGGGGAACGAGTTTATTTATTCTGTTTAAATGTTTACTGTAACAGCAAACTTATTCCAATTTATCTTATTGTGACCTTAGATTGTTATTATAAAATACATCATCAATACCGACACACTTTTGTACTTTATTCTTCGATCTTTGGCAGAGTAAAACTTGAGCGACTTTACCGTGATGTGCATCTGCAAACATCATCAATTTTTTCTTACTACTGAGAAATTAATGTAATCATTTTTCCAATAATGTTTAGTGATTTAAAAGAGTATTTTATACAACAGCTGATTAGAATGAAGACCAAATCGATCTCCCTGGCAGTTAATCTCCAGCAATTTAAAATGGCACACAAATTTTTTTTACTTACCTTCCATGAGTTTGATGGCTTAATCTTTACAGCAACCACATCACCATGAAGTGCTCGATTTCTGTCTGACACTGTTTCTATAAATATCTTCTCCTTATTCTGAAATAGGTCAACATGACATGATTATCAGAATTTCAAATGTAAGATTGCAAAATAAGATTTTTAATATCTGTGTATAGCCCTCATTAAGTATAAAAACATTGAAGTAGTTAAAGAAGAAAAAAATTGAAATAATTTATTTTGGTAAATACAGTTAGTGCCCGTTTAAAAGAATGTAGACAATTTCTTGACATGCGGGTGTACTTCTTTTAATATCAAAATGCGACAACTTACCCCTACATCGACAAAGGCTATATTGACTGATCCATTACAGAATATTTCCAGTGTACCCTGAAAAAGAGGAAGCCATTGCTATTACGAATTTGTACCTATATTTGCCGCATCAGCTAATAAAAATGATTAAACGGCAATCACTTGTAGCGCTTTCGATAGTAACGACAGCCAACAAATTCTGTCGACTATTTTCATGAAAAATCAGTGGAAGCTGTCCGCATCTTTACCTGCTATGCAGTAAAAATGCTGATGTTTATTTACAGTGCTACAGGCAATAACGGAGTCTTAAGGAGGAATTATGCACTATTCGAATAACGCTGGACACTCGGTAAGCAACAGTAAAAAATGACATGAGTTTATTGTGCTTTTTGACATCATAATCACACAAATGATTGACGGGTATTCATTGTGACGTTATGATGGAAAAGTTTACCTAAAGGTGCAGTGTGGGGCATTTGGCGATAGGTCAATTACCGGGATGACACCTATTTACCAAAATGATGGGTTCTATCACCGTAATGTCGCCCCTTTTTTCCAGAATGACATTTTTAAGGATATAATTTTCATTTAAACAGTTCAGTCAAAAGAATAAATTTTACATTAAATCAATTGATTCATATTCAGTATATACCAGGGGTCAACAATTATGAAAATTTCCACTTGTCCATTCAGAACAAGTCATATTTAAATCTACTTGTCCGAATGCAAAAATGACTTGTCCGGAAATCAAGTGTAATATCAAAGACATTACTCTGTGTTTAAACAAGTATAATCTTTACTGTATTAGTTTTTCCCTTCATCAATTTCACTTGTCCTTTTGGACAAGTGAGAGGTAACATCTACTTGTCCGAACCCAAAATTGACTTGTCCCGGACAACCGGACAAACCTTAATGTTGAACCCTGTATACTGATCTATTTTTCAATCTTATACAGAATACAGAAACTGACATGACTAACTTGACATGACTTGATTACAGTTTTGACCGTTTATCGTAAATACGACATTGATAAATTATTGGTTTGCGGCTGATGAAAAGAAATAATAAACAAAATAATCTGAAAACTGAGTTGCAAGTAAACAAAAGAGGAAATGAGAGACAAGTTTAGACTGAGAGCAGTTTATAAACATTCTGCAGTCAAACAAACAATTCAGTTTCCCCTTGCTGTTATCAACAAGTTTTGTTTAAAAGTGTTATTTGAAAAGTGGCAGTTTTAGACACTATCGATGGTGAATATATTTTTCTTCATTTTTAGTTATTTTTCTGTTGTTGTTGTTAATTTTTTATCTCCAATTGAATGTCCTCTGTTTAGTCAACCCGATTTTATTATTTTCAATGTTTTCATAAAAAAAATTGAAAAAGAAAATTTAAATTCTACGAGTTTTTTCGTTGTAAATAGATCTACGGACAAGTGGGTTTGTGATTCGGACAAGTTACTTTTGGATATAACTTTTCCAATGGGACAAGTGAAAATATTCCCAATTGTAGAGAGCTTGAGGGTATCTGAATAAATTATTTCATGCGCAAGACATGTTTTACCTTTAATAGGCTTCCATCTGTGAGTCCCGCTGTCAATTTCTTCTTGTGCAAGTATGGTTCATATCTGATGTTTCGCATCTACCAAAATATACGATATACCATCAAATGACACAAAATATACGATATACATGTATGATACAACGATACAAACATGAATCAAGATTACAAACACCTGTATTGAAAGATTACAAAGCTCACCACGCATCAACGATTTTACATCCCATCTCACCCACCCACCCACCCCTATTAACATAACCTTAACCAATTTATTTAGCCACAGCAATGAAAATTGACCAAGTCCAAAAACAGGGTCATTTTAGCACAACAATACAATAATAATGCAAGTCTGTCATATCAATTTCATACTGACAGCAAGAAATCAATTTCTCAAAATATTTCACGTCATCTTGATGAAAACAAGAAGGATTTAGAATTTACGAATGCCTACACCCAATCTGGAATTACCATGCAACCATATGTGGTTGGAAGTCGGTAATTGGTAACTTTTATGAAAAAGTCGGTTTATATTAAATTATTGGGTTTACCACTTTTTTCCCGATTTATGTTTCTTTATGAAATGATGTCCTGCTTCTTAACACTCAAGTGGAGATATATATTCCCATTCAACTTGACACACCCATGCCGGATTCTAAAAGATTTTCTTCTAGTGTTTACATTCTATACACTCGTGTCAGATTCTAGTAATCAACTAAAATCATAAATTCTTACCCAATTAGATTTCAATGGATTGTTTTCCTGAGCCTTTTCCTTTTTAAGGTTTTCTTTGTTTGTCTCTGACAAATTCTCTCCGAGTTTCTGTTCTGCAGAATTTTCAATGTTTTGAACTTTGGCTGAAATAAAAATAGCAGCACATGCATGACTAAACAAGGTTAATTCGTAGAATAAACAGTCCCCTACCTGGGGAATATCGCCAAGACGTACAAATTGATGAAAACAACCATCTACCTAAGATGTGTGTTTGAATCAAAAATGGTAATATATAACTCTAAAAATGGGGGTGGTATGTATGTGTTTGTATGTAACACTCTTTCTCCTTCAGATGTATACCTGTACCAAATATGGGGAACCTACATGTAGGTGAAGAAATAAGTTACATATGACCCAGACAAATAAAATCTACAAAGGGGAGTAACTCTAAACATAAGGGTAGTAGGAATGCAATTTTTCGTACGTCTTCTCAAGATGTAGTCTTGCCTGAAATACATGTATTGGGAAGCTTGTTCAATAGATGAGAAAGGTATGGTTCGGACAAAGCAAAAGGATGGATGAAAAGACGGACAGACACAACATAAAACTATAATTCCATATCCCCCACAACTGGTGTGGGACTAAACAGCCACAATACAAATGCCCAAAAGTTTATCCTACAACAAATGGACATCTGATCCACATGGAATCATTCCGGAGACTTAAAAATGTTGAAACATATCCAAGATATCAAGCACCAGCAGATAAAGTGGCTCAGTGGTACAGCACCAGATCTACAACATGAAGGTCCCTGGTTCGATCCCAAGTCATGCCAGATTTTTGGAGATGAAATTTCATCTCCAGTCCGCATAGTCAAGCAAGGACATGCACACACGCACATCTCTCTCCCTGTCTCATAGGAACGAGTGGCATGGGCTTTAAGTAGTCTAGTGACAATGCCACTGGTAAATCAATACCTATCTATACCAATCAGAGACAAGGTTACAACTATAAACTTCATTTTCAAGAAGTACATGTACGATTGAGTTCACTTTGAGCGTTCAAACAGTGAAAACTGACAAAGTGCAAAGCAGGGTCATCAATTTCGCAAACATGGGGATGTCTATCACATGCACAGGATAGGTGCAAGTTTGGTCAATGCTTTGGCAGCAGAAGTTTGTAAACATGACCTCAACTGATCTTGTTAAACTTAAAGGGACATTAGCAGTGCTTACTAAAAAAAAAAAAAGAAGTTTTTAAAATTTTTTTCTACTTCTGCAACTTCTACCAAATAAGAGCTATAAACAGACATAAAAAATCTTAAATTTCCTCTTTATTTTGTGAAAATAAGGTCAGGTAAAGTGTGGTATGCATATTTTTACATGTATATGTAGTAAGGTTGAATTAATCAATTGCAAGTGAATAATTGCCAAACTGAGTTTGTCAAGCAAATTTCACAAAATATATAGGGATTCACAAATTTTTATGCCTGTGTATATCTTTTTTTTTTTATTATTGTATATCAATCTAAGTTAAGTACATATGTAGTAAAAAAAGGAAAGAATTTAAAAAAAAAAAAAAAAACTTGATTTAATATCTTTCTGGTTAATTTTGCACTTAAAAGTTAAATTATATCAAATGCTTACCTTCTGAAGATTTAATTTCCATTTTTTCTGTTTTTCTACTCAATTTGTCGGAGACATCACTAACGCTGGAGTTGCTCGCTGGATGTTTGTCCCGTAAATACGTAGGTTGATCAATTTCAAAGTATGTGTCAATACGACCTCCTTCGGCTCCATGTCGATGACCTTCGTTCACCGGAGTTCTTTCGCTCTGCCTATACCTACTTCTGTACATGCTCTTCAGCTGAGAATAGCTCCCGAACTTTGTCCCAGAATTCCCAGCACTGTTCGTGCTTGCATCCTTCTTAAACTTAAGTCTTTTCTCCATATTTACAATAACCAATTCCAATATGGAGTTGCCTGTGGCACTTCTGCCCTCTGTATCTTTCTCCGAGTCTGAATGGATGGCACGACTTTGATCTATTTCATCCAATGGAGCCTTGTTTGATGTACTATATTTAGACTGTAATGTTAAAAAAAAAAAATGAAACTAATAAAGTCGTGCAGCACATCACATACAGTGAATTCTTGTTGAATCCAGGACAAGAAAGGGTTAAAGAGATTCTGCCCCACCTGTTTACATACATACATTGTACATGTACAATGCACAAAGCTAGGTGAAAGTGCAAGAATTATGGATATTTTCAAATTCATTGTCATTTGACTTCAATAATTCAATTGGGAAATTTCATCTGCAAATTTGGATAAAACATATTGTTTTTGCATTGGGGACGGAGCCTTATTTCAGTTCCGTATGATACTGTGGAAAATCCATAGTACTCGTTGGAATTCCTTCCATGGCAGACAATGTTAACAATGTTTTAACATTGGGAACGATCTAATTTCTGTGGAAACGCTGGGTAAAACCAGAGGATTTTCTAAGTCCCAAAATATAAAATTCTCTGATTTTACCCAGCGTTTCCAAAGAAATTATGAATGTCTTTTACAACCATCCCTACTCTGTTTGAATCATTTTAGCTCATTATTAGACAACTTATTTCAGCCATTGAAGCCTTCATTACTAATACTATTAATTTTGTTGCAATCTAAATATCGAAGATTTTCTGATCTCAGAAATGAGTCAAGTGGACAGTACATGTAGGAACATTTTTTTCTACAATACAACATGTACTCTCACTAATGTATTAAATAGTTAGAGAATAGTTGGGCTGAAAATAGTCAACCCTGTTTAACCCCTTCAATACAATGCTCAAAAGTTATCAATCAACCTGTGTTCAAAGTTCAATTCTTTGTAAAACGGTCACAAGTCATAAATTAAAGCCCGAGTCTATGACTTGGGGCCTTTCGTAAAACAGGCCCCTGACATGCCCGATTCTACTCACGAATTTTTAAATTTTTTTTATGTACCTGTGAAATTTCTTCTGCAAAGTCAGTATGACAGGCAAGTTCTGATCTCCTGACAGTTATTAACAAGAAAATAGAGGCAATTCGATTTTAAAAGTGAAACTGAAACTGAAAGTTAAACATGACCGTTAAGGCTTACTGAAAATGAAACGGATTGGATATTGAAAAACGATTAAGTGATGAGAAAAACCTACTTAAATGCAAAACATGAAAAGATTTTAAAAGCAGCATGATTCTATTTTGAAAAAAAAATGAAAATAAATTATGAATATTTTAAAGAACGAAACAAACCAGTCAATGACACAATAAAAATACTCCAGCTTTCTCGATTTTAAATCTTGAAGAGTCTTCTTACGGTACGTCGGTAGAAATACATATGTGTCGGTTTTGACTACAAACTATAGGTATGACTTCGTTAATCTAACTTGTTCTGATAAGACGGGCTCAGGTGTTTCTCATATATTGTAAGAGTTGTGAAACAGCCACAAAGATCCAAACCGCTTCGAACTCTTGCGTAAGCACATGCAACTGCAAGACACTTTAGACAGGTCGCCATGAGACGTAACGGGAGTTAAAAGTCCGAGAAGGGAGACCAAATATACTTACATGACGTGGAATATTTTGCAACTCATGAAGCAGACATCGTAACCGCAATGGCAGCGAACATCTGTGATTCATAATAAGCAAATCGGATTCCACGAGCGAGCACGTTGTCCATTCAACTCCATCCAATGTCAATTTGAGAGTTCGCTAAATAGCGTATGCCGAGGCCGACACAGCTTCCTTTCACCAGGCACGGATAAAAAACTCTTTCAAGACAATTAGTACTAACTAGATCTACCTGTTTGGTGATAATTATGAGAACAAATTAATTTGTTTAGTGCAAAAAAGCGATATGTAAAGCCTAACATGTCAAGCTTTTTATATCACTGGTACAAATATAGAAATACAACATTACAAATGTACTCGGAGAAATGGTCATAAAATGTACAGAATACTGAATAAAGGAAATAAATAAATAAACAAACAAATGAATAAATAAATAAACAAACAAATAAATAAATAAATAATAAATAAATAAATAAATAAATAAATAAATAAATAAATAAATAATGAATGAATGAATGAATGAATAATAAATAAATAAATAAATAAATAAATAAAAAATAAAATTTTATTGTAAGGTATAGATACATCCGTTTGGGAAACTAAGAAAATGCATATTAATTTGTTTAGTCTTGTTTTTTATTACTGTTTCACTAGATGTAATGTTGAGTTACCTGTTCGATAGCGATTGTTGAGTCGTCTGTACCAATTGTGACGAGATTTTGATCCTCACGGATCTCATTTGAATTTGACTGTGAACTCACTGCGGATGTGACCTGTCATTAGGGGATGCTTACTCCTCCATGGCACCTGATCGATACAGTCAGTGGCGGATTCAAGGGTGGGGGGCGTACACCCCTTTCGGAGGCCAAAAATAGATGTACGTATAGAGTAAAAATAAACTCCAAAGCCGAGAATTTGACCGGAAAATGTAACCTCTTCGTGAGAGTAAAATTTTAGCCACGTACGTCATTTCGATGTTTATTACAAAGATAATAAATGAATCTGTGGCACTAGTCATAAACACCAAAATAAAACCATCGACTCCTTTTAGTAATTTATGGATGTAAACTAACGAAAACATTAAAATTAGACCAGACCCCAAGGGTTAAACGTGCCATTTTTTATATAATGTAGGATTTTTACCCAATTCAGAGGGAAAAAATCTAACAAATGCAGAATTACTAAAGATATGTACATGTATATTTTTTATATGATGGTGACATTCATTTTTGCTAACTTACTTCTGTGTGGGCTACTAGGGCCCACGTACTGTAGTTCTTGAACAGGGAAGATTCCTCTATACCGGTACAAAATACCTTTTTGCAAAACGCAAATGGTTACATATGTATGAAGTCAAAATGTATTTGATTTCTATCACGCGTATAGCCCCGTGCCATTACTCGTCAGTGATGACGTCATAATAATTCTTACGTACCCCTTGGACGCGAGAGGAGTCATACATGTTCCCTATCGGTTGAACGCCAGAGGGGTCATATACATGTATGTCCCATTTAAATACTCATTTGTACAAGTAATCTCTGTTATTATCAAATGATAAAGTTTTGTTTATTATGTTCTAGGTGACCACATATCTTTCGTGTTCTGAGAAGAAATAAAGAACATATATAGCAAAAATAATAAGTAATCATGATTAAAATCCTAATAGCAACAAGTGTGCAACGTTCTTATTCCCGTATAAAATTGGCGTCACAGTTGAATGACGTAAAGGAAAACGTAATATGTGATCACTGCAGAAACATGTTACGCGTGTTGATTTAGAGACGCCACGTAAATGGTTTTGTTTGAATTTCGGTGATGCCAATATAAACATAAAAATATATGATACTGAATGTTTTAAAAATGTTTTTCATAATAAAAAAAATCAACACTTAACCCTTAAAACGCCGCCGTCAGAACCTAGGGAGTGCCAGGTTTGAAAATGTACGTTACAATAATGATAATAACATGACGTCATGATAGCACATACAATGCGTACAGGGTCTTTTCGCTTGCTTCATGTAATTAAATTTTATAATTAATTAATATTTAGTCACGAAAAGAGACAGGTATGTACATTTTACATATTCTACTTTCAATTTGTGGATTTTACAATTGTTTTCATATTTGATGAAATGAATTACACGAATGATTAATTATATTTTGATTGATCTAAACCATTCCACAATAAAATTACGGTGGTATATTAAGAATACACCAATTTTTGTATGACATGGTCGGAAAAAAATTCTCGAAAATACTTATTTAGCTCCTTTTCTCAAGATAACCGTTTTCACTAGATAAAAATCATATCGGTACTTTAGCTCGTTTTCTCAAGATAATTTTATACTAGATAATAATCATCTCGGTTAAACGATATATCTGTTCGTTTTTCCTGATATATTTTCTTCACCCGTTAAAAAATTATCTCGGGAAACCGAAAAATTATCTTTTGTTTTATAAGATGGGATCCGGTCTTCAGATTGCATAGAATTTTAACGAGGCAAATTTTCTAATCAAAATGAGACTGAAACGCAAAAAATAAAATAAATAAATAAATTATAATAATAATAAAAAAACACTACTTTAGCTGACGTAAACTTTTAAAATTGTATTTGACCAATCCGATTATTTCTAATTTGCATTTCATTATAAAGCTCCATGAAGTGTAGTTTACCCTAATTCAAATTTTGATATTTCTGCTAAACGTTTATCCTAGATAAAATAAGACATGGATAGGCGAGTTTTGGAAAAAAAAAATCTTAGTCAGGAGAACACACGTGTGTATTTTTATATCTATTGTGTCCACATATATAGAATAAAATTTGTCGTACATGTTAACCGCCACATAGTGTTGTCTATTTAGATGACTTTGTATTAGATAGGATGCCGAAATTTGTCCTCCCGGTATTCCGACAGTAAAAATCCTGAAGTCACTTATCATGAGACAGAAAATAATATAAAAATCTCAGATATCAAAGTAGACGGAATATAATATAAAAATCTCAGAATATAATATAAAAATCTCATATCAAAGTAGACGGAAAATAATATAAAAATCTCAGATATCAAAGTAGACGGAAAATATAATATATAAAATCTCAGATATCAAAGTAGACGAAAATAATATAAAATCTCAGATAAAATAGACGGAATATAATATAAAAAAATCTCAGATATCAAAGTAGGACGGAAAATAATATAAAAATCTCAGATATCAAAGTAGACGGATATATAGACGGAAAATAATATAAAAATCTCAGATATCAAAGTAGACGGAAAATAATATAAAAATCTCAGATATCAAAGTAGACGGAATATAATATAAAAATCTCAGATATCAAAGTAGACGGAAAGTAATATAAAAATCTCAGATATCAAAGTAGACGGAAAATAATATAAAAATCTCAGATATCAAAGTAGACGGAATATAATATAAAAATATCAAATCTCGGAAGATATCAAAGTCCCAGATACGGAAAATAATATATAAAAATCTCAGATATCAAAGTAGACGGGAATATAAAAATATCAGATATCAAAGTAGAAAATATAAAAATCTCAGATATCAAAGTAGACGGAAAGTAATATAAAAATCTCAGATATCAAAGTAGGCGGAAAGTAATATAAAAATCTCAGATATCAAAGTAGACGGAAAATAATATAAAAATCTCAGATATCAAAGTATATATAAATCTCAGGATGTCCAGGATACTGAGTGTTTGTCTCGGCCTTTATCGAATTGATTCCTAACATTTACCCCTTTCGGACATTTGTTCTTAATTATTCAAGAGTCGGGTAGTATTCATTATGGTTCTTGAGGTTTTGAGCCAAAAATGTACACATACCTCTCACCTTTGAATGTAATTTATGTATTGGGTTTTCTGTTTATCGATATAGTTGACTGGTAAAATTTCTAAATATAAATCTAGATATACCGTATTTATTAAAAATAAATAAATTGCACTGTTCTGATACGAGAGTGTGTTTATCTTCAATCTAATAAAAACCTGACCTCTCACCGCTCCCGTTTTCTGATATACGCGATATATCAGAAAACTGGAGTCAATAGAGATCGGTTTTTAATTAGATTAGTTTATCTTGAAAAAATAATGCTCGCTTGAGTAGAACAAATAAGAAAATAAATAATCTCTGTTTTGGAATATATTTTTCCTCCAGTCTTGACGCTTGAACGAAACAAAATTGTTTTGGTTGAATTATGCTTTTGTCAAACCACTGCACTCGTGTTTGGAAATGGTTTTAGAATGGGAATTAGTCTACGTTTTCCACCTCCCGACTACTGTAGGTATTTTCGTTAGTCATAGTTATCTCCCATGTCAGCAGGTATCGATTGTAATGTCATTTATTTGTGCGTAAAATGAGAAAAGATATCAATTGTGACGTCATATGTTTGTGTGAAAACGACGTTTTATTCTCACGTAAAGATATGACGTCACAATCAATATCTGCTGTCATGGGAGATAACTCTGACTAAGAATGATAGTACATCCATAGTTTTGTTCATGTCTTTCACTTTGAAAGCTGCTGAAAATGTCATTTGTAACACACATTATCACGTGTTTCTTTATTAGTTGATGATAAATAAAACGCGATCTAATTCTTCTGTGTCGACATTTGACTGACTGCCGACAGTGCTCGAGCTTGTATCAGTGATAGGTTTAACTAAAATAAGTTTTAACTACGGATATCTTGAAATGTGATACCAGCTGGTTCCATGAAAGTAATTTTAATATAACAATAAAATGACGTCATAATACGTCATGTTTAGTGACGTTATGTATTCTGTCTTTTCGTTAGTCAGAGTTATCTCACATGTCAGCAGGTATCGATTGTGACGTCATGTCTTTACGTGAGAAAACAATGTCATTTTCACACAAACATATGACGTCACAATTGATAAGTTTTCTCATTTTACGCACAAACAATTGATATAACAATCGATACCTGCTACAACGGGTGGTAGCTCTGGATCACGAAAATACCTAATTACGTTTTAACAAAATCATGTCGGTCAAAATAGTATGTTTTTTTCATAATCATTGATTTATCAAATTATAAGTAAATATTTTGATCATTATCAAAAGAATGAAAATATTTTACTTGTATAAAATTATAATTTTGAGAGCATATTTCCCTTGAAAAAGTCCTGGCGTACGGATGAGAAAATTGTTCGCCAGTCCTGGCGTCCAAAGGGTTAAACGTAAAGGTAACTCCACTCCCCACAGTGGGTAAGCTGTTTCAGAGTTTGATAAGATACAGTGACGTGCCAAAAGTTATGCCCCTTTTTGTTTTTCACTATATCTCATATAAAACCAATATATACTTTTAAAAGTTATTACAAAGATATGAGATTTGTCAAATGTGTTTTAAAAATGCTTATCCATGAATATTTAGAACAATTGTGAACTTATATGAAATAAAAAGAGAAAAAAAGTTGCATCAATTTTGGCACGTCACTGTACATCAGGGTGTCAATTACTGACTTTGACACATTATCCATTTAACCGCATCCGTATAATATACAATGTTCATTTGTGACAACCGTTACCACAGTATAACCCTGTCTGTTTATACGATTGTTACACCTCTGTTACTGCAGTTATATATGGTTGTAGCACCCCTGTTACCGCATTATACTGTATCTAAACTTACCGTTGTAGCACCTACTGTTACCGCTGTACACTATAAGTATAACTGTATATACGGTTGTACAACGTCCGTTACTGCAATATACTGTATCTGTGTATACGATTGTAGCACCTCTTTTACCGCAGTACAATATAAATGTATATACGGTTGTAGCACATCTGTTACTGCAGTATACTATATCTGTATAATTATACGGTGGTGTAACCCACTAAGAATCAATAAACAGCTCGTGATCGTATAGATTTTATTGAACAGCAAGTGTGACATCAATAACACATACAGGCGACAGTAGCTTGTGTCAAAATGGCGGTCTCTCTCTCCCCGAGGCCCTAAAACCCTGGTGCTTATATACGAATGTCAATTCAGAACAACGTAGAACACCAGTATTCTAGAAGCTTTTCCCGCTTTGTAACCGAAAAAGAACCAGAGAAATACGGGCGCTGTACCCATCAAAATCTGTCAAAGTTTCACCTTGTGTAACCTTTTGACACCATCTTAAACAGTGCAGTTTTAGTACGTTATATTATTTAACATTACAATCGATAATGCCGAAAATTTGTTTACCAAGGATGACAATGACAGATAATGACCTATGTAACCTTGTTGCTGAAACAATATCCAAAATCAATTTCTACATTCATATTTAAACCCTTATTATTAAATTTGTATAATATATTTTGTTAACTTGTTTGCCCGAAACATAAATTTCATTATGTAATCTAATCCCCTGCCCACATTTCTCATATACAATGTATGTAGTGCATGTTATATTTTATATCAGGGCACACCAATGTTATTATCTGTTTATATTTATTTACAAGTTAATATTTAAATAAAAGAATTTTCCTCCCGAACCTCATAGTGTTACATTCGTCCCTATCTACCCGAAATTTTTACTTATGGTAAAAATTTCGTTCTTTTCTACTTCTACAAATACGTTTTAAAAAAAAATTACTGAATTTTGAATTTTCCCATTGGTGTGACCTGGATGTATTCAAACATTTAATTTATACCATCATATACATGAAACATTTTTTGTACATTTCATCATGTAGGCCTATCATCAAATCATAATCAATTCATTATATAGAGTTACATAATGTTTTCATCCATTGTAAGTCTCATATCAATGTCTACATTAGTTTGTTTTCTGAATATCTATAATTCACACACGTTTAAAACAGTTCAGAATATGGATTAATATCAAATGACAATATTCAGTTCAATTTGTGATTTGGATTTTAATCTGTGTAAATTCATTTTCATCTAAGTATTATTTGAATTATAGTACAAATGAATTCATGTTCATTTAACACAAATGATACTTTATCATAAATCCTCTCCTGGATTATATAAATTTGAAACAATAATATATTTCATGCTACACATGTATGTATAATTTCATGCACAGTGTTTATATAATTAGTCCGTAAAATACAGTTTATCACTTCACTAACATATACTCAAATCAATTATAGTTTATAACACGCATGTCTATTTTGAATAAACCAAATTATATC
Source organism: Atrina japonica (assembly GCA_030159075.1). Taxonomy (NCBI): domain Eukaryota; kingdom Metazoa; phylum Mollusca; class Bivalvia; order Pterioida; family Pinnidae; genus Atrina; species Atrina japonica. Next base: position 46,990 of record BROG01000711.1, on the reverse strand, counting down.
GGTAATAACACAAATATGTCTTCTTTTATGGAAAGTCCTCCCCAAGGAAAATCCTCCTTGAATAATATTCTTCATGACTCATCCTGGAATAATGTTTGTTATAATAACTCTTTTGTTTTAAAATTAACTCACATAACACTGTGATATTTTCAAATTGATTGTTATAAATTTCTTCCGAGTCGATTAAAAGTTCACGGCCGATTTTTTTTTCCGTTAACTACTTGAATATTTGAAGCTTTTTCCGACAGAGTTTATGATCGGGTTTCTTGCTCGAAACCAACCGTGGTCACCGATTTCAACATCTGTTAACGATCTTCCGTCAGGTAGCTCATCTACATTTTGTTCCTTTGGCGTAACATCGCCTGTCTTCTGTACTTTTTCTTCTTGAATTTTACCAAATATCGCCATTTCTATGTCATTTAGTTCATCATTTTTATCTTTTTTTTCAGCTACTGGTTTAATGTTATATTTTTCTTCCATGTACATACATGTATTAGTTAATCACTTGTCTTTGTATGCACCTGATTTCTTTTGTTTAACAATTATGTCAATAAGTTCACTTAGTGGTACTTCTATCGTGCCTGGTGTTTGTTGATGTATGTGATGGTGTATAAAACTCAAAATGTCATTGACTCGATTGTCTCTTGATATACAGCTTGTTTGTGCTTGACTGCTTGGTATACTGTGCAACTGGCTTTGTGGAAGACTCAACTCTTCGTTTCCTCTATCATTTGACCACTTATCTTAAGTTATTTTTCTTTTTAACAAAATATCTGAAGCACCTATACCTATACTTAATTTTAATTTTGTTTACTAAACATAAATAGTATAACTGTCAAAATCATTGTTGTTGAAATAAAAAATATAGACAATAACCAAAAACATTTTGGTATCTATTATATTTTACTAAAGTATTATTTGTATATAAGAATGTTTTATTTTGTTTGGATAATTTGCCTTTTATTATATCTAGTTACCACTTTAAATTTTGCATTGTTTTACACATGTTATCAAACATTGTGAAATTATTCTTACACATGTTATCAAAAGCTGAATTTAAAGTTATCAAGATTCCTTTTACATTAGGGTCTATCTCATCTACTAACTTTTTTATAACTTTAAACTCATTTATTTCTTTGTTTTCTGTATCATTATCATATTGTGTTTGTGTTTCCCTATCTTCTATTTTTGTATTTCTGTACATTATTTGTAATTCTGACAATGGAATGTCATCTTCACTATCTGAATCATCTCGAATACGTCGAGACCTTTTTACAATATGTTCACCTTTAACCTAATCAACATCTTCATCTGAATATTCTGAATCTGGGGGTACTACATAGGTTGATTTTCTTAATGGTTTGTTTAGTTTGTCATAGGGTATATCCCAATTATCTAGATTAGCTAACCTAAGATGTCTAACGTGTGTTTTTGTTGTAGTTCCTGTCAACTGGTTTTTAACTATAAAACTTAAAGGTCCTTTCTCTCCTATTATCCTGTAATAAGGTGTCCATTTATTATCTAGTTTACTAGTTTCCTCTGATTTTTAATATACACTTGGTCACCTACTTTAAATTGAACTTCCTCTACCCCTATCTGCATATTTCTTTTGTCTTTTCTTAGATTCCTCTAAATTTTTATGTACCAGCGTAAAAGCTTTATGTTGCTGTTGTAATGTTATTTTATATTGATCTTCCCATTATATTTTCTTCTGGGTTTAAGAATTGTATCTAATGGTAATACTACATCCCTGTTATATAACAAGTAAAAGGGTGAAAATCATTTGAATGAAATCTAATTGCTGCTAATGTTTGATTTAAATATAAGTCCCAAGTTTGGACATCATCAGATATTTGCAATTACTTTGAGGACTATAGTAAGATGTTGTGATATGGTCTATATTTAACTCTTTGAGCGTTTCTTGTACTGCTTTATTCACATTTTCTGATCCGTTATCTGTTAGTATCTGAAGAGGGCAGCCATATCTTGGAAATATTTCTTCTAATATAAGATGGAATATATTATCAGCTGATTTATCAGGTACACTAAAAGCTTCTGGCCATCCAGAATATAGGTCTATAAATGATATGATGTATTTTTTACCTGATAAGGTGACTGGGTATGGTCCTGATAGATCTAAACCAATTTTAGCGAAAGGATAGGGTGGAATATCCGTTTTCTTAAGAGGTGGATGTGTTTTTCTTTGACTTCTAGTTTAACACGTTACACATTGTTCTACATATTTGTGCAACTTTTGATACATTTTTGGGAAATAATATTTAGGTCTAATAATGTCATAATATTTTATCTACTGCCATATGTCCAGCAAAATCATGGTGTTGCTTAATGAAATGTTTTCTAGATTTTCAGGTATATGCAGTCTAAGCTTTGGATCTTCTGAATCTTGTTGTGATAGAAAGTATAACAAACCGTCTATCACCATTAAACTGTTTTGTTCTCTCTTAGTGGCCCCTCCATTTTCCAACTTAACTTTAAGCTTTGCTATTTTCTCATCATTTTCTTGTTCTACCTTTATGTCTATATCCCATGGTAGATCTATAAAGGGTTTAACTAAGTCATCTATCTTAGAGTTAGCGTATTTCTTAGGTATGAACTTATTTGAATTTAGTGCTCCTATTTCGAAGAATCTATCATCTATTTCTATCTCTGTATCTGACTCTGACTCAGAATTATCAATTGTTTCTTGACTGTCTGGTATTTTTGACAACAAGTCATCACAACAATTAAATCTACCTTCTATATACTCAATCTTACAGTTGTAACCTGCAATACTGAGAGCACATTGCTGTATTTTCTTATTTTGCATTGGTGAATCTAATAGATACTTCAAAGGACGGTGATCCGTGCGTATCAAGAATTGGGCATCATGTAAATAAAAGTCCAGTTTTTTAAGGGCAAAGGCTATTCCAAAACACTCCTTCTCTATTGTGGACCATTTTGTTTGAGATTTACTTAATTTATGAGACAAATAATAGATAGGTTTTTCTTCTCCAGTATCTGTAATTTGTGTAAGACAAGCGCCAACACAAGTTGCATCTGTGTATAGCACATAAGGCTTGTTTGTATCAGGGTAAGCTAACAAAGGTACCACTGTTAAACTATCTTTGAGAAAATCAAAGGCTACTTGACATTCTTTTGACCATTTGAATCTAACATATTTCTTAGTTAACTCAATTAAAGGCTCGGCTATCTTTGAAAAACTTGGTATGAACCTCCTGTAATAACTACACATGCCAATAAATCCCTTAACTTCTCTTACATTTTTAGGTACAGGTAATGTTCTTATAGCTTTCACTTTCATTTCATTAGGTTTTACTCCCTGGTCACTAACAAGAAAACCTAAGTATTCTATTTCTGTTTTAAAGAAGCTACATTTCTTTAACTTCATTTTTAAGCCATGCTGCCTGATCTTATCAAACACTATTTGAATATGTCTAAGATGTTCTTCTGAGTCTTTTGAAAATATTAAGATGTCATCCAAGTAAGCAGTGGCAAAGTCCTCACATCCTTGTAATACTATATTCATAAGTTCTTGGAAGACAGCAGGAGCATTACTTAACCCAAAAGGCATCACATTAAATTGAAAAAACCCTTTGTGACAAGTAAACGCTGTTTTCTCTTTACTATCTTCATCCATTTGTACTTGCCAATACCCACTGTTAAGATATAAAAAATCTCAGATACCAAAGTATAAATCAATAGAATGTCCAGGACATAGATACAAATCCGGTAAAAATGGACAAACACGGACCTCTGGAAACCAAGAGGTGGGATCAGGTGCCATGGAGGAGTAAGCATCCCCTGTCGACCGGTCACACCCGCCGTGAGTCCACAGTCAAGTCCAATGAAACAAGTGAGGAGCGTATCCTCGTCACAATGGGTACAGACGTCTCAACAACCGCCAACGAAAAGGCAACTCAACATTTCACTTAGTGAAACAGAGTAGTCGCAAACAAGACTATTATACCGACCGTAAAATTTGCGGAACGTTGACATTAAACGCGGTTTTCGATATCCATGTGTCAATAATTTGTCAGTGAGTAGTTTACCTCTGTATATGAAATTTTCATATGTTGTGCACGCCCTGGCATATCGGATCATTTGTGAAATATAAACTCCATATGCGGGTGACTGACGGATATTACTACTTAAATGTGGAAAATTTACGATGGGAAAGCCGAAATCGTCGCGTTTATCGTATAGCTTAGTTGCTAATTTCCCGTCTGTGTTTATATTAAGTAAAATGTCTAAGTATGAAGCGTGTGTGCTTGAATCTGTTGTATCTTTAATTTCTAGTTCGCTGGGATATATCACATTGACATATGTATGAACATTGTCATTATTAATTGACAAAACGTCGTCGATATATCTAAATGTCAAATTAAAGGACATCTATATTATTAAGTAAGTTACTTTGAATTAATTTTGTAATTAAACAATACTGCCTGTTGAATCTAAACTACTAAAATATTTAATTAAACTGTACCCAAATTAACAAGTTTTTATTTTTCTCGTTAAACAAGGATTTCACTATATCTAAATTCACAAAGTTTTAACAAAATTGCCTAAACTAGTTTTAAATGTTTGCTTTAATTCTAAATGAGTTTTTGGTGCATTAAAACAATCAAAATATGTTTTAAAATATAAAATATATGATGTTTGACTAAAAAGTAGATAATTAAAGTTTAAGAGTTTGTTAAAAAGAAAAGTTCACAAATTGTGGTCAAAAGAAATAGAGTACTGAGAAAAGTAAAAGTGTCTTACCTTAATACCCAGGTCTTCGGCGCCAAATCGATTCTTGTAACCCACTAAGAATCAATAAACAGCTCGTGATCGTATATATTTTATTGAACATCAAGTGTGACATCAATAACACATACAGGCGACAGTAGCTTGTGTCAAAATGGCGTTCTCTCTCTCTCCCCGAGGCCCTAAAACCCTGGTGCTTATATACGAATGTCAATTCAGAACAACGTAGAACACCAGTATTCTAGAAGCTTCTCCCGCTTTGTAAGCGAAAAAGTACCAGAGAAATACGGGTGACGTACCAATCAAAATCTGTCAAAGTTTCACCTTGTGTAACCTTTTGACACCATCTTAAACAGTGCAGTTTTAGTACGTTATACTATTTAACATTACAATAAAAAATGCCGAAATTTGTTTACCAAGGATGACAGTGACAGATAATGACCTATGTAACCTTGTTGCTGAAACAATATCCAAAATCAATGTCTACATTCATATTTAAACCCTTATTATTAAATTTGATTAAAATGTTTTGTTAACTTGTTTGTCCGAAACATAATTTTCATTATGTAATTTAATCCCCTGCCCGCATTTCTCACATACAATGTATGTAGTGCATGTTATATTTTATATCAGGGCACACCAATGTTATCTGTTTATATTTATTTACAAGTTAATATTTAAATAAAAGTATTTTCCTCCCGAACCTCACAGTGTTACAGTTGTAGCACCCCTGTTACTGCAGTATAGTGGATCTGTATGTACGGTATTAGCACCCCCTTTTACCGCAGTATACTGTATCTGTATTTACGGCTGTAGCACCCCTGTTACCGCAGTGCACTGTATCTAGTACTCTCTGTTATCGCAGTATACTGTATCTGTATATAAGGTTGTAACACCCCTGTTACCACAGTATACTGTATCTGTATATAAGGTTGTAACACCCCTGTTACCGCAGTATACTGTATCTGTATATAAGGTTGTAACACCCCTGTTACCACAGTATACTCTATCTTTATAGACGATTGTAGCACCCCTGTTACCGCAGTATACTTTTTCTGTATATAAGGTTGTAACACCCCTGTTACCACAGTATACTCTATCTTTATAGACGATTGTAGCACCCCTGTTACCGCAGTATACTGTATCTGTATATAAGGTTGTAACACCCCTGTTACCGTAGTATACTGTATCTGTATATAAGGTTGTAACACCCCTGTTACCGTAGTATACTGTATCTGTATATAAGGTTGTAACACCCCTGTTACCGCAGTATACTGTATCTGTATATAAGGTTGTAACACCCCTGTTACCACAGTATACTCTATCTTTATAGACGATTGTAGCACCCCTGTTACCGCAGTATACTGTATCTGTATATAAGGTTGTAACACCCCTGTTACCGCAGTATACTGTATCTGTATATAAGGTTGTAACACCCCTGTTACCACAGTATACTCTATCTTTATAGACGATTGTAGCACCCCTGTTACCGCAGTGTACTGTATCTGTATATAAGGTTGTAACACCCCCTGTTACCACAGTATACTGTATCTGTATATAAGGTTGTAGCACCCCTGTTACCACAGTATACTCTATCTTTATAGACGATTGTAACACCCCTGTTACCGCAATATACTTTATCTGTATATACGATAGTAGAACCTCTGTTACTGCAGTATACTCTATCTTTATAGACGATTGTAACACCCCTGTTACCGCAATATACTTTATCTGTATATACGATAGTAGAACCTCTGTTACTGCAGTATACTCTATCTTTATAGACGATTGTAACACCCCTGTTACCGCAATATACTTTATCTGTATATACGATAGTAGAACCTCTGTTACTGCAGTATACTATATCTGTATATAAGGTTGTAACACCCCTGTTACCGCAGTATATTGTATCTGTATATACGATAGTAGAACCCCTGTTACTGCAGTATACTCTATCTTTATAGACGATTGTAACACCCCTGTTACCGCAGTATATTGTATCTGTATATAAGGTTGTAACACCTCTGTTACTGCAGTATACTATATCTGTATATACGATAGTAGAACCTCTGTTACTGCAGTATACTGTATCTGTATATACGGTTGTTGCATCCCTGTTGACACAGTATCCTGTCTGTATGTGCAGTTGTTTCCCCTTGTTACTAATGTATTATGTATCTGTATACATACTTGTAACCCCGCGACATCTAGTGTCAATTTGTATCCGGGACATCCTGCAGATTTATACTTTGGTGTCCGAGATTTTCATACTGGTAATCCTATGAATATTGATATTGGTATTTCGTCACCAGTTTTGTAAATCTTATTGAAGAGCTCATTAAATTTTATGGTGTTTAAGCATACATCGTCAAGTTCCTTTAACATTTCTGTGCTAATCTCGTCTGGTTCAGTAGGCCTATAGGTCTACCAAGGTATACTGGCACATGTTTACAAACACAATGAGCCTAAACTGAATCTTTACAAGGGTGACAGACTTGTTTTTTGGCAGCAAAAATATCACGGCTAATGTAAAGGTTAGATCATATCCACCGTGCATTACGTTACGTAAAGGTTAGATCATATCTACCAAGTATTGCGTTATTTCGTAAACAAGACGGATTCGAGTTTGGTATGTAACGTAATGCACGTTGGGTATGATCTAACCTGCTTAGCTCATTTGACCAATAACCATCATTCAAGTAAACATGTACACTTTAAAATATTAAATGGCGCGGCTCGAAATGTGATTGGATAAAGACTATGGCACATGAGCTAAATGGTTTTGTATTTCGACCTGGATCATCATTCTTACCATTTTGCTAAAATGTCTTTCTCCTCCATTAATATTTCACCTATATTAGATTCCCGACAGTCTGAATTCTAGTTATCACCTTGATATCCTGGTGATATTTTCCTAGATCGTAGATATTTTCAATTGAGGCAAATTCTTCATTGCGTTTTTTCTTCACTTGTTTGTTTAATATTTTTATAGTTACACTCATGTCATTGGTTGGGTGGTTAGAGTATCGCTTTTTGAAGAATGAAGTCTCTCATTTCTTGTCAGCGCAGGTTCGACCCCCAGCTGAAACCTAAGCTGATTCTTGTGAGAAAGTTTGTCAGCTAACTTGCGGAAAGCCGGTGGTCTCTTCCCGGGTACATTGTAACCGGGTTCTCTCCTCCATCAATAAAAATGGCTGCACGCTACCATTTAACTAAAAATTGTTGAGTGTGGCGTAAACCAATATTCAAAATTCAAAACTTTAATTTCAATGGGTTTCTTCTGTCGTGTTCTCAGATTTCCAACGTCGCCAATCTTTCGTCTCTTTTGTCTTTCATTATAGGGATTACCTCACTGACTTTATTCATTAATCTTTGATTCTGTTTTAAAAATCTTCTATGGTTATAGTTTTACTTTTGTTTTCATTTATATGTGTGTGTTCATTTCTATTTTAAATCTTTGTTGAAATGCGACTTTGATGTCATTTTCATTGCATGCATTCAAGTCAAACTTTGTGTTTCTTTCAGCTTTTCTCTTTTGGGAAGCCCGCCTCCTAGATAGTATTCTGAACCATGACCATATACAGTGGCTCCCTTTCGCCAATCAGATCTAAAACTAGCCGGCGACCTTTTTACCGAGCTTGACCTTTTCAACGAACTCGAGAATTTTCCATGGAATCATTGCGACGGGTGTATCATCCTTCCGGACTCCTTGCCCCATGCTGTTTGGGATTCGCAATTGTTCTTCACCATTATTATATCAGATTTGTCTTTTTCTAAATGACCTGGAGTTTCGAATATCCATTAGTACCTCTCCATTTTTGCTGTGCAGTCTTGCCTGAATTTTATTACAATCGTTCTCCATTTTTACTGTTCAGTCTTGCCTGAATTTCGTGAAATTTGTCTCCATTTTTGCTACGCAGTCTTGCCTGAATTTCGTTAAAATCAGTCTCCATTTTTACTGTCCAGTCTTGCCTGAATTTCACTACGATTTGTTTCCATTTTTGCTGTGCAGTCTACCTTGAATTTCGTGAAATTTGTCTCCATTTTTGCTATGCAGTCTTGCCTGAATTTCGTTAAAATCAGTCTCCATTTTTACTGTCCAGTCTTGCCTGAATTTCACTACGATTTGTTTCCAATTTTTGCTGTGCACATTTGGATATTGTATCCTGTACCCCCCATTGAGATTAATACTTTGATATCTGTGAGTTTTAATATTTAACTCATAAATATGTAATTAAGTATATAACTTAAATAAGATAGATTTAAAGTGACATTAGCTGTGTTTACCACTTTTTTTCAACTTTTACTACTTGTACTTGATGTACAATGACAAACATGCTATACACAGGCGTAAAAAAATCTTCTATTTCTATATATTTTGTGAAAATAATGTCAGATCCTGTGTGGTATTCATATACAAATAGTAAGGTTGAGTTAATCAATTGCAGTTGAAAAAGTGCCAAACCTTCACATCATATATAGGAATTTAAGAATGTTTATGTCTATGTATATCTCTTATTTGTTATTGTATAAATATCAAATTAAGTAGTAAAAAGTTAAAAAAAAAACCCAAAAAACAAAAACACACAGAGCTAATGCCCTTTAAATATTTCAATGTCTGACATTTCTACAAGGTTTTTTTTATCTTGCATTTATTATTCAACATTTATTTTGACTCCTGAAATTAGAATTTAAAAACATATTTTTCTAATTACAGAAATGTTTTGTTTTTGAAACTGATATAGGCCATCATTATTGTTTTAAGGTAATGATCTTCAAGATAACATTTTCGTCGACTATGCACTTGATCTTATAAATAAACGCAGTTTTGACTTTTGCTCGAAGGCTGTTAATCGTAATCAACAAGCTAAGTAATGTTTTCTTAGGACCCATATGCAATCTAATTAAAACACCAACGATTTCGGTTTAATTTACTCAAGTATCACAGACTTTGTAATTAACTCACCTGGGGACAGGTATCCGTTACACAGGTGGAAGGATACTGTCAACAGAAACTCGCGTTTTTCTTTTTTGTATAATCAATATATACAATACGTGCCTGATGTATACTATCACAGTGTCAGGTAACTTAACTTATCACATTTTATATACACAGTCAATACTATAAGCAGAAATTTTAGCGAGGGATTCAATTTTGGCAGTAGTAGAGAGGTTATTGAGATCGCTAAAATTGAATATCACTTACAATTCTCTCCTCATCGTAGGTAAGAATTATCTTATATGAATATTTTTCTTTGTTTGTTTATTGTAGTTTAACATTCCACTCAGGAATCTTTCACTCATATGGAGAGGTCAGCAAACGCCGGTGAAGGGCTTCAAATTTTGGCCTGTGCTTGGCACTTACGGCCATTGAGCAGTGAGGTTTCTTTAACGTGCCGACACCTATTGTGACACGGGACCTCGATTTTTACTGTCTCATCCAAAGGACAAGAAACCAACCTGCCGCCGGCTGGACTCGAACTCACGACCTCACGACCAAGAGTCGAGCGCGCTACCGACTGGTTAGGCTGGCTCTCTTATATTAATAATAAAATCGCTAAAACTACTTCTCGCTAAAATTATACGCCATATTTTTAAGGACAAAACGCTAAATCACGTCTCGCTAAATTTCCCACTTATACGGGTATCGTAAAAAAAAACAACGGCACCACGAACAAATTTATATCGTCTTTTTGTTACTTTATCACAACACTCTTCACCTTTTTTAGTTAAATTGTGAAAGCTTCAGGCATGCGCAGATGCAACAAACAAATAAAAAGATAATAAAAAAAAATACGGACAGCTACTACTATTTATTTAAAGATATAGATTGTTTGAGGGAGAGGTAGGTTTGGTATATTGAGACACAAGAGCACTACATGTATATTAAAAGCATCTGCAATGTAAGCCACGTTTTATGTATTTTTTTTATCTTGCTCCACGGTGACTTGTTAAACATAACTATACGTATCTTAATTAACGACAACTACATACTTATGTGGGAGATTAAAACATACACCTGTCAAGCTTATTTTGACTAGTGTTTTCCCAAGAAATTATTTTTCAGATGAGGGAAGCGATTGTTGATTAATTAAAATCACAACTATTCTCATCAATGTAAGTTTTACTTTTCGGACAAACGTGAATCCAATATCATTTGACACAGAAAATGATGGTACAGCAGTATAATGTCTTATGAAGTAAGTGAGGAATATATTCACGTCTTAATTGGTACAGAATACTCAAGAACAGTTATCTAACAGGTAACTCAACATTTCATATAGCGAAACAGAGTAATCGTAAACAAGACTATTATACCGACCATAAAATTTGCGGAACGTTGACATCAAACGCGATATTTGACATGCCTGTGACAATCAGCAGACACACACGACCACTATTACTATTTACAATTGAGCCGACCTGGCTCAGTCGGTAGCGCGCTCAACTCTTGATCGTGAGATCGTGAGTTCGAGTCCAGCCGGAGGCAGGTAGGTTTCCTGTCCTTCAGATGAGACAGTATAAACCGAGGTCCCGTGTCACAGTAGATGTCGGCACGTTAAAGAAACTTCACTGCTCAATGCCCGTAAGTGCCGAGCATAGGCCAAAATTTGAAGCCTTTCACCGGCATTTGGTGACGTCTCCATATGAGTGAAAGATTCTTGTGTGGGACGTTAAACAACAATAAACAAACAAACTATTTACAAGTATAATAAATTATGCCTTTAAATCCGTTTTACTGACGTATGATTTGCTGCATGACACACACACATAAACACACACACACACACTATATATATATATATATATATATATATATATATATATATAGATATATATATATATATATATATATATATATATATATATATATATATATATATATATATATATATATATATACGTAAAAACAGTAAAACACTCACAATCCACAAATTTATCAAGTGAAAGACAATATATTTATCAGTTACATAGTATTAAGTCTGCACAATACAAAGCTTAAGTGCAAAAAAGTGCACTGAAGCTTTGTATTGTGCAGACTTAATACTGGTGAAGCTTCAAAACTTTACCAATACTGTACAGTTGCTTATTCCAGAAGCGGTGTAAATCGGATGTGGATACTTAAAAATTCTAAACAACTTATAGAAAATTTGAAGGCAGACAATTTCTCAGATTAACAGTATCCAAACATACGACTTCTCTACTATTTACACAACAATTCCACATAAGAAATTAAAAGAGAAACATTTTAGACAACTGATTTTTACTAAATGTGGTACCCAAAAAATTAAATATCTAGTGATTGGTTATCATGATTCTTGTTTTGTCTAGCACCACTCTGATTCTACACATAAATACACTGAGGTTGATATAAAAAAGATGCTGGAATTTCTAAAAGACAATTATATCTGTAATGTTCGGAGACGTGATCTTTCAACAAACTGTCGGCATTCCTATGGGAACCAATTGTGCCCCTTTATTGGCTGACCTGTTCCTTTATTCATGCGAAGCAGACTTCATTCAGAAACTGCTGAATCAAAAGAAGAAAAAGCTAAGGGTGTCATTAAGATATATTGACTACGTTTTTTCAATTAATAATGATAATTTTCATACATATGTCAATGCTATATATATCCTAGCGAACTAGAAATTATAAATACAACAGAATCAATCAGACGGTTTGTTTGTTTGTTTATTGTTGTTTAACGTCCCACTCAAGAATCTTTCACTCATATGGAGACGTCACCAATGCCGGTGAAGGGCTTCAAATTTTGGCCTATGCTCGACACTTATGGCCATTGAGCAGTGAGGGTTCTTTAACGTGCCGACACTCACTGTGACACGGGACCTCGGTTTTTACTGTCTCAGTCCGAAGGACAGGAGCGTATCCGAGTTCACAGACGGGAAGTTAACAACTAAGCTATACGACAAAAGCAACGATTTCGGCTTTCCAATCGTAGATTTTCCATATTTAAGTAGTAATATCCCATAGTCACCCGCATATGGAGTTTATATTTCACAAATGATCCGATATACCAGGTTGTGTTCAACATATGAACATTTCATATACAGAAGTAAACTACTCACTGACAAATTATTGACACAGGGATATCGAAAATCGCGTTTGATGTCAACGTTCCACAAATTTAATGGTCGGTATAATAGTCTTGTTTGCGATTACTCTGTTTCACTGGGTGAAATGTTGAGTTACATGTTCGATGGCGGTTGTTGAGACGTTTGTACCAATTGTGACATGGATTCGCTCCTCATGTATTTCATTTTGATTTGACTGTGGACTCACGGCGGGTGTGACTTTTCGACAGGGGATGTTTACTCGTCCATGGTACCTGATCCCACCTCTTGGTTTCCATTGGTCAGTGTATGTGCATTTTTTACCACATTTATACCTATATCCTGGACATCCTATATATTTATACTTTGGTACTGTATGTGTATTTAAATTAACGGTCTCATATTTTAGCGCTCTGAGGGGGGTGTAGATTTATTAGCGGAATCTTGAATTCGCGCGAATAATTTTATTAGCTTCGTCGTGTATGCAGAATGGCAGGATGGAGACATTTTAGCGCTGCACTTAAAGTAGCGCAATTACTTGGGCGTGAAAGGAATACCGCTAAAATAAGTACACGCACAGTATCTGAGATTTTTATATGTTACCCTCCGGAATGAATTATTAGCGATATTCAAGTTTAGCGATCTCAATACTATGCCAAAATTGAATCCTCGCTAAAATTATTCACTATTCACTAACTAACTTTGCTGTTTTGTAACATTCCCTTAAAACAAATAAAATAAACAAATAAAACTCACTATGCCCTCGCCAAACGCCAGTCACGTAATCCAGAAACCATGGTTACGCACTATGTTTGCTATGACAAAACACTGTCTTTCCGTTTGTAAAAGCCATAGAAGTAACATAAGATACCACGCCCACTAACTACTGAATATTTATAAATTGTTAAATAAATGTAACCATTTCACGGAGACTCTACACAAAGCAGTCTGAAGCGGTTAATCGTGAAGCACAGGTAAGAAAGAATTATTAATGCTTTAATGAAATACTGGTAACTATTTTCCATGCCGTTTTCGGTAATTAAAGAAAATATAGTACATATGCAGTGACGGCTTTGAAAAGTGACAGATATTCTTTTTATAACAATTAATTATTTTTTTCTCTTCATTGGCGAATTATCATATATGAAAAGATTTCATAGCTGTATCGCTGTTTCTAAAAAATATGTATATAAAAGTGTATTTATTCGTCGTGTGAGTAATTTTTCCCCGCGTTATTTATTGTTGATTTATGAGGGACAGTAAAACATAATTAAGTACCAGTTTCAGACATTTTATACATATCAAAATCACAGTTGCTTTCCGAAAACTTTTTTTCACGTAATTCTCCATGATTAAATAACATCGTTGGTCGAAATGTCAATATCAAGCACGATGTTTCTATGTCAATTTCTCATAATCACGGTGTCGTCCAGTTCGGCAATTGTTCGGTTGTAAATGAATTATATTCGATATTGGTATTTGTATATCAAAGCCTGGCCTTATTTTCACAAAATATATAGGAATATTAGAATTTGTATCCTGTGTATATATCTTAATTGTTATTGTACATAGATCTAAGTAGCGAAAAACGGAATGATTATTTATGGAAAATACAACTAATGCTCTTTAATGAAATTCAACTGATATGAATTTTGTCAATGGGATCCGTATATATATCCGTATATATAAGCGGAAAAAAGAATTTGTGTATACTTAAAAGTTAAATAAAAACATAAAAAGTATTCTGTAATCGCTCTCTATTCTTAAAGGCATAGTTTAATATACTAAACGCGTGTTTGAGTAGTAAATTTGTTAAATATCGCGTTCGAGTTCATATTAACACTGTAAATGCTTTATGGATACGATATCAGCAAACTGACACCGCCCATGATCAGGACGCCCGCGTGTGACGTTACGCCGGCAAGATACGTATATACGGATGTCACATTTGCGTAATCGATTCCAGTCGGCTTCTTTGACCGCTAGAAGCATCCCTGAGCATCGATGGATAAGTCCTCGTACCGTAAGGAACAGATTGCGAGAGGCCAACATTCGTCCTCCACGTCCTGCTATCCGTCCTGTTCTGCTCTGGCGTCACAGTGTTGCGAGGTTAGCGAGGTGTAGGAGGCATCGTCGTTACAATAACAGAGATTGGGAACTTCTGTTTACGGACGAGTCGAGATTTCATCTCGACAGCAGTGACGGTCGTTTTCGGGTTTAGCGTCGTGCCAGAGGACGATCCATTGACGCCTGCGTTATTCAGCGCCGCCAATTCGGCGGAGGGAGCGTTAAGGAATCACAACACATGAAAGGACCCCTTTGGGTGATAGTGGAGGGCAATTGAACCAGCGTACGCTATCGTGACGAGATTGTATGTCAGCACGTAATTCCATTCTTTCACAATAACCCGCATAACGTCATTCTGCAGCAGGACAACGCTAGACCGCACACCGCATGCGTTGTTAGTGACTATCTTCACTAGCAAAACGTGAATGTGCTACCCTGGCTTGCGATTTTACCGGATTTATCCCTTATAGAACATGTTTGGGATGAAATGGAACGACGTCTACGTCACGAGCCAAATCTCTGTACGTTGAACGCTTTGCGTCACTCTTATAGCGCATATGGCGGAACATTCCCCAGGCATTTCTGCATAACCTGATTCGTTCAATGCGCCGCAGGTGTGAAGAATGGATCGGTGCAAATGGCGGTCGTACACGCTATTAAACTTGTGAAACTTTTTTGCACCCCTTTACTTTCAGTGGCTGTTCGTAACAACCATAAGGAACGTGATTTGATGTTTGAAATGAAAGATACAATGCATTATATTAAATAATGATATACATAATGCTACATGATATTTTGTACATGAATCTATAAATGAAATTATTTAACTACACGGTTCTTTTTTCCGCTAGTATATATATATTATACAGTGTTCCAGCTAGAGCACTTCACAGGGAGCACTTCACAGTGTCGTCCTATGCCCTTTTTGGTAGTGACCCTGACACCCGATGCTCTTTTTGGTAGTGACCCAGAAGCCCGATGCTCTTTTTGGTAGTGACCCTGACGCCCGATGCCCTTTTTATCATGGTGATGTATAAGAGAGTGTCCAGTGAGAAGTAAAACGTTTTTCCCGTGTAGCTGTTGTTATTGTATGTTATTGTAAACTGGCATGCCAAAAAGTATGCAAAGAAAAGAGATACCAGTATACATTTTATACATTCTTCAACATTGATATCGGACAGATTTCAACGGAAGTTCCATCTTTCCGGTTTACTTTTGATTTAATACAAATACATGTAAATATTACATATACAAAATATTACAATGCCATATGTCCACGGTGTGAGTATGTATGAAGGACGAGTTTTTAGATAAATGAAACTGATAAAAAAGAGGTTACTAGGTATGTTCTCTATCCCGAAAGAATAATTAGTTAACATGAGTTATGCGACTATGTCTCATGGGACCATGATGTTCGTTTCTTCAAAGAAATCTAAATCATTTATCGAACGAATGCATTTAGAGATCTATATTTCTCCTACATTGGACAGGCGCATATACCATTTTGCCGAGCTAGAATATCTTTGTCCACAAGGGTGTAGGCAAACTACACTCGTTATGACGTCACAATAGAATAAAACATTAATGTGATGAGAATGCAGTACATCAGGTTTTATTTACGTGCATATGTTTGAGAAAATAATAAAAAATAGGTGTGTTGAGTTGAAAGGGAAATCTCGATCCTCGTGTTAAGTCTCTGATGGTATAAAACATCTCAGATACCAAAGTATAAATCTTTATGATGTCCAGGACACACATACAAATCCGGCAAAAATGGACAAACACGGACCTCTGGGAACCAAGAGGTGGGATTAGGTGCCATGGAAGAATAAGTATCCCCTGTCGAGCGGTCACACCCGCCTTGAGTCCACAGTCAAATCAAAATGAAATACTTGAGGAACGAATCCATGTCACAATTGGTACAGACAGTCTCAACAACGGCCAACGAAAAGGCAACTCATTTCACCCAGTGAAACAGAGTAATCGCAAACAAGACTATTATACCGACCGTAAAATTTGAGGAACGTTGACATCAAACGCGGTTTTCGATAACCCTGTGTCAATATTTTGTCAGTGAGTAGTTTACACCTGTATATGAAATGTTCATATGTTGAACACGCCATTCTCGTCAACCCAAACCTTACCACTCGGAGGATATTTTTTTTCACATAATGGATGAAAGTTTGAATTGATTTATGTCAGATACTAAAAAGGGATGACATTTGCCCCTGATTTCGTTTTTTTGGAACCATGGCATTTAGCGGGATTTTAAAGCCACAAACAATATCGTTTTAATATAAATTACCTCACATACAGTGAAACTTGTATATAAAGACCCCTCAACAAAACCACTCATTATAGGGAGGTGGTCTTTATGTAGTTGATTTGTACACAGATGGCACCATTAATACAGCAAAAACAGTCTCTGTGACCAGGTGGTCTTTATACACAGGTGGCCGCTAAAGCAGGTTTTACTGTATATAACGGCAGATACAAAATCACAAAGAGCAGGGAAGCCGAATTTTAAGAAATCCGCACCTGTAATTTATATTCAGGGAAGAGAGGTCTGACCTTTTAAAAGCATTAGCGTTACTGTTAAAAGTTATGGTCAGAGAGCTGGTCATGTTGTTAATTTTGAATTCACATCTAAACAGTAAATTACAAAAATATAACATGACAACGGCCTACTTAACAAAATGGTATGTACAAAATAGAAATACGATTTCAAACTGGAGGAGGTATGTGATTCCAATGTTCATTCAAGATTTCAATAATGGAATTACACCTACAGCCACTTGCCAAAAGTTTACAGGCATGATCATATTTTACTACATATTTCATATCAAACCACAATTTTTCAAAACAATATATATATATATATATATTAAGAAGTCATTCTTTTTTGCATTTGAATAGAATTTTCACTGTTAAACAAATAATTGAATACAGTTTCATTTGTATTTTAATTTTCTAAATTAGAGGGTACGTAAAATTGTGATTTATTATTTTAATTATAAATATAATACAAAAATTATAATGCTCAAGACGATCGTTTCAGTTAGACTTCATCAGATATCTAAGTTTTGCTTTTTGTTTAAAATTGTATAATGTTTTAAATTATAAAATAGAAAATATTTATTTCCCTTCATCTGCCACGGCTAAACATATGTTTTGTTACTTTTGTTTTTTATTTCAATTTTTTTTTTCAGACCTAGATTTAATCAATATTGACGTAATCATTTGCTAAACCCTGTCATCATTTTCTATTAATGACCCATGCTTTCGGAAAGGTGCATAACATTTGACTAAATCATATATATATTAGGGTTGTCAACGAGTAACCGGTTAATCGAGTACTCGTCGGATTGTTCGATAATCGAATACTAAAATTAGTACTCGGTTACTCGGACATAGTTTCAAAAGCACGTGTATTTTGCATTTTTAATTTATTTAGAAATAAACATGACCGTCTTACTGATTTGATCCACCGTCTATCCTCGTTAGATATGTGTTTATACAACAACTGGTGTCTTTATACGTGTCACTTGTTTTGCTAAATCCAGCGGGAGTTGTTTGTATTTTATACCTGGGAGATATATACATGTAATGAATTGTTTTCAATATAATAATTTAGTTAGAAGATAATTTTGTCTTTGATGTCGTTAAAAGATATGTTAAGCGTAATCGCTGGTTAAACTAAAAATGCCGCCATTTACACCTGATCATGTAATTTAGAAAACAAAATATGTACATAGTCTTATTAAAACATTTCATTGAATAAAACGATACATTGCTGAATCCATGTAGGGGATCGGGGTTCAAAACCCATTTAGATTTGGTTTAATTAATTAAAAAACAAAGCATTGAAATATTATCGGGGAGCATATTACCGAATCTTGTAAAATAGACTTATGCCCGCTGAAACTTTCATTTTTAATACTAATAAAGCTACCAATGTGGTAATTTAGATATGACAAAAATGTTTTTCCTCAAGTAGTGTCCGAAAGCTACAGAATGACCCAGAGAGCAAACGTTTTTCCGGATATAAAATAATATACCTCCTCGAGAAAATAAATATCTCCTTGCACCTCCCACTTTTAATAATATCTGGGTCTGCAACTGCAATCAAGTAACCGAGTACTCGCTCGGAAAAACATTCGGTTAACCGGTTAACGGAAATATATATATATATATATCTTGATCTATTATTAAAGCGCGACATATATAGCTTACTTATGGAACACTAAAAAGTGAAATTTTCTTAACATTGATAATAATTGATTAATTCAGTCAATGGCATCATTTTGCTCATTTTAGTAAAACTTACATTGTTGAGAACATATTGTAATTAATCTTAATTAACAATCATTTACCTCATATGATGGTAATTTAGGGGAAAACACCTGATTTTCAAAACATCTTTGACAGGTGTCTGTTTTAAATCACCTGCTTAAGGATGCCGGCGTCGTTAATTATAATACATCTAGCTGTGTTTTCAGGTCGGAGCAGAAAGAAGAATAAGTGTTTATGATAGATAATATATCACTAACAATACCAAAGCAATAGATTTACAAATGAGTCCAAAACAAAAGCTCAAAACGATAGTTTCTGTTAATAATACTTCATCAGTTGTAGTCGAATTTGATTTAAATGTATATTTCCTCAAGAAAAAGTGGTATCATACAATGTCACATGGTAAATCTAAATGTGTTGCCAAGTCCTTCCAGGAGCACCCATGGTAAAAACGAATAACTTAGATTTTGATAAGTTTAGAATTTAAATGTTGGTACCTGATCGAAATATCACTTAAGTATAAAACAATCGGTTGGTACCGAAATTCCAGGCACTGGGTTTATGTATACCCCTTGGGACTTGGATGGTCCAACAGCAGTTGCCAATACCCAGTGGTTATAAATATTATTAACAGTAGCAAAGTTATAGCTTTACAAAAGAGGCCAAAACAAATGCTCAAGACGATCGTTTCTGTCAATAAGATTTCATCAGTTAAGCTCAAATTAATATAAATGTATGTTACCAAAAGAAAAAAAGTAGTATTATACCAGGCCAAATAATAAATTTAAATGTGTTGCCAAATCCGTCCGTTTTTATTGCCCACTGTGAAACATCGAATATCCTAACTTTTGAAAAGTTTTGAATTTAAATGGTAGTATCTGGGCGAAATATTATTTAAATATAAAATAATAATAGATATCGTCACCGTTGTACATACTCAACAACAGCTATCAAGCAGGTAATTCAATATTTCACTTAGTGAAACAGAATAATCACAATTTACAGAAAGTTGACATCAAACGCAATTTTCGATATCTCTGTGTCAATAAAGTTGTCGGTAAGTAGTTTACCTCTGTATATGAAATGTTCATATGTTGAACACGCACTGACATATCGTATCAATTATTTGTGATTGGGGATATTACTACTTAAATGTGGAGAATTTACGATGAAAAAAACCGTAATCTTCGCATTTGTTATATAGCCTGGTTGTTCATAGCGTGTAAAATGTCCAAGTAGCAAACTGTCGGCATTCTTATGCGTACCAATTGTACCCCTTTATTGGCTGACCTGTTCCTTTATTCACACGAAGCAGACTTCATTCAGAAACTGCTGAATCAAAAGAAGAAAAAACTAACGGTTTCCTTTTATTTGACATTTAGATATATCGACGGTGTTTCGACAGTGGATGCTTACTCATCCACGCCACGTCACTCCTTTTGATTTCCAGAGGAGTGTTTGTACAATTTTTATCAGATTTGATTATGTATCCTGGACGTCCTGAATATTTATACTATCTGATGTACTTATATATTGACAAGGTTTATACTATAATCATTCATACAAAATATTAAAAGTAACTGAATGCAATCGTGACTAATCGTTATTACTCTGAAGGAAAGTAATCGAAATTTGGTGTAATTATGACTTAAAGATTACTTTTTAAAACTAATGTAATTGTAATTTAATCGATTATATTTAAAAGTAACCGTCCCCATGCATGCTTACAAGGCCATAATATACACCTAGATGTATTCCCAAAAATCTGTTTAGTTTATTTCAACAGTGTTTGTTGTTGTCAACTAATTAAGAGAATCCTAGTATGAGTGTGACATATCTTGACCTACCAGTAAATCCGCCAGATGTAAGTTAATGATGTATAGCAAAAATTGAATTTCTCTTACAAAAATGATGATAATGAACTGTATAATTCAGCCAATGACATCATATCACTCATTAAAGTAGAACTCACATTGTTTAGGAGACTTGTAATTTATATCTTAATTAACAATCATTTACCTAATTTGATAAATAATTTTTAGGGGAGAATATCTGATAATCAAAACAAGCAAAACAGGTGCCTCTTTTAATCTCTTGCTTTATGATGTCGGCATCGTTAATTAAGAAACCTCTAACTGTGTTTTAGGTCTGAGCGGAAAGAACAATATGTTCTCTTTATTTTCAAAATATTACCGTAGTACATATAAATTATATTCTTTACTCTGACCATTAAGTAAACATGAAGAGGTACCAATGGATAATCGAAACTCAAAGGCTATTAGAATACCACAAATTAGATATACAAATGGTCTCAACATGAAGAACAATTGCGAATCCGAAAACGGGATGGGATCAGGTGTCTTGAAGGAGTCAGCGTCCCCTACCAGCATGTCATTGAAATAATTCTTACAGGCTATTCTGGAATACCAACCCACAAACATGTCTATTTCTTGAATCTCCTCACCTTCTGTCATCAGATATGGCCCCTTTTCTGTAAAACTTTGGAATAGAATTTATAACATATACAAATTTCAGATACCAAAGTTTAAATCAATAGAATGTCCAGGACATAGATACAAATCCGGTAAAAATGGACAAACACGGACCTCTGGAAACCAAGAGTTGGGATCAGGTGCCATGGAGGAGTAAGCATCCCCTGTCGACCGGTCACACCCGCCGTGAGTCCACAGTCAAGTCCAATGAAACAAGTGAGGAGTGTATCCTCGTCACAATTGGTACAGACGTCTCAACAACCGCCAACGAAAAGGCAACTCAACATTTCACTTAGTGAAACAGAGTAGTCTATATCTATTTTACTGAGTAGTTATATCCCACAATCACCTGCATATAAAATAATCAAGCACAAAGGTTCCTACTTAGACAATTTACTGACTATAGAGAAAGGCGGGAAATTAAAAACAGGGACATGCGACAAGCGTGACGTTTTCGGCTATCCTATCGTAAATTTTCTACAATCACCTGCATATGGCGATCATATTTCAGAAATGATCCGATACTGAAAAGCGTGTTTGATGTCAACGTTTCGCAAATTTTACGGTCGGTATAATAGTCTTGTTTGCTATTACTCTGTTTCACTTAAAGGAAAATGTTGAGTTGCCTGTTCGTACAGTAACATGGTTTAATGAAACACTGACTGAATGCCTATTTCAAAGTTAAGATGAAGATGTTATGAAAATAGGTCTAACAAGGAAATGTGGAACATCCGGGTTTTGTTCACGAATTATTTTATCGACCATGACCATTTCACATGGCACATTTGCAACAGGTGTAACATGCCACCGTTGTTATCTCCAATGTATCGTATTCTTATGAACTTTGAGTTTGGAATATCCGTCGGTACTTTTTATTTTTACTCAAGAATGTTTTTATTTTACAGGAAATAAACAGCGATGGAGAACTTGACCATGTCGGCGATGTGGCAATCGACAGAACCCGTAACTATGTTGACCAATCGGAATGTCACGAAGAAAACCGAAGATGGAACAGACACTGAAATCTATCAGTATCTGTCGACGGAGACCACACAACTTCTTGAGATAATTTTCTTCTGTAGTTTTTACCCTCTCATCATCGTGATTGGAATCATAGGGAATATTCTAACCTTGCGAGCTATTCGGTATATGCGGGAAATGTCCTCTACTTCCTATATGCTCCTTGGCCTAACTTTCGCCGACCTTTTTCATATGATTGGGAAAATACCATACATTATGTATCAGTGGGCGCTTTACTTCTATCCAGATGCTTTACAGTCTATTGGACTAAGTTCGTACCATATTGCCCGGATCTCTCATCTTCCTGCCAGAATCGGTAAAGTTATCACTGTTTGCATCGTCTTTGAACGCATATTTGCTGTATGGAAACCTCTTCATGTCAGAGAAATTTGGTCGAAGAAACGTACGATGATCCTTGTCGTTTCGATATATTGTATAACCACCGTTATAGACCTTCCAACACTAGGGGACATATCCGATATGAAGAAAGGAAATTCCCAAGACACTTACGACCAAATTGCCAGGACGATGTCCTCAGAGGACTGGACGTGGAAAATGTATCGCCTGGGGGTTCGCGTGTTATTTGACGTACTTCCGGTCTGCACCGTAATGGTTTGCAACATCATCATCATTGCTGGTATTCAGTACAACAGTAAAACCATCAAAGCAATGTCTAACTCTTCCACGAGGCGGATCCAGGACAAACGGGTGACGAGGATGTTGCTTGCCTTCAGCATAACATTTGTAATTCTTTGTATTCCCCTGGATACAATTGTTTTTATCATGGAAGTGGATTTTACAGGTTCGGTATACGATTTGAGAAATAACCTGTTACGATTTGGCGCGCTTATCGCAGTGCTCATGGAACTCACTAACTCTGCGATTAACTTTATCATTTATGGCGTGACAAATAAACCATACAGAGAGTTCTATCGATATACCTTGTCGTGTGGATGTCCCAAGCCCCATCATTCTAAGGCTCTGTCATGGATGTCGTCGGCTGAAAGTACGCGTGACATCGAAAAATGAGATATGTTATATGGAGTATCAGTTCATTGAATGACAGATTATAAAGAAGTTTAGTTGATTCTGATGATTCAAAGCACTGTCTTTCTACAGTGGATACTCGTCGACAAATTTAGCAATACATTCAGGTTTATCAGATGGCCTTGTATGATACAATTTTTTTTTTCGGAAGCATCTCTTTTAAATTCGAGTTCAACTGATGAAGTTTTATCGACAAAAACGATTATTTTGAGCATTTCATGGCTTTAATTTAACAAAATTATAACTTAACTTATAAATGACTGAATATAAGTTTTATTCCACGGGATGTAAATTTCACGTTTTTCTTTCTTCTGACAAAATCACGGTTTGATGAATTCGAGAGTTTCATAAAACTAACGACAAGTCCTGAAAAACAATCCATTAATATTACCGTTTAAGTGGAATTTTTGGCGAATCCAAAACTTAGCGTTTCGTCCTTACAAAGCTATATATATAATTTTAGCGAGAAGTAATTTTGGCGATTTTATGATATTCAAGACAGAAAATCAAACAAGGAATGAATTGTTAGCGTTTTTCAATGTTAGTTATATCACCAATCTCGGCTAAAAAATGCCAAAATTGAATTCTTGCTAAAACATTCTGCTAATATGGTATGTATATACAATTTTGTTAATTTATCAATACCGTCAATATAGCGAAATATTAACACCTCGAGTTGTTTCCCCTTGTACAGTGACATTATTTAATGTAGTACTTGTTCGACAGTAGTCATTAAATAGTCTGCGATGACGGGGTTTTCCCGGTTTATTTTCATTTGGACCTAAGTGTTAAACTCACATCGGGTTGGGTGGATCGCCAGGGGAGCTAACTCCTCCATGACACCTGATACCGCCATTTAATTTTCCACATTTCCATGTTCGTCCAATGCTCACCGTATTTGTTTCCTGTTGTCTGAACTTCCTGATAATTAAAACATTGGTATCTTTTTTTTAAATATTGTAAATATGTGTCCCGAACAGCAGCCTATAGTACCGCCAACAAAAAAGTATAAATAATATATCTTTTTAAACATGGTTAATCATTGTCCCGAACAGCAGCCTATAGTACCGCCAACAAAAAAGTATAAATAATATGTCTTTTTAAACATGGTAAATCATTGCCCCGAACAGCAGCCTATAGTACCGCCAACAAAAAAAAAATATAGATAATATATGGTTTTTAAACATTGCAAATATTTCTCCCGAACAGTTGCCTATTTTACCGCCAACGAAATAAATATAGATAATATATCTTTTTTAAACATTGCAAATATTTCTCCCGAACAGTAGCCTATAGTACCGCCAACAAAATAAATATAAATAATATATCTTTTTTAAACATTGTAAATATTTCTCCCGAACAGCAGCCTATATTACAGCCAACAAAATAAATATAGATAATATATCTTTTTTAAACATTGTAAATATTTGTCCCGAACAGTAGCCTATATTACCGCCAACAAAATAAACATAAATAATATATCTTTTTTAAACATTGCAAATATTTCTCCCGAACAGTAGCCTATATTACAGCCAACAAAATAAATATAGATAATATATCTTTTTTAAACATTGTAAATATTTGTCCCGAACAGTAGCCTATATTACCGCCAACAAAATAAATATAAATAATATATCTTTTTTAAACATTGCAAATATTTCTCCCGAACAGTAGCCTATATTACCGCCAACAAAATAAATATAAATAATATATCTTTTTTAAACATTGTAAATATTTGTCCCGAACAGTAGCCTATAGTACCGCCTCGTCATATATAAATAACAATATAAACTACCAGGAAATATCACTTAATAAACAGTAATTTCCATGTACAATATACAAACTTGATCTCAACGGACAGTTCTGTCATCGTATTATAGTAAGCCACACACTTACCTCTCAACTTTATTCTGTACAATCTATTTTATCCTAATGACAAGTATTTCATTCGTTGTATACAGGACGAAAAACATGTCGTTTCATTATTTTATATTGTTTTGTTGTTGTTGTTGTTGTTGTTGTTGTACTTACATATAAAGTAATGCAACTCTTTATTTGATATTCCATATAGAATGATACTTCACCATTTTAGCCACACCTGTTTGCCATATATATATATATATATATATCATTATGAAATGGTATATTGTTTGTTTTTTCAATAAAATTCATGAAATTTCTCATTTTTTTTCTCTAAATATAATCAAACGAAATTACACAAACAAACCACCTTTTCATCTCTCCAACAATCATTCGTGTATATATTTATTAATCATGAAGCATCAGGCAATGCGAGTAAACGGTGCTCGCATTCGCCAACAAATTAGATCGATCCATTAAAAAAAATCAGATTTGTATTACATCAACGGACTATGCGATTACTTCTGTTACCGATCTTACTACTGTGATTGGATAAATTGGACACACATACTTCTTATAAACCGATCTTACTACTGTGATTGGATAAATTGGACACACATACTTCTTATAAACCGATCTTACTACTATGATTGGATAAATTGGACACACATACTTCTTATAAACATTCATGAGCAACGAATGATTTCGGGCACATGGAACCACGAGAAGGAAATTGCATAGTGGTTTTACGGCGATGACTTGCAGAAGGCTGTTGTAGAATTAACCGATCGTTGATAAGAAGGTAGTTACACTGTTTGTGAATGAGAAATGGTAAAATATATTTCTTCTGAATTAAATTTTAAATTCGATTCAGTAGTTTGCTGTAGGTGACAGTCATGTCTCTGGCGAATCACTTCGAATTAGATTGGAATGTTTGAAGAGTCAACGCGAAGTCAGTTGTTGTTTAAAGTAGTACAGCAGAAATAGGTTTGAGTAGAAATTGCGTGGTCTCTTCCATTTTACTGATGCCAATAATAAGAGTTTATCATAGTAACATTATGATTGATATGCCAGAGGGTGTTCAACATATGAACATTTCAGATGTAAACTATTTACTAACAAATTATTGACATAAGGGTATAGAAAACTGCGTTTGATGTCAACCTTCCGCATATTTTACGGTGGGTATAATAGTCTTGCGATTACTCTGTTTCACTTAGTGAAATGTTGAGTTGCCTGTTCGATAGCGGCTGTTAAGACGTCTGTACAGATTGCGACGAGGATTCGTTCCTCGCGTATTTCATTTGGATTTGACTGTGGTCGGTCAACAGGGGATGTTTTCTTCTCCATGGCACCTGATCCCACCTCTTGATTTCCAGAGGCCCGTGTTTGTCAAAATTCTACCAGATCTGTATATATATCCTGGACATCCAAAAGTTTTATATTTTGGTATCTGAGATTTATTTTATATTGAATACTGTTAGACTCGCAAACGAAAGGTCAAGGGTTCGATTCCTGGACCGGGTCATACCAAGTTCTTAAAGTTCTTATTTTTATTTTTTATATGGTAGTGGCTGTATTTTCGTCAAGCGCTCAGCATACGAAGTAATTCAAGAGTCTTTCGGATGCTACTAACAACCGAGGTCCCGTACGTGTGTCACAGAAGGCGTGGCACTACAATAAATCCTCACTGCATTGGCGTCAGTCTATAGCAAAAACTAAATTTGTCAATTAAGGCTGGTGACATCTCACTATAAGTGAAAATTCTTGTCGGGATGTAAATCAATTATTACACAGTAAAATTAAACAGAATAAAGTAAAACCTCTTTATAATGCCTCCGGTTTAATTTTTACCTTGCTTAACGCCAGCATTGTTGAAAGTCCGCTTTTACAATTTCCCCTATAATTTTATTAAAGGTTTCCCTAAACGTATCGCCAAATCCCTTTTATAATGCTAAATTCAAGTTTTTGGCTAAACAAATGGTGGCAGTATAACCAGGTTTAAATGTACTAAAAGATAGTTGATAGGGAATACTAAAAATCCAGAAATAGTTGTCAATCATTCTAGACGACGTGACTTGTATGTCTTGGTTCCAGGCGACACTGCCTTAGTCAAGATTGCATTGTTTGCAGCTATTAGAAACTTAAAAGGCACACCGTTGCTCTCATATCCACGGCGTCAAATAAGATGACAACTCTAATCTTTATCCAACGTCCCGCTAAAAAAAGTGAGACAGTTTTTACGTCATCGACAAATTCTTTCTCACTAAGTTATTCTGATATTATATACATAAAGTCAGCGTATGCCGACGTATGAAAAATTCATAATTCGTTGGCATACGTCGAAGTTTCACTGTATCTCTGTCACATATTAAGGATTTGTTGAACTTATGTGGACCTATGAAAAAATTATCAAATATTTATAAAACGTTGGCAATACGTCGAACTGTCGCTGTAATTTAGGATACGATGGTCATTTAGAAGTAATGTATAGGAAAGTGTGTTAACGATCGTATAACGTACTTAAAACGTACCTACAACTTACTCCAGCGAATGCTGAGCGTATGGCTCATACGCTGGCATACGTCGAAAAGTTTTGTGCATGCACAAAAATTTTCGACGATCTTGGCGTACATCAACTTATGCCAGCGTATACCAACGTGTTTTAACTTATACAAGACGCATATACAACTTACCCGACGTATGCCAGCGTATTAACCAAATTTTTCATACGTCGACATACGCTGGCTAAATCATCAATGTGACAGATATATAGTGACAAATAAGTAAGTTGAGTTGAACAATACCTCTCTAATTCTAAACATAATTAAACTGAAGTGGATGTCTTATGGAGATCAAGCAGTCAAGAAAACCGTCTACATTTCCATGGGCACTAACCGTGCCCCTTTATAAACTGACCCATATTTTTTTATTCATGCGAATCATATTTCATTCAGAAACTTCCGAATCAGAAGAAAAGGATATTTATCAACGATGTATTTTCATTAATAATACATCGTTGATGACAAATGAATATGTATGAACGCGATGTATTCCAGTGAACATGGCACTTAAGATGGCACAGAATCCACACATGGATGGCAAGTTGACAACTACACTATACAACAAACATGAGTATTTCAGCTTTACTCTGTCGACATTCCACAAATATCCAATTATCACCTACATATGGTGTTTATGATCTGATATGGTGATGCAAGTTCAACATACGATTATTTTATATACAGATGTAAACAATACGAAGTGAAAAATTGTTGTCAAAGGATTTGAGATATTGCATTCGCCTTGCTTTTACTTGATTTAACGGACTGCATCACTACTTTAAGCCTTTACCACTCGTCTCTGTGAGACGGAGATATAGTGTGTGTGTGTGTGTGTGTGTAACAATATGAGGTACGGGAGATAAATCTTTTAGGAAATTATATACGTAAATAAATTGGTGTGACTTGAATTAGTATTGATGTGTATTATATGTATTTGGGAAAATACGGGCAGCTAAAATTACATGATTTCTAAATTCGTCAAGTTAAATATGTTGAAAAGTTAATTTAGATATAAAATTCCAAATTCAAAATTACTCAGCATAATATTTAGTATTATTACTTAGCATTATTACAATATACTGTTTTGGATAAACAACTTGTCAACACCTTTACAAATTTCAGCAGCTATTGAAGCTGCATGTTAAAAGGTCAAATATCTGTCATCATCAGTTTTGGTAAACAAGATTTGATGTTAATGATAATGAATATAAAGTACTGAAGTTGTACTAAGAATGATAGTGTAAAAAGGTTACCAAAGGTTACATTATGACAGATTTTGATGATGCTGGCGTCCGTATTCTTCCAATTGTAGATGCATTTAACTCTCTAGAAGCTTCTAGAACTTTAGTGTTTTTGCGTTGGTCAAAACTGACAAACGTATATAAGCACTGGAGTTCTGGAAAACGACAGAGACCAGCGGGAAACCGCCTAGAGAGAACACCATACTCTCTGATTATTGAAACATTTGTTACCATTGCTGTACTCTGCTGTGCTGAGAATAAAACTATACGATCACAGACCAACTTTGAGTTATTGATATTTGTGGGTTGGTTTACAAATATCGATTTGGTGCCTTTTGCCCTGGATCAAGACCTGGGAACAACACAAGACTTGGAACTAAAAGGTAAGACTTTTACTTTTCTTAGTACCTTATTATTTTGACACAAATTAACATTCTTTTTGACAAACTCTAAAACTTAAAACTTAATTTAATAAAATTTAAATTAACCAAAACTCTATTTTAAACAAAATCTACAATTTTAATTTATTTAGGCAATAATATAAAAACTTATTTTGAAACTTTAACAAAATTAGTTATACACAAAATTTAACATTTGAACAAAATTAGTTAAAAAACAAATTTAACAATTGAAATAAAATACAAAATTAAAAACAGAATTATAATGGCAGAGGAAAATAGATTAAAATTAAGTATATGGCTACGGCTTTAGGAGAAATTGAGGATAATTTAATTTTAGAAGAAGTAAATAAAAATAGACCAACCACGTCAGATCAGACAGACATGCAAAATGAAACTGAAAATAGAAATGCATCAGGTCAGTCAGATACCAAACAGGAGTAGTAACAGGTACTACAGTATATCGGGGGGAGTAGGAAATAGAGAACCACCATTTTGTAGAGTGTCTGGGATACCTGAAAACAAAGGTGATAATGATGAAAAAGAGATGTTTGATAACATTTTGAGACAATTCTCTAACATGGCAAGTGCAATGGCAGTACCTGTACATCAGGTAATTAAGAACTTTTCGGGTAAACCGGCAGACCTTAAGGCATGGATATCAGACATAGAAAGATATGCAAATTTAGTTGAATTAAATGTACAGAAAATGCCGGGTATAGCATTGGTAACATGTTCAGGGGCGGTAGCGGATTTCATTAGGAGGTATTTAATAGAACAAGAAAATAACGAAAATGTAGCTAGTTGGGGGGACCTCAAGAAATTATTAAAAGAAAAATTTGGGGAAGTGACAAACAAAAGACAGGCATTAATTAAGTTAAGAAATCTAAAACAAGAGACAGACGAGTCAGTACAAATGTTTGGGGGAAAGAATAATACAAGCATCTGAGGATGTTTACACGACAGAGCAGACTAAAAACAAAAGCACAAAAGAAGTAGAACAACAGTTGATAGACATATTTTGTAAAGGGGTGACTTTTGATTACATCAAAATGAAATTGATTTACAACTTTTAAGATTGCGACACGCGAACAAAATGTTAGGGATCAAATTGCATTGACGTTAGACGGCACACAAAATGTGTTTAGATTTAAAACTGAAAAAGAAGACAGAGACATACAACCAATGGAAGTAGATCACTTAAGAAATAAACTATGTAAAGAATTGTTTAAGAAAAGGTCACACTACTCAAAATTGTCCTAAAAAGGTAGATGTAAATGCAGTTGACGAGACAGACAGTGACAGTGATAGTGACGATGACTTACAAATATCAGTAGCAGACTAAGAAACAGGTTAGGTTCAAAAAACGCTAAGAAAACTAAACAACAAACTCAACAAACGTTTAGACCACAATATCCAATTAGGTCCAAATAGACAAAATTCACAATCTGTACCAGATTGGGTATTAGGCGCAGAATGTTGGGTATGTCACATGATAGGTCACCTTAAAAGAAATTGTCCAAATCGAAACATTAACCCTCGCAACTGGGTACCATATTGGCAGTATAATCAGGGACCACCAACGAATCGTGGCAGGGGTAGAACAAATAATAACTATCAATATAGACAAAATTACGATCCTCCACCCTCGCAGTTTACACACAATACTTATCAACTTTCGACCTCCACAATTTACATACCAGCAAACTCAGTCAGATGATCAAACATTTAGCATTACCAGAACCAGATGTTAGCACTTCCGGCACCCCCAATGCGAGATAATACATCTCAGTCAAATAAACAGTTAGCACTCCCTGCACCACCTGTAGTAAGTGAACAAACTTCAGAAAACTCCACCCAGCGAATAGGACAACAAATAACATAGGGAACAGGAAAACTAGAAGGCTCTTCTTATAAGGAAGCCGATAAGAAGAGTTGTAGTAGAAAATTAAGAAAAAGTAAGGTAGATAACTCTAGTAGTAAATTAGATAGAAACTATGAAATTCAATTAGCAGGAAATCCAAGTTCATGTGTACTATGGATACAAAAACAAAAATTTAGGACTTTAGTAGATACAGGAGCAGAAGTATCATTGATTAGTAAAAAGTGCTTCCAAAATCTTCCAATCAAGGTTAAGGTTGTTAAAGAAAAACCAAATCTTAGGGCAGTGAATGGTCAATCACTTAAAGTAATAGGTGCAGTAAATATTAAATTTACGATGAATAAAATGACCCATGAATCATAAGTTTTATGTCACCGATGGTTTGAATAGAAACTTTATCCTTGGTAGGGACTGGTTAAGACAAAATGGAGTAAGACTATACTTTGATTTAGGTTGCTTAAGAATAGGGAGAACCTATGTCAAATTTGAAGATGATACTCACATATCATCCATAGTAAGAGTATCAAAAAACTACATTAAGACCACAGAGTAAGACAATATGTTTTGTTAGGACAAATAGAGCATTTAACAGTAGAAATAAAGAAAATTTTGAAATCTCAAGTATCAATGATGGATGGTCTTTTAGATGACCCAGGACTTGTAGTTCAAGAATCAATAGGAACAGTAACAGGAAATAGAAACATTCCAGTATTAGTAGAGGTCAAGTGTTAGGAAAAATTAGAGCTTTAGAAATAGAGATACAAGTAGAATCAACAGCTTTAAGTCCAGAAAATACAATAGGAGATGTAGACTCTCTTAAAGATATTGACGCACCTTCGGAGTATAAAAGAAGTATTTTTAGTCTGTTACAAGAAAACAAAGATATTTTTGCAAAAAACTGATAGTACAGTGAAAATGAAAATAGATACAGGGGACCATCCACCAATCAGAAATAGGCCGTATAGAACACCTCTAAACAAAAGACAAGTAATTGATAAGGCAGTAGATGAAATGTTAGATGCAGGTATTATAGAAAGGTCAAGGTCAACATGGGCTTTTCCATTAGTTGTAGTTGGGAAGAAAGACGGATCCAAAAGAATGTGTGTCGACTTTAGATCTTTAAATAAAATAGTGAAACCTATATCATTTCCATTACCATTGATTGATGACATCTTAGCTAGGTTGGGAAAGGCCAAACATTTCACTAGTTTGGATCTTAAAAGTGGGTATTGGCAGGTACAAATGGATGAAGATAGTAAAGAAAAAACAACATTTACTTGTCACAAAGGGTTATTTGTTTAATGTAATGCCCTTTGGGTTAAGTAATGCTCCAGCTATCTTCCAAGAACTCATGAACATAGTATTACAAGAATGTGAGGACTTTGCCACTGCTTACTTGGATGACATTTTAATATTTTCAAAAGACTCAGAAGAACATCTTAGACATATTCAAATAGTGTTTGATAAGATCAGGCAACATGATTTAAAAATGAAGTTGAAGAAATGTAGTTTCTTTCAGAAAGAAATAGAATATTTAGGTTTTATTGTTAGTGAACATGGAGTGAAACCTAATGAAAAGAAAGTGAAAGCTATAAGAACATTACCTGTACCAAAGAATGTAAGAGAAATTAGGGGATTTATTGGCATGTGTAGTTATTATAGAGGTTCATTCCAAATTTCTCAAAGATAGCAGAACCTTTGATTGAGTTAACTAAGAAATATGCTAGATTTAAATGGTCAAAAGAATGCCAAGTAGCCTTTGATTTTCTCAAAGACAGTTTAACAGTAGTACCTTTGTTAGCTTACCCTGATACAAACAAACCTTATGTGTTATACACAGATGCTAGTGATACTTGTGTAGGTGCTTGTCTCACACAGCTTACAGATACTGGGGAAGAAAAACCTATCTATTATTTGTCTCACAAATTAAGCAAATCTCAGAAAAAATGGTCAACAATAGAAAAAGAATGTTTTGGAATAGCTTTTGCTCTCAAGAAATTAGACTTATATTTACATGATGCTCAGTTTGTAGTACGTACAGATCACCGACCCATTGAAGTATTTATTAGATTCACCTATGCAAAATAAGAAAATACAACAATGGGCTCTCAGTATCGCAGGTTACACTGTAAGATTGAGTATATAGAAGGTAGATTTACTGTTGTGCTGATTTGTTTGTCAAGAATACCAGACAGTCAAGAAACAATTGACATTACGAATCAGAGTTAGAGTCAGACGAAATAGAAATAGATGATAGATTTTTAGAAGTAGGTGCATTAAATTCAAACAAGTTCACTCCAAAGAAATTCGCTAGTTGTAAGATAGATCCACCAGTGACTTAATCAAGCCGTTTATAGATCTTCCAGGGGACAAAACAGAACAAGAAAATGATGAAAAGATAGCAAAACTTAAGATAAAATTAGACAAAGGTAGTGCCACTAAAAGGGAACAAAATAGTTTAATAGTAATAGATGGTTTGTTATATTTTTTATCTCAACATCAGAAGATCCAAAACTTAGATTGTACATACCTGAAAATTTAGAAAAATTGTCCATTAAACAACATCATGACTTTGTAGGACATATGGCAGTAGATAAAACATATGACATCATAGACCAAAATACTATTTTCAAAAATGTATCAAAAGTTGCACAAATTGTAGATCAATGTGTAACATGTCAAACTAGAAGCCAAAAGAAAACACATCCACTCTCTTAAAGAAACGGACATTCCACCTTATCCTTTCGCAAAAATTGGTCTAGATTTGTCAGGACCATATCCCACCACCTTATCAGGCAACAAGTACATTGTCTCATTCATAGATTTATATTCTGGATGGCCAGAAGCTTTTAGTGTACCAAATAAAACATGATAATATAGTCCATCTTATATTAGAAGAAATATTTCCAAGATATGGTTGCCCACTTCAGATATTAACAGATAATGGGTCAGAAAACAAGGCTGTACAAGAAACACTGGTTAAACATAGATCATATTACAACATCTTATTATAGTCCTCAAAGTAATGGCAAGGTAGAAAGATTTCATAGAACTTTACATGATGTAATGGCTAAGAAAATATCTGATTTACAAACTTGGGACTTGTATTTAAATCAGACATTAGCAGCAATTAGATTTCATCCAAGTGAATCGACCAAATTCTCACCCTTCTACTTACTATACAATAGGGATGTAGTATTGCCATTAGATACAATTCTTAAACCTAATGGGGAAGACCAATTCAAGTAGCATTACAGCAGCAACATAAAGCTTTTTTAGTACACAAAAATTTAGAAGACGCTAAGAAAAGACAAAAGAAATATGCAGATAGGGGTAGTCAAGAAATTAATTTCAAGGTAGGAGATCCAGTATATATTAAGAATCAAAGAAAAACCAGTAAATTAGATAATAAATGGACACCTTATTACAGAATTATTGAAGAAAAAGGACCTCTAAGTTTTATAGTTAAGAATCAGTTGACAGGAACTTAATGACATTTTGACACTTAGAAAACAGACTGGAAAACGTAGAAAAAGAAGTCTTATACCTGTTGTAGGTAAAGCTCTTTCTTGGCTTTTTGGCACTGTAAGTGAGGATGATCTCTCATCCATACAAAAGAATATCAAATCTTTAGCACAGGGTATGAAACATGTTTTAAATGCAAGTTTGACCATTACAAAAGACAATCGACATAAAATTTCAGAAAATCGAAAAACCATAACTGACACTTTGACGACCTTGAAAATACTAGTTCAAAGAAATGAAAATGTGACAGATCAAACGAACAAAAACAAAATAGCAATTGATAATTATATCCAATTAGATAGAGCTTTAGATAGACTGGCTCAAAACAAATTACAACATCTTGAAATCCAACTGAACATGTTGTCATTGGGACACCTTGCACCATCTGTTATACAACCTTTACAGTTTCGGCAACTACTTTTATCCATCAAAAATCAATTGAATCCACGTTTTTGCTTTGCCTTTTGACCCTGAAAAAGATCTTTGGGACCTGTACAAAACATTGACTTGTGCTACATATTTCAAAGACGAAAACATTGTAGTTATTGTGTCAGTACCTTTGGTTGACACAACAAATGCCTTAGAAATTTACAAGATACATAACTTGGCATTGCCACATATGAAAGAACCCTCAGTACTCGCCAAATATGACTTAGAATCAGAAGCCTTAGCGGTAAATAAAGAGAAAACACAATTTGCACTTTTGACTCAACAGGAGTTAGAAAAATGTTCAAATCCGTCAATAAGATATTGTTCTTTTGACAGCCCTATCTATACTGTTTCGAATAGACAGACTTGTGTGATTTCTATATTTTTAGAAACACGATCCAAAATTGAACAAAAACTGTAAGACCACACTAATCAATAATGCAATTCTTCCTCGAGGACAGTATGTTACAGAAGGAAATTGGTTAATCATTGCTGAAAAATTACAAAATTTCATGATCATGTGTGACAAAGAATCAATGATTAAGAAAACATTGCCACCTCTAGACATTCTACATTTGGAACAAAATTGTCAAGCTTCTAACGGGGATATGACTTTAACACCTTACATTTATAAGGGAAAGTAATTTTAACTTTAAGGATCCTTTAAAAACATTAGTTGATAAGTATAAAAAAGACGAAGTAAGTTTGTTTTGGAGATATAAACAAAATTTCCCACGATATGATAAAATTAAAATTCCTAAGACGTTGAAACCAGTAAAAGAAATTAATTTAGATAATTTGATAAATGAACTAAAACTAGAAGAAATGCAACCAATGCCATAAGAATGGTCAATACTTTCTCATACCAATAGTGCCAGTAGTAACAATCTTAATAATTATAATGGTAAAATGTGGAAAAAGAATAATAAGAAAATGTAGAAATAGGCATTCAGAATCTTCTGTCAGAAAGAAAAATAAAGATAATCCTAATGTTAAGTGGTCAAGTAATGAGGGAAAAGAGGAGTTGAGTCTTCCAAATCTTTCAAGACTTCTAAGAAACCAGAATCAACAGCCATACCAGGAGCACCAAGTAACAAACAGTCGATCATACATAAATACACAGTCAACAGCAGATGATAATGACATTCGCAATCTTATAACAGAAAAGATGAAAACAACGGTCAAGAAACACAGCCAGTATATACAAAGAAGACATTCAAACTGAACAAGAACCGAACGCATATCCAGATAGAAAACTTTGCAGTATGTACCTTAAGGATAAGCACACATAGAATATCCAGACATGAAACTTTGCAGTATGTACCGACTTAATACCACTAACTGATCAAACCAGTGAAAACCGAACACCATACAGTCAAGATAAAAGAGAAACAGAAAACACGAAACAAAATAGTCAAGGAGAAATGAAAAACAGTCAACCAAACTACAAAAACGATAACCATGAAATAAATCATGAACTCTATCAAGACCCAGAAACAGGTGATGTGACACCGCAAGAATTTAACGATAACAATAAATATGAGACCACTTGGCTTCGATCCAGAAGCCCGATTACCAGCTTTAAGTTCACCAGTAACTAAAGATACTAACATTCGACTATTGAAAACTATACAAGAACTTAAGTAATAATCACAGTGTAATGTGAATACAACACGATAATAATTTAAAAAAGTCGAAAACTTATTCTTATTTAAAGAAACAGAATTTACGCAAGGACGGAGGACTTTCCGTGAATGGAGGACTTTCCATGAATATTCATAAGGACGGAGGACTTTCCGTGAATGGAGGATTTTCCATGAATATGTTAAAAGTGTTAAAAAAGTGAATTATTAAATGTATTATGTTATAATGAACTTTAACATAATGAACTTTACTTATGGACTGTAATAATGAACTTTATTTGTATTGAGACAATGATTATTGAATTGAATTATGCATAAATTCTCTGCTTATTGAACCGGTTTATATCACTTTATAATGCATGAATATATATTGAAATTATAACCCAAATCACATATTTTTATCCAGGTCACATTTTTATTTAATATTAATCCAGATCACGAGTTTTATGAATTGTTGAAAATCCAGGTCATAATTGATAGTGGATTATTGAGAAATCTAAGTCACAAGTTAATTTGTTATTACTCCAGGATATGAATTGTTTATCGATAAAATGATTTCATGATTAGTAGTGAAAACTTTATTGAATTGTGTATTGTGTTAATTATGTTATAACTTTCAAGCTACACCAATGGGAAAATTTTATAAAAGATAGGGACGTTTGTAACAATATGAGGTACGGGAGATAAATCTTTTAGGAAATTATATACGTAAATAAATTGGTGTGACTTGAATTAGTATTGATGTGTATTATATGTATTTGGGAAAATACGGGCAGCTAAAATTACATGATTTCTAAATTCGGTCAAGTAAATATGTTGACAAAGTTAATTTAGATATAAAATTCCAAATTCAAAATTACTCAGCATAATATTTAGTATTATTACTTAGCATTATTACAATATACTGTTTTGGATAAACAACTTGTCAACACCTTTACAAATTTCAGCAGCAATTGAAGCTGCATGTTAAAAGGTCAAATATCTGTCATCATCAGTTTTGGTAAACAAGATTTGATGTTAATGATAATGAATATAAAGTACTGAAGTTGTACTAAGAATGATAGTGTAAAAAGGTTACCAAAGGTTACATTATGACAGATTTTGATGATGCTGGCGTCCGTATTCTTCCAATTGTAGATGCATTTAACTCTCTAGAAGCTTCTAGAACTTTAGTGTTTTGCGTTGGTCAAAACTGACAAACGTATATAAGCACTGGAGTTCTGGAAACGACAGAGACCAGCGGGAAACCGCCTAGAGAGAACACCACCATACTCTCTGATTATTGAAACATTTGTTACCATTGCTGTACTCTGCTGTGCTGAGAATAAAACTATACGATCACAGACCAGACTTTGAGTTATTGATATTTGTGGGTTGGTTTACATGTGTGTGTGTGTGTGTGTGTGTGTGTGTGTGTGTGTTTGTGTCCTTGAGTGGTCGGTAATTCCAACGACTTTAAAAGTGCCACTTCACTTGTACAATCCGCGGAAGGTATCAAACTATCCTAGACTATTTACCCTTTATAGCTAAACTCAGGGTTTTCCAATATTCACGACATTGTGTATCGTCTTTAGTACTTCTAAATGGTTTAGAATCTATAATAAATTTGCATTGGCAAGCTTCATATCCATTCTTTTGTTCGCCACTATCCTGATGATTAGAAAAACCTTTACAACTTGAAGGTTGCAATTACTCATGACTGAACACACAAAGAGACGGACACAAACATACTGTCACAGTGACACATACATACAGAGAGACACACATAAAACACACAAACACATCCACACACTGTCACATGCACACACATAAAACACACATACTCTCAAAGACACACACACAAACACATCCACACACTGTCACACGCACACACATAAAACACACATACTCTCAAAGACACACACACACACAAACACATACTTACATAAACATATACATACACACAAAACAGATACACACATTCACACATACATAATAAAAACACACGCACACACACTGCCACAAACATGCACACAAAGACACATACAGACACACATACGCACAAACATACACACAAACACATCCACACACTGTCACATGCACACACATAAAACACATATACTCTCAAAGACACACACACACAAACACATCCACACAGTCACATGCACAAACATAAAACACACACATACTCTATCCACACACTGTCACATGCACACACATAAAACACACATACTCTCAAAGACACACACACAAAGACATCCACACACTGTCACATGCACACACATAAAACACATACTCTCAAAGACACACACAAAGACATCCACACACTGTCACATGTACACACATAAAACACACATACTCTCAAAGACACACACACAAACACATCCACACACTGTCACACGCACACACATAAAACACACATACTCTCAAAGACACACACATAAACACAGACATACATACACACAAAACAGATACACACATTCACACATACATAATAAAACACACGCACACACACTGCCACAAACATGCACACAAAGACACATACAGACACATACATACGCACAAACATACACACAAACACATAAATGCAGACAGATACCCACGTACACATAAACACACACATAAACCCCAAAACATTATTTCGATTTTTCGTCTTTTACTACTTGTACTTGATGTACAATAACAAATAAGAACTATACACAAACATAAAAATCGTATATTCCTAAATGTTTTGTGAAAATAAAGTCATGCACAGTGTGATATGCATATGCAAATAATGATACTGAATTAATTAATTGCAAGTGAATAAGTGCCAAACTGGGTTTCTCAAGCAATTTTCAAAAGTATATTGAAATTTTAAGATTTTTGCCTATGTATATCGTTTTTTTGTTATTGTAATCAAGTATTAAAAAAAGAAAAAAATGTTTTGAAAAAAATCTCAGCTTATGTCCCTTTTAAAATACTTTTACTTAACACATTTACAAAGAGAGATAATTCAACTGACAAGAATACCATTTACGCAATGACTCTGGGTAGTGATGAAGATAGGACCTGATTCTGTCGTAAGTTGTATTGCAAGTTCCATTTCTTTGTAAAATGTTCGTTAGTTGTAAAATCGAAACACATTTAGCTTCCTTCGAACAAGACTAAATTATGAGCTGTATGAGATGTACAATACATTTCAAAACAGCAACTGTTCAACCATTCCAACCCTAAGTATTGAGATGGTATGCTATATTCTATTGTTTAGACAATTCTATTATAGTCTATATGGTTTGTAGGGTTAAACCATGTCTGTTCATTTGTAGAATGTCAATACTGGTGCATCAGCCAATATTATCATTTCTCATCAAATATTAAAGACTGATCGATTAACTGGAAAATTGTTCGTTTTTTTAAATATGATTAACGCATGTTTGATTTTAACCTTTCATTGGAGAAATGGACATCTACAGGAACTAGATAGTACAAATACGGTGACATTGACACAGATATATAAAGCATGTCAATTTCGAGGCGTCTCCTGATTGGTTATCAGTTTATCCAATGACTGTATTGAAACGAACCTTGTAGAATCCTGTTATTATTATTACTAAGAATAGGTTAATGTTCTGGTATTCTATTTTACAACGTTATTTATTCAAAAGGTAACAAATTTTATAGAAACTAGTTTCATTTATACTTCAATGTCTTTTGAGAGAGAGAGAGAGAGAGAGAGAGAGAGAGAGAGAGAGAGAGAGAGAGAGAGAGAGAGAGAGAGAGAGAGAGAGAGAGAAACGAATACATTTTGTTAACTAGAAGCTATGATAGTTGATGAAAACATGGTGCTAATGTATTTACATATGTTCTTATCTAGGTAGACATGAACTCTCAAATACCTGCAGTAGTGTTAGCAGTTGCATATATTCATTTGAGTTTCTCAGTGCCAACCCGGGAAGAGGCAAGTACACACTTTAATTAATTTATTCCAGTAGAGTATTCACTTTCATCCCTTTTCTGGAATTTTTTTTCTGTTTGAAACAAATACATACGTAAAATTTTGAATTACCAAATGAGGCTAAATAATCATTTCAACTTTCTTGAGAGAAACGTTGATAGTGCAATATGTGAATTTTCCATGATGAACAGATGTACACTTCATAAGGTCATTCAAAAGTTTAGGGTCAATAATGTTTGTCATTAAATGCATAACTGGTAGTAATTCAACATTGTTATAATCGTCGGTTTGTGCTGTGCGTTCTGCAGGTTTTTGGATTTCCGAAAATACTCATAAGAGCCATTATTTGAATTTACATAATATAGACCTTGATAGTGGACATGTCTGTTCCGTGTACAGTACATAAGGACATTAAAAAAAATTTACGGTCAATAAAATAACAGAAGTAAAACCCAAAACGTTACGACTGTTGTTTTGTGTTGCATTTTATTTAGGTCTTTGAATCCCAGAAGGGCTTCATAACGGTCGGTATTATAACCTTGTTTGCAATTACAATGTTATAGTTTTACAATAAAAGTCACAATAAATGCACAAGACGATCGGCTCTGTCAATAAGGCTTCATCAGTTGAGATCGAATTAAATATAAATGTATACTTCCGAATAATCCGTGTCTGATGGATGTATGAAATATGTCGGTTTAGACAGCTGTTTACGTATTGAAAAAAAATTAATCAAACAAACGAATCATATGAAACGTACATTATCATTAGGAGGATATACGATATTATTTATCAACACACTGGTTAACCTAGTCTTAATTGTCTCCACTGAGGCTAATTAAGTTCAAATGACGTTTGATGTTCAGAGTTGCCAACGGCTGTCGAGCGCTTGCTTTGAGAAAGGGGGATTCTCAGCTTTCAACAGATAATGATTTGAAGTTTGAAGAATTTAATTTGCGTTATATCCTCTTTGAATTATGAAAATAAATAGGGTCATAAAAATGTAGGAACAAATAAAGGAAATTGGAAGAGTTGGTATTTGTCGATAGAATAGATGTAGACGTAGTTCTATGATCTATATTATTTGATATCAGTTCAACTTCTCAAAAGGTTAGGTATACAGAGGTAAACTACTTACTGACAAATTATTGATACAGGTATATCGAAAACCGCGTTTAATGTAAACGTTCCGCAAATTTAACGGTCGGTATAATAGTCTTGTTTGCGACTACTCTGTTTCACTAAGTGAAATGTTGAGATGCCTTTTCGT
The DNA here is from genome assembly GCA_030159075.1 of Atrina japonica. NCBI lineage: Eukaryota > Metazoa > Mollusca > Bivalvia > Pterioida > Pinnidae > Atrina > Atrina japonica. The sequence goes on along the minus strand of BROG01000711.1, from coordinate 4,500 downwards.
TAGCGGTTGTTGAGACGTCTGTACCAATTGTGACGAGGATTCACTCCTCACGTATTTCATTGCACTTGACTGTGGACTCACGGCGGGTGTGACCAGTCGACAGGGGATGCTTACTCCTCCATGGCACCAGATCCCACCTCTTGGTTTCCAGAGGTCCGTGTTTGTCCATTTTTACCGGATTTGTATCTATGTCCTGGACATTCTATTGATTTATACTTTGGTATTTGATATTTTTTATATTGTCATCTTTTTACAGTGGTTATTCGTAGATGGATTCAGTTTTGGACTATTTGTAAAACTATAATGTTAGATACATGTATATGATATTTACAACCACTGGGTTGTTACCATTGCTGGTGGACCATTTGTGTCCCCGAGGGTATACATAATTCAAGTACCTTGTATTTGGATACCAGCTGATTATCTTATTCTAAAGTAATTCTCGGAACTGATACTGATTCAGGACAAAACTACTACGAAAATTGTACTTAGTTATATCTGTCATTAAGGGGACATTAGCTGTGTTTATCAAAAATATTTCAAATTTTCCTACTTTTACAAATTGTACTTGATGTACAAATACAAATAAGAGCTATACACAGGCATAAAAATTGTTCTATTCTTATATATTTTGTGAAATAAGGTCAGGACCTGAGTGGTAACCATATACAAATTGTATATGTTTGTATAACAATCGTAAAAGTGTATAGTAGGGTGCCCAGCGTAGAAAAGGACATTTAGTTAACGTGTTTAAGTTAACGGAATAACACACGGCTAAATTTATTTGCAAATCATAGGCAAATCATTATTTTTATAATCGTGATTGTCGTCGGAAGTTCCCGTGGTCACAATTTTATAAATTTCGTGTTTTTACATGGTACTTCAGATAACGAAGACATCGATTTTTCAATTAGGCTTCGTCTCCTTTTTCCAATGATATAAAATACAGCCGTGTGTTATACCGTTAACCCTTTCAACCCTACAGACTGCAATAAACTGGTCTAAACAATAGGATAAAGAATTCCATTTCGATATGTAGGTGTGAAGGTGTTAACCCAAATCAACCAAATTCGTTGATTGGGCACCCTACTATTAGTTTTTAAATTGCAATTGAAAAAGTGCCATACCTGGGTTTCTCAAGCAATTTTCACAAAATATGTTGGATTCAAGAATATTTATGTTTGTGCATATCTCTTTTTTTGCTCACAAATAATACCACATATGTTTTTATTTCTAGAATGGAATTCTATTACCGGGAACCTGTGTCGGTGGCGAGGCAGTGGAAAAAACCGGATACAAGCTTGGAAACTCTGATATCCTCCATGAATGCACTGTGTAAGTAATGATTAATGTATGCATGCTTTTATAAGTATTTCCTTTGAAGTTAAATGTAATTTACCGGGCGTAAATATCCTGAAAGTTATTTTCCATTTTCCATTGACTATGCAGATGGCGTATGAATACATGATAATTTCTTTATTTTCTTCATCGTTCCAGGCAATAGTTTGTTTTTTTCCATTTTCATTTCAAAACTGCACATCCTTATACTGACAAATTTATCTGTCTGCGTGCGTGTGTGTGTCTTCTTCCAGATACAAGGATAATGCGAACTTGTCTATCCAAATCGACAAGAGATGCATATACTTCTTCTGAGCATCTGTACCATTTCCATATCATATTTCCCGCCATAACAAAGATAAAATGTATTTCAATTTCAGACATAAGCCATCGTGTCCTGGGTGTATATCAGAGAATATTAACTGTTCATCGATAGTGACGACAGCGGGTACAGTGCCATCGTTTTTCGACTGTCTTTGTTGTCCAGAAATTGAAGAAATGAGTCAGTGTTTGCTCTGCAAGCCTGCAGAACGAATCAACTCGTCGCCTGTAGGAAAATAGACTTTATTGACTAACATTAAAAACCAATTGTTCAATTTCCTTTTATTTTTTTAATACTACTTAATCCAAGACAGACAGTTATTACTTGTGTAGTGAAAAAATACTACAGTAAAACTTCCTTTAGCGACCACCTGTGTGTAAAGACCACCCGGTCATAAAGTCTATTTTTGCTGTCCCCAAATAGTACATTAGTGTACAAATCAACCTCTAGATAAAGACCACCTCTCTATAAAGTTTTTCTTGTGTTCCTAAGGAGGTCTCTATATGCAAGTTTGCACTATAAAAATTACAGGTATCAAAGTATTAATATAGTGGACAGTATACAAATCTGCTGAAAATTGGACAAACACTGACCTCTGGAAATCCGGAGGTGGGAGCAGGTGTCATGGAGGAGTAAGCATCCTATGGTGATCGGTCACACCGGACGAGAGGTTGAATAAATCATCGTCACACTTGGTACAGACGAATCAAAAACCACTATCGAAGAGTATTACATTTAATGAAACATAGAAATTACAAACAAGTTCATTATATCAACAGTAATATTTGTAGAAGGTTAACATCAAACGATATTTCTGATATTCCTTTGACAACAACTTTTCTGTATGTAATTTGCCCCTGTATATGAAATGTTCATACGTTGAACAAAATCTGGCAGATCAGATCATTTGCACTGATAAAACACTGTCACAAAATGTTTTAGCGTGTTATTCATTCGGTCACTCGGTCATTGTTTTATCAGTTGCATACGATAAATCCCGAATATCTCTTTTCACGCGAAGCACCTATTTAAAGTTGTCTCAGACATAACGTGGATTTGTTCACACACACAAACACACACACACACACACACACACACACACACACACACACACACACACACACACACACACACACACACACACACTCTCTCTCTCTCTCTCTCTCTCTCTCTCTCTCTCTCTCTCTCGGAATTTGCTTCTATTGATAGTTTCGTATATTTGGTTTTTTGTTTGTTTGTTTTATTGTTGTGTCCCACTTAAGAATCTTTCACTCATATGGAGACGTCACCAAATGCCGCGGAAGGGCTTCAAATTTTGCCATTTAGCAGCGAGGGTTCTTTAACGTGCCGACACCTACTGTGACACAGGACCTCGGTTTTTACTGTCTAACGCCAACATCAGAGCCAACGAGAGACATTAATATATAAAAGTCTCAGATACCAAAGTATAAATCAATAGAATGTCCAGGACATAAATACAAATCCGGTAAAAATGGACAAACACGGACCTCTGGAAACCAAGAGGTGGTATCAGGTGCCATGGAGGAGTAAGCATCCCCTGTCGATCGGTCACACCCATCGTGAGTCCACAGTCAAGTCCAATGAAATACGTGAGGAGTGAATCCTCGTCACAATTGGTACAGACGTCTCAACAACCGCCAACGAAAAGGCAACTCAACATTTAACTTGGTATAACGTGTTTAAACTTGTTTGTTAATTGTTGTAGAATAAATAAATTTGGAGGAGCACCGTACTAAGTTTGCATAATATTAAGTTTTCGTTTCTGAGTCTTAATTCACTCAATGATTTTCATAAGAAAGTAGAATATTAGTAAGATAATGAGTCATTAGCATGTGTTAATGTCAATAAGATACGACTATGGACTTGCGGCAGATCGGGCCATTTGACCGGCACTTCGTGACATCTGATCTCACCCCTAGATTTTCAGAGATCCTGATGTGTGTTCAATTTTCACCTGATTTTTTATATTGTCTCAATAACCTTATCTCGAGGAATACTTTGGTAACAGTGATGATCATATTTTAGTTATAGTTTCCTGTTTTATTCAGTTATCTTTTGTATTAATCAGTGTTATAAATTCAGATATTTCCGAAGCACTTTCGGTAAATTCTAGAAAAAATTGTAAATTTCATGGAAATATCGTAAAATGGGTTTTCCTTTAGATGACAGACTTACATCTGATCAGATAACATATTTTTGAATAAAAAAAATCACCAGACAATAAATGTACTCTATACCTGTCACCGAGATTAACACAAAATGAGTGTTTTGACAAGTAATTTCCAACTTGTTTTAATCTTATGTCGTGAGGAGGAAATTATCTCGGCTTTATTGGAAAATTATAGAATTCAAGCCAGCGTCTCGAATTTTGACAACCGGAAATGAACCGCTATGTTGATGCGCAGACTTTCCAGACTCACAGACTTACCGGAAATGACAGTAAATGGAACATATCGATCTACCATCAAATATATAATGACATTACTTTCTAATAACAATTGCATTTTCTTTTCTGTTTTGATTGTTTCACACCCCGCTTATAGATTTTACATCATCTGGATTGGACAGTTTTGACGGAGTTTGCCATGACTTGCAGGACCGTACTACTTTTGACACTAAGTGACCTTTAGCCACATATGAATTTACCAATATTACATGTAATATATATTTTTTCGGGACTTGTGGAACATTCATTATGTTTTGTACATTGTCTCATGGGACCAACTGTCTGTTAATACTTCTGCGTTTGTGGTTTTTGTATGAAAGTGTGTGTGTGTGTGTGTGTGTGTGTGTTTTGTGTGTGTTTTGTGTGTGTTCTA